>JASAOC010002133.1:0-342045 GCA_030849835.1 Herpetomonas samuelpessoai
GGAAACCTGCATGTGCTGCAGGGCCGCTTCCTTGAGGACGCGGTTGAGCCAAAAGCCAGAGACGGCCTCCCACTGCTTCTCGTAGAAGGACGCATTGGGTAGCTCCTTGATGCGCGCAGGCATCGCGAGGTCCTGTCTGCTGAGTTGTAGACGACGGCCCGTGCTGCCCCAAACCACCAATGAGCTGCCACCCGCCACAGCCGCCTCGTCGTTGGACATTCGTATGCGTCGACGGCCCTAAAGTCAACTAGAGAACCTCACTAAACTCAGTGAAATCGGTAAATCGGCGCTAACGAGAAATGGGTGCTCTTGTCCAATGAAGAATAACCAAAGGAAGGGGAAGGATAGGAGGAGGGAGGAGGGGGGGGCAGCTTAGGGTTGTAAAAATAGTGCCACTATGAATCACGATTGGCACGACGAGACTCCGCCACCATAACCGCGCGGGGGGGGGGGGGTCCCTGCGCCTCCGGAACGGATACGAAAGCACTAGAAAAGCATGTGGTGAACATTCTCCATTGCAGTGCCGTACCAGAGGCAAGATTCGGGAACAATAACAGCTCAGCCAACCGCGACTAATCGGATGTCTGGCACGACGGCGTGCACTGCTTTGTTTGGGTGCTCTCCACAGCAAATCAAGTTCGAGTGTCATGTGTTGAGGCGGTGTTAAGTTGTTCCTTGGATGTCCTCTTCGTACGCGGGGTAAGAGAACGGTTACGTATAAACGGGTGTCGTAACGGATTACAGTTCCTCCACTTTTGGGGTGCAATGCGGAACAGATGCAGTCGATGTATTAAGTCAGCAAGGATGTGCGTCAGGATCGTTAGGCGCCTGTGGGTGAGGACGCCGACATATACGGTTGGTGCACCAGCTCACGGCTTTTTTTTTTCTTTGTTCTCATCTAATGCCGTGGGGAAGGAAGTGGATCCCCATCATCACGTGCGGCGCCTTCGATACGGACCCGTAAGCACATTTGAGCAACATTGTTGTGTGACTCAGCAGCTAGTCTTCAGGAAAAGCCGAGAAGGATAGCCCAATAGGCCCCGACAAAAGAGAGCTACCCCACGGGGCTGGCATGCCCCACGTATCCCAGAGAAACAATCAAGTGACCACGTTGAATCCAACGGGGGGGGGGGGGGGGGCGATGGTGACGGACACCTTGGGTGGGATGTGAGTCGTGAGTCACGAACAAGGAAATGGCACTTAGAGCAGCGCAGCTTGGTCCGTGGAGTCGCGCCCGTTGCTGCGCGGGGACAGCTCGGTGAGGTCGGTGTCCTCGGGGTCGGAGCCAAAGAGAAACGCCCCGAGCTTCGACGTGACTTTGCCAAGAATGGAGCTGGACTGGGGGAAGAACCCGATGGTGCTCACCACCCTGGGAATCTGCTTCACCACCTCCACAACAACAATCTGCTGAACAGTGGCAAAGAAATCTGCCGGTGACGTGGTGCTCAGGTCCGTGAACTGCAGTTTAGGAATGCGCAAGGAAGCGTGATGCAAGGAGGGAATGAAAGCTGTCAGCGTGAAGAAGGTGCGACCGATATTGGCAGCCGAAGACTCTAATACGGTATCCAAACCGACGTTGCGTGCGGTGCTTCGATCCCAATTGAGGATGATGGGTATCTCTGCCAAGGTGGCCTTTGCCACGAGGAGCCGAGGAGACGACGACGACGATGACGCCGCTGCGCTACTGACAGACGGGCCACTCGTTCTCTGGAGGAGTGCGACCGCGGTGTCCAGGGATGGGGGCGGAACACCCGTCGACGCCGGCGAGCACTCTGTAGAGAGCCGCAGGACTTGAGCAATGAATAGGTCTGACACTGTCACCACGACATTGCTGCAGTTCGTACGCAGGGACTGTACCGATACTTTGGAAGCTGGCAACCAGCGGATATCGCGGACGGAGACGTCCAGTGACACGGGCTCTAAAACATAGCGAGGGGACTGCTGCCGATGTGAAGGCTCGTCGGCACCCCAAGGGTCCACTGGTGTCTCCCGGGCAGGAGTGTTGTCCGCACTCACAGCCTTAATACCAGCTTGCAGCGTCATGGCGCCAGCGCCGTAGTTCGCCCACACGGCGAGGGACTCGAAGGAAAGCCGAACAGGAAATCCTGAGGTGTCCAGTAGGCGGCAGGAATGCCCGGCGACTTGTAGCTCCACGCGCAGCACGAGGGCTATTGCATGCGACGACGTATCTTCAGCACCGAGGAAAGACGATGAGGGAGAATGGGACTGTTGCCGGAGTTGCCCAGCGGTGAGTATCCCTTGCCCAACGAGCAGTTCGTTTTCCGCAATGACCACACTGAACCTCTTGCGGGGACCCTTTGGTCCTACTAGAAAGACACGCCGACCTCTCGGCGCTGCTGCCGTAGTTGCGAATGTGTTCACAGCGACGGGGAGTTCTACGACAGCACGGGTGCCGCCAAAGTCCTCGGTGAGTCGCAACGGTGACGCCCCCAACGACTCGTTCCTACCCGTACGCTCGGTAACGTCCATAGCGTCGCGGCACGTGGCACTCACGTCAGCGTGCGCAGGGGCTACGTCCCATTTAGAAGCCTCTACGAAGGAGGTGTCCGTGAAGTTGACAAGGCGGACGTCAAACGGCTCAGCTGGGCCAATCACGATATCGGCGCCATCACAAAGAGTCTTCTTGATAACGCGGATAGTGTGTTGGTGTGTCGGCAGCACCATTCCCGTGCCGCTCTCTTCCTTCGCAGATCCCTCGAGCGTCTTGCAGCACGTGGAGCACAGCACCCGACCTGCCCAGTTTGTCCCCGGCAGCAGGTCAGACTCCACAGGCTCCGAGAAGGACGCGCCACCGTCACAGGAAACGCAAAAAGCGTTGGTGAAACCGTTCGCGGACAGTTGATGACATTCCCGGACGCCGAGAGGGGGCACCTCTAGATCACCAAGCCACGACACCTCAGCGCCAACGAGGGGTGGCGTGCCCTGTGGTGAATGGGAAACCCAGCCAGTGGACGCGTCTTCCACTCCCGTGTCATTCTTCCGCTGTACTTGCTCAGGGAAAAGGCCAGCTGGTGCTTCCCCCGCAGCGTACACGTAGTGCCGCACAATTATCGTCTTCTGAGTGTCCGTATTGCAGAGGCGCAGTGGTGCCGTCAGCTCAAATACAGGACACAGTGGCACGTCCGCAACGACGTCAGCGGGCCGCAGCAGCAGGAAGTACGCACTCCTGTCCTTGTCAGACCTGCGTCCACCGCTCCTGCCACTGCTGATGCCGCCGTTTCTCTCATGACGGCATGCAATCACGCCCCCTGCGTAGCCGCTCTCCACTTCAAAGGTCTCTGATGGAGCAGTCCCTCGAGCACGCAGCACGAGCTCTTTCCCGGTAGGCACATGACCGAATTGCTTAGCGCACAGGCCCTTTGAACCTAAGCTGCCAGCGGGAGCAGCCGACGCGACAACAGTCACAGCCACATCCTCCGACGTGGTGTTGAGGAGCAGTGCCATGTGCGATGCCTTCACCTGCCAGACACGGGTGCGGTTGCCTGGGTGGCGGTAGACTTGCACGCACTCTAGCTCAAACTGGCATGCTCCCGAAGGCCGCGCGTAGTGAGCGCGTAGAGAGACCTTACGACCCACAGTTTCTTGGCCATCGCCATCGTCGTCGTCGCCGTCCTTCACGAGCGTCGCAACGCCCAGCAGTCTCGCCCCACTCTCTTCGTCTGTGTCGGTGATAAATGTTTCGGCGTGTGTGCGTACATGGAAGCGGGTTGTATAGGAAACCGCTGGGCTGAGTTGGTAGAGGGATACTTCGGCACCAGGTGCAAGGTCCTCTGACAGCAACAGCGTTCCGCCCCCATTGCCACCCACTGGGTCTGAAGCCACTGCGCCGTGGCTTCCCTGCCGTGGAGGCGGCGACATGACCTCGAGCGTCAACGGATACGCTGTCATGTTGTGGATGACGGGTCTGGTAGGGCGGACGTGCAGGATAACCGTCTGGTCCTGAAGTGTAAATTCAAAAGAAAGATACACCTTGCTGCCATCCTGCTGGGACACGAACTCCCGCTGAAAGGGTGGGGGCACTTCCCCGCGTTCATGGGCCATTCGCAACACTTGTGCAGGTGTTTGCGTCTCTTCCGCCCAGAGCTTCTCGCGGAGGGAGTTCATCCAGTCGCCCTCCGCGCCATCCATTGCAGACTCGTCAATGCTCACCGCCGCTTCCTCACGTACAACGCCTTGATGCGGCGTGCGCAGGTCCAGAAGCGTTCTTTGTCGCTGCGTCCTGGATTGAATGGAGACGTTGATGTCTGGGCATACGAGCAGGCTGAGGGGAATGCTGCCCATTGACTTTGGAAGCACCACCTGCTGGGCTTGTGTGTAGCGCGAAACGAGGCATAAGGAAAAGACGGTGTCGTTGCTCACCTGGAACGTCGATCGAATTTGTACCACATGGGAGAGGTGTCGGCGCGGGGAGCACACCAAGGACGACAGAACATGCAGCACGGTGCCATTGTTGAGCGTCACGTAATGGGCCTCTGCGGCCACCGCGCATTCCTCGAGACCGTACAGAGACATATTTGTTTTAGGGGCAGGGCGAACGCTGCTTGCTGTTGCCCCGCCTTTTCTCGCGTGCGCAGGCAAGGCGGCGATTGCACTTGGGCCGCACAAAAGCTCACCGCGGGCGGCGGAGGGCAACGCTGGAACACCAGAGATAAGTACGTCGGTGTCATCACCGTCCAGCGACACAAACGTCGCCCTTGTACTTATGTCTGCTATCTCCTCCTTCTGAGTGCCGTTGTCGCTGCCATCAGCAGAGCGGACGCGCTGCGCCGTGGACATAGAGCCTCGTGTAGTGGTACTCCTTGTAGACGTACTGTACCCCCTGGGAAGCCTACCGGGTGCTGGGTGCACTTGCGTGGACAAACACAGGCTCGCCCCTGAGTCATTGGTGACACGAACGGAGCATTGCGGGTCGCTCTCGGCCCCGTCGGTTGGGGCGTCACAGCGTTGTGCTGGCACGGATACCGCGCGGATGGCGTCCGCAGTCACGGTCGAGAGCAGTCGCACTTGTGAGGAAGCGAGGGTGTAGTCGTTTGCCGACACCGTCGCTTGGATCGTACAATCGCCCTGTGGGGACATGTGCCCCTGCATCCCCAGGTAGCTAGGCGAAACGGAAACATTGACGGGACGGCGAGCCCCAAATTCCCAGACCGCAAGGTCGTGGAAGGCGAGACGGGCCTCGACTTGTGCCTCAGCGCGCGCAGACTCTCGGCGTGTCCAGAAGAAGGCATTGGATAGAGTGACCTGAGCAACCGTGAGGCCACCACCGGGCAGCCCTAGCTGAATAGGAACAAGGGACAAAGAACAAAGCACCTTCCATTTGGCGTACGGTATCGTGATGGTATCTCCTCTTGGAGGAATGCCGAGTTGCGTGACATCAAGACGAGGCCTACGTTCGCCTCCGCGCATCCTGTCACGAGGCTGCTGGGTTGCGATAGCGCTTGGAGAGGCAAGTTTCGCTTGCGGCACAAACCGGCGTCTGCGCTCGCCGCCGCCGTGCGCACGATAGGGTGCACCCCTTTGGTGAGCTCCCTGTGGAGTTTCCGTCAGTTGGTGCACAAGGGACAGGGGTCCGGCGATGACCTCAGGCACTAACGGCACAAAGACCTCGCCAAACGCCGCTGAGCAAACAAGCGTAAAGGCATTCGAGCGGTGCCTCTCCGAGGCGTCAACCTCAAAAGAGAACTTGGAAAGAATAGGTGTATGCGCGGCTTCCCTCCACTCAGTTCCCAGCGGCACCGCGGCCTCCAGGGGGTTGTCTCCGCTGAGGTTTACATGTTGACGGGCCGCCGCCTGAAATGGGATTTCGGTCAAGAGAACGACGCGAACACCTTCGTTCCGTATGTGTGCAGTGCTCGAATGTGGCTTAACAGAGACGGTAACAGAGGCAGGCGCCTGTTCTAGAGCAAGAGAGATACTCGGCGTGAGGTCTGCCAAGAAGCTGCCCGAGCGGATGGTTAGGGTGTAGTTCCTCACTCTCTGGCGCCCCGTGGTGTCTGCGCTACCGTCGACTGGGCTGGAGGTCTGGGGCACCTGTGGGGTGGTGGGGGTGCCGTCAACGTGGATCTCTGCCTCAACACAGTTCTGGAGCGCAAAAACACCTGTAGCTTCGTCTGCAGTTCGCACGTAGGAGAAGGTGTCATCGGAGTCCCCCGAAGCCCGTTTGAAGACACAGTTCCGGAACAAGACCGTTGTGTTGGCGCACACAACGATGCAACTTGTCACGTTGACGTTAGGCCAAGTGAAGGAGCACGAATCCACCACGACGATGTCAAGCGACTCCTCTTCGCCCATGTGGTCGTTAGAAGACCTGGTGAAACCGTCAAGGTAGATGTTCCCAGACTGCTGCATGTCAAAGTTTTGACATGCGATAGAAGTGGTGATGTGCACAAACGCTGGAGGCGCCAACGTGCTCGTCCGATTTTCCGCATACTCCATGGCCTGGTGACAGACGACCCTACACTGGTTGATGAGCATCATGACGGCACGGTAGTACGCCACGTCACGAGCGGCATTGGTCGACGCGTACCAACTTCCCAGAGCGAGGGAAAGGCTTTCGTGCTCCTCATCAACAGAGACACAGCTGGCGGTCTCGCTCTCGCTTCCCGGGCTACCCGCGCGATCACTGAATCCCTGTAGACTGCCGCCACCCATACCAGAGCGCCACCGTTCTCCTTCCCGATGCTGCCGCGAACCATCCTCATGGATGCTCGGCATGGAGGCCGCCCCGTTTGAAAGTGGTCCTTGTGAGGCCAATCGTCGCACCACCGGTGCGGATGAAGAGGATAGCAAGCCGTTGCGTACGGCGTGCTCAGCGGAGATGTCAGTAAGAACGACGCGCACAAGGGGGGCCTTGGCATCCGCCGCACCCATCCTAGCTGTGCACACCCCAGACGAGACATCCGCACGGATCTTCTCTACCGTCAAAAGTGTCGGACACGGTGGAACAGACTGCACATCAGGGGCCCAGAAATCCATCTTTCCAAGGGCCACCTCCGCTCCGAGGCCCTCCAACGTCAACACGGCAATGGCACTTCCATGAGGCGGTGCGTCGTTTGTGCTGACACCGATGCAGAACCGCGGACAGGCGAAGGCGATGACAAGACCCTTCAGGTCGTTAGTCATCACCAGCGGTGGCGTCCTTTTGAAGACACCTGGAAGAACGACTCCAAACGAGGCCAAGGCGTCACCTGTTGCGGGGTAGTGGCCTGTCCCGTCGTCCTTCAGAGACGGGGGGTTAATGGTTAGCCAAATCGGGCTGTCAAGCTCAGCAGACTGCGCGTCGGAAACAGAACTGTGCGAGGTAGTTCGACGCGACGGCGCTTCACGAGTTCCGACTTCGGGGGCGGTAGGTCGGCGCCAGCGCACACAACACCCGTTGGGCGAACCCTTGGAGACAGACGTAATGGATAACGCTGCATCCGTGAAGCCGCTGAAGAAGAGTTGATAGGCCGAGACAGGGACCATTTCTTCCGTCAAGAATGTGATGAGGGCCGATATAGCAGGGACAAGGGCAGGAAACTCCACAGCCATAGCGTTGCCAACGACAATTTCGCGAAGACAGCAGGACAGCTGCAAAAAAGACGCACGGTAGGGGCGGAGTGTCGTGACAGTGGCAGAGGTGTCTGTGCGCGCAAGTGCTTGGACGGGTTCCAGCAGAACACCATCGTTCAGAAGGCGCACGCTCCCCACAGCCACGGCGGTGTAGTCCTCCACACTGGTCAATGAGAATTCCCGCATCTCCGCGAGGCATACCTCGTCCATGGGGGCACTCGGAACACTGGCAGGCGTCTGCAGCCCAGAGCCGCGTGTTCTTTCTCTGTACGCGGCGTAGGTCACCGTGATGGAGGGGATGCGCGACACAATGGCCTTTCGTAGAGCACACCCGTCGTCAGCTGCGATACCGACCCCCTGCGACTCCTTCTGTGCCGGGCTCTTCTGCGAGGACAGCTTCACGGGTTGCAAAGACCCGCTGTAGATATCGATTCCGTTGGTGCACGCAAGACTGAGCGTGATGCGGCGTGTGTAGGATACAGTGACACCAACGTACTTCACTCGGATATGCAGGCCGTGCGTCCGTTCAAAGCTCGCTCGATCCATGAGGTTCGCGTCATCACCACATGCGACATCACTCCCGCGGGCTGGTCGCGGGGCTGTTGTACGACCTACCTGGAGGCGCGAGACGCTGACGGCAAGGTCAAGGGGATCGAACTCGAAGCGAGCGCCGGCGACGGTGAGAGTTTGTGCGCTGTGATTCATGTCCCGCCAGGCGGGGAGTGAGCGGCGACAGTGCTCGAGAAAGCCAAACGTCACGGGCATCGTAGCAGACGCCGTGCTGTGGGAAGGCGGTGGTGCCGCAGCCGCCAACTCCGCTTGTTTAACGAAAAGCTCTGGGGGCACTCGATGGATGAGGTCCTGTACACGGTCCCGGACGCTCCTGACAAAGGACCAGCTGCCCATACTTACCGTCACTTGCACTGGTGAAACGAGCACTGCGTCACTGCTTCCTCGCATTTTGATGTCGACGGGACTCAACAGATAGGTCCCGTCCTGGTTGCGGATAGACATCTCCGTCAAGGTACACCCGTACTTGGGGAATGTGACCGGTTGATCCGTGGCGACCACGGTCGCAGCCGTCACAGCTAGTTTACGAAGCAGAAATGTGAGCATATCGAGTTCAATCCTGACTTGAGGCACTACTAGCATAAAGTTTTGAGAGACACGCGCGGCCTCGGCTTCGTTGGCACTCGCTGAGGACTCCAGCGCCGCCACGGGCACGCGTTCCTTCATCCCCAGTTGTGCGAGTACATCCACGAGAGGCACCAGGGTGCGATGTATCGACGCAAGGCGCAGGCGAAGACCCAGCTCCGCCACCTCCACACGCGTTTCCACCGCGCCACCCCTGTCCTCGGGTTCCGTTCGTGTGCTGAAACGAAGGAGAGGTGGCAGCTCCTGTGCGTTCGCAGGCATCTCGTTCTGTGCGGCTCCATTGCCCTGTGTGCTGAAGACCTTCCCTTTATCAACATCTGCTGAGACTCTTTCGAGTGGTCTCGTTGCGGCTTGTGCCGTCGACTTCACGCTTTGCCGATTCCCGTGGGTGTGCAGCACCACGCCCCCTACTGTGGCAACCGTTTCGTAGTCGCGAACGGCTACCGCCGTGTCATGGACCTCAACGACGGTTTCTGCAGGTAGGGAAAGACGCACCCGCCTCACATCAAAGTGCGTAGATGAGAGCGGTTTCACGCCGCTCAGTGAGGGGGACTCGACGGGTACTGACGTTTTGTTGCGGACGGCCCTGAGTCCCTGCGACAGCTTCGCCGCGTACCTTCGTTGCACCCGCTGGCGGAGAGCAAGGATCACGTCAGGGTAGCGGAGGTCCTGCTCTGCCTCCGCTAGCTCTTGCTCCCGACCCGTGATATTGCGGGTTCTGTGGCAGTCATCAAGCAGTTGCAGATAGCGGGCCCGCGCATTGGCGTAAAATCGGATATGGGAGGAGTTGAAGTTGTAACGCGCCCGTTCGTCGCGTACCTTGGCAATGACGCAGGCAGCTACGTAGGGCCACAGAGACGGAGCGTTGCGAAGGCGCGCATGCGGTCGGCAGTACGGTGGCAGCGCCAATACGAAATCACGTGTCACCTTGCAGCGCACGAGCGCGTTCAGCGTCTCTTCATCCGCTGTCACGGCAACGGTGCTCGGAAAGCTAACGGCCACGTTGGTGCGTAGAAGCGCGCCGCCTCGGGTGGCGTACACCTTTGTGATGGCAACCGACACCTCCTCGACCGCAGCCACTTTGGGCGTAGGGGTGTCACGGTTGCCCGTGTTCGCTAGCACCGCCACACTACGGACAGTGAGGGTGACAAGTTTCATTTGCTGTGCTCCCATGGTCTGGAGAGGTTGAATCGTGACAGCAAATTCGGCGATGTGGAGCTCGAAACTGATGTCTCTCCCCTCGTCACAGGGTACCGTGAGCCGAAGGTCTCTAAAGACAATCTCCACAGGGCGTTGCCAGATCCACTCCATCGACTTGGTGGCCTTCTCCCTGAAGTACGCAAACCATCCCAGGCTCTGACTCGTGTCCTCCCGATCACCAGCGCCATCCTCCCCGGAAGCCAGGGAGTCGGTATCGCTCGTCTCATTGTCGCTACGGCAGGATCGCAGATCCTCGTCGTCCAAGGACCGCACCGACTGCATGTCGCTCTCTGTAAATCGTTCTGTCGCGTCAAGCGCATCACCAGTAAAGGAGGAAGGTGGGGAGCTCCTCTCCTGCTGGTCCTCCGAGTCCACATCTTCTTTCTCGGTATCGGCCTCTTCTGCGGAGCCACTAGGCGCGGATGGCGCTGCCTCTGCGTTTGCAGACAGGGAGACGACCACGTCCTCGGGCTGGGACGCCATGCCCCCTAGGATACCCTCCGGTGTAATGTCTTGGAGAATCTCCTCCATAGTCCGCTCTGCAGGAGGAAACGCCAGCTCAATGGGAAAGATCAGATGAGCGCCGCGCAGTTCCACGTGCACGGGATTCGCCGTCGTGGGGTTGGGGACCTGAACGGACAACTCCTCGGTCACACCAGACACTATGGGGATGGGTAAAATTTTGTTCATGGTCTCCTTGCGCAAGCGAACATTGTTCATCACGATGCTACCGCCGCGGAGAGACGTGTGGACGTCGCTAGGATTAACATCGGCGATGTTTGCCACATGAGCAAGCACGTACGCAAGAAAGGCCGAGTTCATGATGCGGGCAGTATCAAATACGAGGCAGGCGCAGCGAGGATGTTGCGGAGGTATCCCCGGGATAGTATGCTTCTCAGCGGACACAACAACAAGGTCGCTGTCACAATGGGCAACTGTCAGACTCTCAGGGGCACAGAGAATACAGGTTAAGACGAAAAAAGAAAACACAGTTCAACACGAAATACGAATGTTGCCCAACAGAAAAGGGACGAAACCAAAATATGTCACGACAGCAAGTTCCAGTAAGGAGGGGAGCAACAGAACGGTTGAAGAATACAGTGTCGTCCTGGTGATGCTCACGGCTTCGATCACTTTAGCAAGGACAGGCTTGCGCGAGAACCAGAGAAGACGGGGGAGTATTAGGATATAAAGGAGAAACACCAAATTTTGATATGTATAAGAGTCAGCACCTTTGCGCGGTGGACGTGTATATGCACGTGTGAGACGGAGAGATTACCAACGATAGGATAGGGATAGTTGCAAACGAAAGAGAAAAGAGGAGCGAATGACAACCAAGTGCAGTCCGCAGCGGTAATACACGTCTTTCCTTTTATCTAGCTGCGTGTGAGGGGGCCCGTTGAGGTAGACCCGTAACGCGTGCGTTTGTTTCCTTGGCTCATCGTGTTTTACCCAGCGAGCACATGTAGCAGTTTGATGTGGAGAGACATAAAGGGAATAGGTACAGCAGATGAACAGACACATACGTTTGACAGAGCGGATATGGAGGCCAGTTTTTCGATCGACTTTGGGTATTCGTCTCCTGTGGAAGTGAATAGAGGCTTGCGAGGGCCTAGGCTACGTTGAAGTCCAAGTTAGTTCTTTGAGCTAGAGTGCCCAAGCCCAATTCCCCCATGTGCCGAAAGAGCCCTCCTTTCCCACAGCAGTACAGATTCCCTTGACGCTTGAGATGTGAGGGTCGCTTATCTTGCGATAGCGTTTCTCCTCCGCGCTCTGTCGTCGCTCCGCCACGGGTTGCGCGGCACGCAAAACTGTTTGCGGGTCTTAGCTTTGTTGCTTGTGTGTGTGTTTTGTCCATGCGAAACGTCGTATCGCGGTGGCCACCGGATTGGCGGTTACCAGATAATCGTGGAACACAAGAGAAAGAGAGGAAGCGAAGGAAACAGTTTGAGTTCACGCGGACGGACTGCGCTTACGAGCAGTGCGTGCGTATGGGCGATAAGCCAAATGAATAATATGGACGGAATAGAGACGTTAAGGCAACTTCCGTGAGCATGCCAAGGAAGGCGGTTTCATTACGGAAAACGGGGAGAAAAAGACTCTGGAGAGCGTTAGGAAATTTCAAGCAACTAGGGGAGGAAGGCTAAACCTGCGGGGCTGTCTGACACGGAGCTGACACTTAGCACCCGGCCGCCTTGTCCACTACCGTCCTGCATGAGCCGACGAGTTCGCTGTGAGTGCACCCCAGCTCAAGGATGCGTGCTACCTCACAATCTTTACCTCGTTCGCTTACCAGTACATGCGGTGAGCGCAGTAGCCAGAAGGGTTCTTCTCGAGGTAGTCCTGGTGCTCGGCGTGTGCAGGAATGAAGGTGGAAGCCTTCTCAATCGACGTCACACACTTGGCGCCGTCAAAGGCCTTGGCAAAGGCCGAGTGCAGCTTTTCATCCGCGCCGTTGAGGGCGGCAACGTACTTCTCCGCCGCCTCCTTCTGCGCGTCATTGTGGTAGAAGATGGCGCTGCGGTAGTTGGTGCCGAAGTCCTTGTCCTGACGGTTCAGCGTCGTCGAGTTGTGCATGCGGAAGAAGAAGTCAAGGATCTCCTCAAAGGTGAGCTTGGTGGGGTCGTAGGTGAAATGAAGCACCTCAGCGTGGCCAGAATCGCCCTTCTGGACTCCAGCGTACGTCGTGACGGACTCGTCGCCTCCCATGAAGCCGACGCTGTGGGTCACGATGGCGTCCTTGAACTTGCGGGTGAAGAAGTGCTCGGTCCCCCAGTAGCACCCAGCACCGAGGGTAACAGGCACGGGCGTTGTGGTGGTAGACATGGTGGAGAAGTTGGAAATGAGGACGGTGGCACGAAGCGGTAATGGCTTTGTTTTTGACGAAAGACAATGGAACTTTTTTTAAATTGAAAGGTGAAAGATTAGTGCGGGCACAGGTATTCGGGATGGCGTAGCAGAGTGAGGGAAGAACTGTTTTAGAGAGAAGCGGTGCAAGCAAAAGGAAAGATGTGTGTATGTGTGTTAAGTACCATCCGTTGCATAAACCATGAGAGCCGAGGCTCATGGGTTCGTCAGCCCTTTCTGCAACCTCAGTCGAAGTGTCCACATTGGTGTTCGGTCTCAGCACCGGCAGTCGTCTGCGAGGTCTGCGTCCCTGTGATCGGAGGAAAGTGATTGTCAGGACGGTGAGAGCCCTCCTTGCTCTCAGCAGTGTGGAGACCCCTTTCAACGCGTTGCTTGGTGGGGGTACCCTCCATCGTGGAAGCAGAAGTGCACGAACCCATAGTGTGGAAACGTAGCCATTCCGCATTCGGCCCAGCTCTGCTTCAAATTCATTCCGTTGGAGAGTTTCTCATGTTGATGTTTTCCGGTGGGCATAAATGCATTAGACCTCAGCGGCTGCGTCGTTACCAGACACCGTAGAGGGGGGAAAGAGAGCCGGTCACATACTCGGATGGTTACGCACACGCTCCTCTTACAAGTTTGTGTACTTGTCAACGTATGCAGACACGGTTGCCTCAAGAATAATAGGAACAATAGTCGTATTGGTCAAAATAAAAATGTACCGTAGAAAGCATCGTCGCGTGGGACAGAGAGAGAGATCCGACGAGCACGCTCAAGACTTCAATGTCTGCTGCCTGCTTTGCGTTTCTCTCTCCTCTCGCTCTCGCTTACCAGTACATACGGTGAGCGCAGTAGCCAGAAGGGTTCTTCTCGAGGTAGTCCTGGTGCTCGGCGTGTGCAGGAATGAAGGTGGAAGCCTTCTCAATCGACGTCACACACTTGGCGCCGCCAAAGGCCTTGGCAAAGGCCGAGTGCAGCTTTTCATCCGCGCCGTTGAGGGCGGCAACGTACTTCTCCGCCGCCTCCTTCTGCGCGTCATTGTGGTAGAAGATGGCGCTGCGGTAGTTGGTGCCAATGTCACCTGCCTGACGGTTAGGCGTCGTCGAGTTGTGCATGCGGAAGAGGTAGTCGAGGAGGGCTTCGTAGGTGACCTTGGTGGGGTCGTAGGTGAAGTGGAACACCTCGGCATGGCCAGAGTCGCCCTTCTTCACCTGGTCGTACGTCGTGACGGACTCGTCGCCTCCCATGAAGCCGACGCTGTGGGTCACGATGGCGTCCTTGAACTTGCGCATGAAGAAGTGCTCGATCCCCCAGTAGCACCCAGCGGCGAACGTAGCAGGGATCGGTGTGGCGGCAGCGGACATGTTGACGCGGTGGATAACAGATTTCGTTGTGGTGATTTGGGAAAGCAAAAGCAAGATTTCGAATTTTTTTTAGAACGAAAACGAAGACGCAGGGAGGTGTTAACGGTGGAGTGAGAGGAATAGCTAACCGAACAAGCAGAGAAGTGTCAGAGACGAAAGGGGAGTGCGGATTGTGAAAGGTTTTGTCGTCATCGGCTACGCAGTCACGCACGTGGACTAGGGTTTGTGGAGCCCCCCAACCAAATGCAGTAAAGGTGATCGACGGACATGCGGACAAGTGACCTCTACTGCTTTCTCCACTTGCGGGGGTAGCACTGTGTGACGGATAGATGTCCATCTTCATCCCAGCGGAAGACGCGGCCTTCCTCGTTGGCTGGGTGCAGCAGGGCAAGCGACTCCGAGGGAAACGAGAAAACACACACAATAGGCCTCACTTCTAGCCGATCCCACCTAGATGATTGTCACCCCTAGATGTGCAATGGAGAAGAGGGAGCTGCAAAGCACACTGGCTATACCAGGACAAAGTGACGTGATCTGTTGTTGGTGGTGGTTCACATGCCCACACATACATGTATATATGCAAAGGGAGCACACCAAGAAAACCTCCCATTAAGTAAGTCTAAATTGAAATGATAAGAATGCAAAGGCTGGCCGACGCCACGTCGACAGCCGATTCTTTATTCTTTGCGACGAGAGAAAGCCCACTGCCCCACCTTCTGCAGGATACCAATCGTCCCTACCACCACCATCGCCGTGAAGGTGCCACGTCGCAGTACCTTCACCCATGTCAGCGGGGCCTTTCCGATGGCGAGCTCCGGTTCTGCGGCAACTGAGTACATGTACTCGTTGATCATCGCCAGCTCGCTCTCCTCGGGACGCAGCGCGCTGGTCATGATGGGTGGCCACAGGAGTCGATTCACAGCCGCGTAGTCGGCCAGGGGGTTAGACGAGGACGCTGATGCCTTTCCACGGAGTCGTGACACCATCGAGCGCGTGGCTGCCTGCACGCGCTGCGCGACGGTGAAGGAGGGCGGCGACTGCACGCCACCCTCGACGGTTTCGTCACCCTCCATCAAGTCCGACTTGGTCATCACTAGCAAGTACGCCATGCTCGCGCAATTGTTGGCCGCCACCGCGCGGCCGTGCAGACTCATTATGTAAGCCGAGCTAGCCCCATAGTCGCTGCCATCCACACAGAGTAGGACAATGTCGAAGGTCTTATTGAGGAACTCGTTGGTGAGAATCACCTCCGCCTTCTCAGGCGCAATGGTGGTGTACACAATGGTTTGCGGCTCCTCGAGAGTACCGCCACCTCCGCCGGTTTTCTCTGCGTAGAAAGTTGTCGTGCGGACGTAAAGTGGGGCGTCGCGGCGCGGGTCAAAAGGCTCACGACCGTCTGTGGTCAGCTCAAAGATGAGACTCTTCCGCCCACACGATTCCGCTCCCACCACAAGGACCTGTAGCGTGTTAGGGAGGGGCTCCCCTACAGCGCGGCTTGCTCGGGCGTTGCGCTGCACGAAGAGGAACCCTGCGTCGCCTTTGTAGCCCCAGTACCGCGCGTACATGATGACGGCATCTCGCCGCTCGAGCGCCATGTACTTCCAGTACTCAATGAACTTGTCCAGCGGAACGCTCGGTGCACTCGACATCCCGTCAATGTGCGACCACGGGCAACCAGGTGTGAAGCGCCAGATACCACCCCGCTTCGCGTCCTTAAAGTTCTTGAGTTTATACAGATTACGGAAAAATTGAATGGCGTGGGGAGAAAGATACGTATTCACATCTCGGTCCACACGCATGCTATGCAGATCGTACCACGAGTAGGGTAAACCGTCCGTGTGCGTGCCCACAGCGTGCAGTGTTGCCCAGGCATCGTCGGTGTCGCCATTCTCGAGCCAGTTTTGGTGCAGTTGGTGAAACTGGTCCTCGGACATGTTGAGATGAGGACACGCACCAATGACATCTTCGACAGAAGCTAGGAGTTCCACCAGGTTCTGCTCGGTGAAGCTGTCGGAACGCGTCAGTCGGGTCCACGCAAGGAGCTCATCGCGGTCCAGCACACCATCATTGTTCTTGTCCAGCAACCAGAAGGCACGCTGAAAAGCTGCGTCGCCGAGCGGTGTGAGGCACTGGAGCAAGGAGTCGTATACCACGTGAGATGGTGCCAGGGCGATAGACACAACCGCCTCACGAAGATCAGCCAGCTGAATCGGACCATAATAGAACTCAGAGTCACGCACTTCCTCCACGCAGGCTGGCGTGGCATCCGGCAGGGACACCACCGGACGACCATTGTACATGTTCTTGTCCTTGGGGGAGCGGCACCCCTTACACAGCACCACCATGTGACAGACGAGCAGCAACCGGCTGTCGACCTTATCGACACTGAGCGCGCTCGCGCAGGAAAAGCGATACCTTTTATTCCACGCGTAGTGCTCCTTCTCTACAACGCCTTGGAGGACATTCTCGGCCTGGAAGGCGTCTGTGCCGCAGAGAATAACGTGAATGTTTTCCATGGCAGCGGGACGTAGAGGGAAGGAGGGAGACAGAGGAAAAAAAAAAAGAAGAAAGATGGTTCTAGTGAGAAGAAGAGAGAAGAAACCTGCCGGACGAGTCAGGAAAAAAAAAACTGCCTGAGAAGCACGATGTGTCTCTGTGACCGCGGACGCACACCTGGGGCCAGCAGACGCACCGGGGTGACACCAGTCGTACAACGGGGGGAAAAAAAAGGAGGCGCGACGGAGGCTCCGAGGAAAGTCGCACAACAATCAATCTGCTTTGAAAGAGGTGTGGGGACGGAGAAGAGAGCAATAAGAATGTTACTGTTGCAACCATGTTGCCTTTTATTCTCTTCCATCCTTCTCGTGATTGAGATGAGCAGTGACGGAGGGTGAGCGTCTAGAGGGAGTAGCTGCCGCTCCTCCAGTGCGGTCACCAGAAGCGTTGAGGCGGCCGTGGCATCCCCTTGATCACTCCCCACTCGCTCGTCATCTCACCCCAAATCGTCTGGCACACCTACACACACACACACACACACACACACACACACACACACACACACGCGCGACGGTGTTCACTCGTGCCGTGAAGTTCTAATGTTTCGTGTTTTTCACCATCGGTGCCCTTGATGCCGCGTGAATGCACCCGCGTCCGGATTCCGCACCCCACGACATATTTGGATCTGTTGAGCTTCGTTATGGTTGATCTTTTTTTTTTCTTTTTTTTGGTGGGGCGAAGAGTCAAATTGCCTGTATAAATAATAATAAATGCTGTGCCATCGGAAAGAGCGAAAGAAACATAACAGCAAGGTCAACGACACAAGAGAAAGGCATCCTATAGTATGGTAAAGACCCACAAAGGTACTGCGTTTGTATAGGAAGACAGCGGGAGAATCTGGTAAGCGCAGTACCAAACCACGTGGCACAGCATACCGAATCGAGTCGTAACCATCGAAAAATATGGTTTCTTCACCGGTGGTGGTTGATCACCAACGCCGCAGCTGCCTCGTTTCACTAGAAGCGCTCAGTTCTTGTCCCCATCCTTCTTGTCACTTGTGTCCTTCTGGTTCTGCTGCAAGCTCAGCTGTAAGGCTGCTTGAAACTCCGGGTCATCGTCTTCCTCGTTGCCGCCCGTCGGCGCACTGGGTGCTTGCTGTGGTGCGGACGGCTGCTGCTGCGCCTCCTCCAGCGACATGGCCATGGCCCGACGAAGCATTTCCTCTTCGCTCATGTTCTCCAAGTCCATCTCCTCCTCTGTGGCGGCCGCTGCTTGCGATGTGGTGGTCGGCTGCGCAGGAGTCTCAGCAGGACCCCCTGTGTTCGCGGACGGCGCACCTTCGGAGGAGGCACCGCCTGCTGCGGCGGCAACTGCGGCGCGGCGGCGCTCTTCCTCCTCCATGGAAAGACGAATGGCCATCGCAAGCTCCGGGTCCAGATTGGGGTCCAAGCCGAAGCCAAAGCCGCCTGCAGCACCACTGCCCCCCTCACCGTTCATAGCAGCGGCGTTCTCCTCTCCCAGTAGGATGGCATTGCTCATGAGGGCGTCGGTGAGGTTCTGCGTGGAGGGAACGTAGAGGAAGCGGGAGTTCCCTCCCTTGTTCACTTTCTCAATAAAGGCTGTGAGGAGAGCGTTGTTGTCCTCCCCGCCGAACGCCACCACGTCCACCGCCACGTCGTCTTTGCGTAGGCGCTTGGCCAGCTGTTCAAGATCTTTCTCAGTCTCCTGCAGGGGCGAGGCCACGAAGGCGACGATGCGCTTCTCCGCTCGTGGGTTCGTGCGGTGGCTGAGGGCGATGGAAGCGATGAGGAGCCCGTTAGAGAAATGAGAGACCTTGCCAGAGATGGGGATACTTGTCAAGCGCGCCATGACGCGGTCGACATCAAAGGTAAGAGTCTCATAGACGGTACAGGCAGAGCCACCAGTGGTCAAGAAGCCCACGGTGTTCTCTGCGTTTGACTGGATCTTTGCGTTCACCAAGAGGTTGGCCGCCTCCTGCGCCGCCAGCATGCGTGTGGGAAACTGGTCTCCGTCACGCATGTACTCGCTGGAGTCAATACAGAGAAAACAAGCCTCCGGCATTGCTAGTCGTGCGTATACACAACGGGACTAGAAAAGTTTGGCCGCTGCGGTAATGCTCGGGAGGGGCGAAGCACGATGCAAAACCAAACGGAAAACAGTGAAATTTGAGGAACAAACGTAGGTTGGTATGTTCACTAAACGTTGTTCCTTGATGTGAACAATCGTCAGGAAGCAATGAGAAACAACAATATCTGTGGGTGTTTCCGACAGGTGAACTATGAAGAGAAACCCAACGCGAAACAAGGTTCGAGAGGAGTTAATAGTGTGACACGATGACAGTAGTCCATCATACTTTCATGAAGTCCCCAACGGCCATGTCAGGGAACAGGAGGGTGGGGACAGCGCAGATGAAAAGGGAAAAAGGTATCCGTCGCAGTCAGGCTATACAAGCATCTCGCGCGGGAACGGATGAGTCCTCATCCCTTCGTGTCTGGTGCCCCCACCTAGTGAGTCTCCCTTGTCCCTCTCGCCACTAAGAGAGTAGACCACGACAAGGTTGGGTTCGTTTCGCCAGAAACGGATGCACCGGGATCACCTCTGCTCGTTGCATGTCGGCAGTAAACCATGTTCATAAGCTTGCGCCGCAGTGACGGATTGTCGCACACGTTCCTTTTCTGTTGTTTCCTTGTAGATACTGTGGACGTTCGATTCTGCAACCTCTGTCAGGGTAGCATTCTTCACTCTGTCATAGCAAATTCATCCGCCAGCGATGGGGGCAACGACTCTCACGCAAGAGACGGGGCAACGACAAAAGAAAGGGTTCCGCAGGGACCCGTGCGTGGGCCATGGGAGTGCCTTCGGAAAGAGCAGGTCCTTCGGTGCCACAAGCAAAACAAACACACCCTGTTTCCGCGCACGACGTAGGAGCCACATGCGCTCTCCACCCCTAATGGGGTAGCTCATTCACCTTGGTAAGGGTCTCCTCCAGCAACACGTGGTAGCAATCGAGCGCCTCCGCCGCCTGGGATTGCATGAGATAGGTGGCGGCGCTGTTGCGCCACAACGCGACCTGCTGCACCGCACGCCGCACCTCCTCGTCTGTCCGGACAGCGGCGAGGTACTGATCCTCTTTGCTGTTAAAGAAGGAGGTGCGTTGGGGCTTTGTGAGATGCTCGTGGAGCTGCGCAGCGTAGTCCAGGGCGGCACAAACGTCCTCCTGTGAGTGGAGCTGCCGCTGCTCTCGCGCAATGAGGCGATCCAGGGAGGCGCGCTTCTGCACAAGCTCGCGCTGCCCCTTGGAAAGCGTGTCCAGCTTGCCTTTGCGAATCACTTCGTGCACGCTGTCAGACAGGGCACTCGGGGTGGAGGCGGCAGCGGGCTGCGCGAGCGTATCGGCGTACCGGTCCGATGCCTTCTCCACCGCTGTCTCCAACTCATCGAGACAGAACGTGAAGGCCGCACTCGCCTCAGCGACGCTGCGTGGGTGAGCAATGCCTTCGAGTTGAATGACACTGTCGCACACGGCCGTAACTAGAGGCTCTGCTGCGAACATTTCGCGGATCGTTTCGGCTACCCGAGGGAAGCCCACTGTTTTGCCATGCTGCAGGAGCAGCGCGAGGTTGTGTAGCTTGCTGCACGCGATATCGAACCCCACAAACTTGCGCATCTCCTCTGACATGTAGCGGTAGTGGTTGGTGAGTCCTTTCAGGGCGCCAAGTGCCTCGGGCAGCGCGTAGAGGTAGGCGTGCATGTCGAGGTTGGTCTGGTGATAGCGGTGGAGACGGTCCTCCCACAGTGTGTCAACCGTTTCGTGCATAAGCGCCGTCTTGGTTGTCTTGGCACGGAGCTCTTCGGCACGGCGCAAGCCGTCCTCGTCAAAAGCACGGAGCTCCTCCATGATCTTTTCGTATTCCTTATTCAGTTCTACACGCTGTGTTTCCAGCCGACGCCAGCGCGAGCCGCCAACCGCCCCTGCCACCGTGAGAGCGCTAACGAAGCCAAAACCAGCAATCTGCCTGAGTGACATAGTCGTTGTTGTGTGTCTCTCAGCGTGTTCGCTAACAAAGAAGTCAAACCGTAAAGGAGAAGGAAAGTCTGTGCTGTAAGTGGAAAATCACAGCACAGCGCAGGGGAAAGCTTGAGAATGCCCAGCGACCGGAGTCGATCCTTAAAAAGAAAGTAACACTGCCAAGTGTGTGTTTATCTACCGATACGGTGGAAAGCAGAGGGAAGTGCGCGTCCAATAATTATGTTCTCAGTGGTGCACTCTGCTCCAATTTAAAAGACAGAGAAATGTGCGTTGATGACGGAGGATGGAGTCTACCACGATCATGACATCACGGTATGCATGGCCCTCCCCGTTCCGTACACACACATACACACACGAGCAATGCTGTCCATTGACGAGGTTTCCGAAGCTTTTTGTGGGACAATTCTCATTGTGACCCGCGACGTGTCCGCTGCAACGTGCAATGGACTCCCCTGGACGTGCACAGGGTGTCCGCGCGGGGACAGAAACCAAACAAAACAGAGGGCGATCTCACCTTATGATAAATCTTCCCTCCATACGGTTTCGTTGCATCGTATCCTCCCTCTTTCTACGTATGCCCGCGGTTTCTGGCGTACATCGAAACGACTGGTGCTTGATCTTGTATTTTTGTTTTTGTTAACAGACACGGCACAATTAAAAAGAAAAACCAAATTCAATACTACTATGACGAAGGGCCAACACAAAGCGCGTCTGTCATGAAGAGCCTGCTACTTGGGTACTGTATAGCGCGATAACATTTCACCTATCATCACTGAACAGAGCCGATCGGTTCAACAGAAGAACACGGCAGGGCAATGAAGGCAGCAATGCATCTCACAGACGTCATTCAACGCAGAACGTCTTCTGTCGAACTCCTTTTTTTTTTTTTTGCTCAACACCAAATGCCTAACGAGGAAAGAAACGAGAACAAAGAAAGAACCATATCAAAACAAAAAAGAATACAAAAGAAAAACCCTGAAGTCAAGAGAGGAAATTGACTGGGATCCCTGCGCGTCCAGTCGACGCTAGCTCGGAGACACTATGAGGAGAAAATGTGGTGCAGGTGTGACTGTGCGAGCACACGCCATGGGCGTGAGCCGGGGACGCTGGCCGCAATACAGCAGACGCCATGCTCCTAGTTGCAAGGCATTGGGGCTGGAGCACAAAGACCTTCCGTTGCTTTCAGCGCTTGCCGCGAGGCGGCGTAAGGTTGCCAGGGCGCAACGCGTCATCGGTGGGTCGGCAAACACACACACACACACACACACAGGCACTGCACCCCTCTTTCCCACTCCGCGCCACCGTTTCTCTCTGCTAAGTCCTCTACGAGAAGAGCATGAGGAAGGCAAGCATCAGGGCGAACAGGCCGATAGCCTCGGTCAGGGCAAAACCAAGAATGGCGTAGTTGAAGAGCATCTTGGTCAGGTTGGGCTGGCGAGCGCAAGCGACGAGGAGGGCACCGAAGATGGTACCGATACCCATACCAACGCCAGCGAGGGCGATGGCGGCGAGGCCGGTGCCGACGTAGTGCAGGCCCTGGACGGAGATGGCGACGGTGGAGGCGCAGCGGGGACGCACGGTGAGCGCGGAGGAAGCGGCGGCCGCACGGCGCACGGCGGGCTGAGCAATAACACGGCGCATCATTTTCGTTAACGGTAGTTGTTGAACGAAGTGTGGGGTGTGGATGGGACCAGGAGCGTAAGGGCGGGTAGTGGCTGGGTTAGCGTCGCTAGAGAAGGAAAGAAACTTGGGGACTACTCGCACGGTGCGGGGTTTGCGTTCGGGGCGTTCAGGTAGGAAGTGGAAGAAGGGAGTATGCAGTGAAAGAAACGAAGAGGCATGGTGAGTCAAGCGGTGAGAAGAACGATGAACGTCTGCGATCGCACAACTTGGAGAAAACTCAACGCTTCAGAAGAATTTTCTCTTTTGTGGGTTACGGGTGCTGAACCCCCCGTTGTCTGTGCACCCCGGAAGCACTGAATGCTATCTGCTTAGATGTATAGGTTGACACTCCGAGGTAGGAGTACATGAGCCATTAACCGGAAACTGGGTTATCGCGCAGCACAGAGCTTTCTGTTCCTGAAACAAAAAACAGCTCCACAGAAAGTGCTGTGTGAGAGCCGAGAGGAAGTCGCACAAGCGGTGACATATTTATTTATTTTGCCTCTTCATTTTTGGAGGAGGCAGAGGAGGGGTTCGCCACCGACGACTTTTTCGCTGTCTGCACGCGCGGTGCCATGCGAACAATAGGGCTACCGCCAGCGCCAACGTGACTGGCGCTGCGTGCAGTGCCGCTATTCGCTGCCTTGGCCTTGAGTTCCCCAGCAATCACCGCAGCGCGCTGCTTAAGACGACGGCGAGCTTCAACAGAGTCCTGCACTGACGTGGTGTGCGCCTTGGCACCTTGCGCGCGCAGCTTCGCCTCCTGTCGGGCTTGGTTGACGCGCTTCTTGTTCCCACCACGCGTGATCTTAGCGGAGTGGCCCATTGTGCTGAAACGAGATCAGCAGGTGGGGGAGGTGGCGACGGGTGTGGGAATGCGATCCTGTTGAATCCTAGAGGGATGTAAGTCGTACGTGGAACAAAAAGGGGGGCGTGTGTGTAAGATGGAAAATCTTCATAAAGGACAAAGGAAGAGTGGTATAGAGTGAGGCGGGAGAAGGTGAAGTAGAGGACGGAGTGCGCACATCGATGGAATGGACTTCACTCCGCGCTCATGCAGAGGCGTCTGACGGGTGCGCTGCCCTCACGAAGAGAGGGGAGCCCAGGTGGCTCATTCAATCCCTTCCTACTTCCCCACAAGCGTCGGTGCGAGCATGCGTACGTTGGCACCAGTCGGCGCGAAGGATGTTGTCGGTGGGTCGGGAACGCATCATGATTAGCGTGGTTATCGTTTCACAGTGAATATCAGCGGGAACAAAAGGAACTGACATGAGTTTACGCTTTGTCTTGCCCGCGGCGAACGGCTCGTCTATTTGCCATCTCTCGCTGCTCTTCCTCCAGCTTGCGCTCGTGCAGAAACTCATTCCATTGGGCCTCCTGTTGGAAAGCGGCCTTGTCCAGGTAGCTGTGTTTCGCTTTGCTGTGGCGGTAGTTCTCTACTGTTTCACCCTCCGCTCTCAGCTCCTGGGACAGGTGAGAATTCCAGCTTTGCATGGAGCGTGCGACGAGGCTGCCCGTGGTCGCGCCTGCTTTGCTCGGGTCATGCCCGGTGGCCTCGCTTTTGGTGGACCGCGGACTTGGACCGCCTTCCGTTGAAGACGATGCGACCTCACGTGGTCGACGACGTTCAATGACGGCGGCCCCGTGCCGCCACGCGATCCCTCGGTCGTCCTGGGCAGCGTGTGTCAAGGCTGCGACGCCCACCTCCCGTGCGTCCGGTGGCGCTGGGAGTACGTCTGGGACCACGTGGGTGTAGTTGAAGGCAAACACAGGGTTGGCTGTGACCATTACATTCTCCACTGCGGGAGGAGGCGTGCCGTAGTTGCTGCTCTCGGCAATGGTACCGAGGAGGCGCTCGAACATGGCCGCGTTGGAGAAGACCATCAGCAGGGCGGCGTCCGCATCGGAGAGACACTCACGATGCTCAAAGAAAGCGGGACCTCCGGGTCGACTGGTGGCTGTCCGCCCACGGTCTATAACCTCTGCCTCCGCCACGTGGCGCTGGGACAGCACGCGTCGCAGCTGATGTGCGCGGGACAGACGCAGTCGTGTGAGGCCGCCACTCTGCTGGTGCTGCTCGGGTGTGAGACCGAAAACGAGTCGCGCAGCGGTTGGCGCCGCGGAGGAGGAGGCTCGCGTATCGTCACTGCTTTCACTAGCGCTGATCTCGCTAGACGGCGCGCGTGAGGACGACGAGGAGGCAAGGCTCTCTGATGCATCTTCCCTTGTAGGGGATGTTGTTGCCTTGCGCGTAGAGGTACATCGACCTGTCGATTTACCTCGAGATGGCTTCAACGACTTTGGTGGCATGTCACGTCGTGCGGTGAAGCGCTACTCTGGACGTTCTCTTGCGCGCGTAGGATTTTTTTTTTTTTTTAAGAAACACCTTCCACACAACCTCGTGTCTGGAGGGCTACAGAAAAGTGCAGAGGAACGAGAGAGGCGGAGGTTTCCCATGACCGAGGCAGCGTGCACCAGTGAGGGCGCCATATGCAGCAAACCGGTTGCTCACCTGTTTCGAACGCTGCGATGGACCTTTGTCCATGCACCTTTGCTTGAATGAGCAACTTCCTTCTGATTTCACCATCACCTCACCAAGCCCCCGCGCCAAGTCACGCATGCACGTTTATCTACGCATTGATCATGAAGTGGTGCGTGTCGCATCGTCCTGCTCTGACCTTCCCCAGTGCTACAGTCATCGCGTCAACGCAGGGACGGGCTATGTGGGCACCTTTTTTTTTTTTCTTTTTGAGTGGAGCTAGCTTCTGGTTGCATTTATCGCCTTACACCAAAGGACGCACACATACACACACACATACACACGTATAACGAGAGATGCGCTAGCACGAAGAAACCCCTGTACTCCTCAGGAAAAAGCAGAGAACGTTTGACAGAGTGCTTTATGCCGACAGTACGCAAAGAGAAAGCCAAAGTAAAAGGCACTGTATGCACATGATAGAGGGAACAAAGACCCACGATGAATGCGGGGGTAAGGGGGGGGGGTAAGGGGGGAGACACACACGGGACCTTGCTTCAACAACAAACCCGTGCGATTGCACGACACCGCAGTCCGAGAGGTTTCCCCAGTTACTCGTTCGCCATGATGTATTCACCGACGTTACCCAAGTTCTCGAAGACAATGTTGAGAATGGTGAGGTAGGGGCGGCTGTCGTACACGAGGCCGTTATCCTCGAACAGCTTGCGCACGCGCTTGGACAGCTCGACGAAGCGGAATTGTGGCATGCACGGGAAGAGGTGGTGTTCAATCTGAAAGTTGAGGTACCCCATGAACCAATTCACGAAAGCGTCAGAGGACACGTCCATGGTGTAGACGGCGGCGTACTCCACAAAGTGCACGTGCTGGTCCTTTGGCAGTACGGGGAGGTGCGTGTGGTTGAGCGAGAAGCTCACAAAAATGTAGGCGGCACCAAAGGCTTGGGCGAACAGGTAGCCGAACAGGCCTTGCCAGACGGTGACGCCCAGCTTGTGGCAGATGAGCCCGACAACGATCCAGCGGCAGGCGATGGAGACGGCCTCCGTGTAGCGCTTGGTGCGCTTGATGTGGCGAGGGTGCAGGTAGAGCTGCCAGTAAAGAGCGACAAGGGAGCACGTGACCGGGGCGAAGAGGTAGCGCTGCAGCGAGATCCAGCGGCGGATCAGAGGACTCTTGCGGCCCGCCTTGGCAATGATTTTGTTGTAGGCCACGAGAGGCAGCGTCATTAGGTCCGAATCGTGGCCGTACTTCTGCGGCGTGGCGTGGTGCTTGTTGTGGTTGACACGCCACCACGCCGCGCTCATGCCGTCGCCGAAACCGTACAGAATCTCCTGAATCTTCAGGTCAATCGCCTTGTTGCCCGTGACGCTGTAGTGGCCCGCCTCGTGCATCCACCACCCGCAGCGGCCCTCGGCGATTCCGAGAAGAAACAAGGCGACCGGCCATAGCAGCCGGTAGTTAAAGAGGAGATACAGACCGATCCAGTGCATGAATATGATGTCGGCGAAGCGGTAGATAATGTGCGGCCAGTTGGCCTCGAACAGGCCCTCCTTCACGCAGTCCTCGTGAAGCTGCTTGAAGTCAGCCGAAAGCTTCGCGAGGCGCTTCTGCTCCTTGACGTCCACCGTGTGGTCCGGTGGCGCTGGGCGGGACGGCAGGTTCTTCAGCATTCGGTGAGCTTTGGGGAGCTTTATGTGAAACTGTGCGAACTCTTCCGTTGCATCACCCCCTCCCATGAAGAAGGTGATGACGCTACCACCAGGGTGGCGGAAGTTGGTGCAGTCGTACAGGCGGCCGTCGATCAACACCTCGTTGGGCTGCTGGGGCTTCGTGTCGTTTGCAGACATGATTTCCAAAGCAGCTTGCAAGTGTATTTTTGTTGTTGTGCGAAGAGTTGTAGTAATTATTTTTGATGAGTGAATCTGTGAAGTGGTTTTGGTTGTGGCTCCTATGTTGTATATTATTATTTTCGAAAACGAAATAAAGAAGAAAAGGTTAGAATCGCTGTAGTTTTCTTTTTAAACGTTTCTAGACGTGTGCACGTGAAGAAAGCGGGACAGCGGTGGTGAAGCGAGTGTAAGTTAATTAGCCGCAACGTAAAGGGACAACCGAGTCGTCTTAGTTCAGACAAAAGGGAAGAGAAAAAGTGGGTACTGGTGAGGGAGAGCGAAAGCACCTCAGTCGTGAAAACCGCGGATGATATTTCGACGCGTCAGCCGCTGCTTTCGAAAATCACACTAAACTAGGAAGACCACAATCAACGGAAATGTGACGTCGTCTTGAAAACGCTCTTCGCGGTAGGATCCACTTAGATGGCCAGGATGTGCAACACAGTGGACGGTTTCAACGAGAAAAAGAAAACGTAGAGACAAAGAGATGCAGTCGGACAACAGGTACGCTGGAGTAGACAGCTGGCGGTGCATAAACACGCACCAGTCGCAGAAAGACAACAAAGGGAAGGATGCGCAGCAAGGATGGAAAGAAAGAAAGAGCAGGACACAGTAGTGTACGTTGACGGTTCGTCACACAGGGATCATCCATATGCTCTCCCACAAACAGACATGGCGTGGTCTTGGGTCATCACGTCCCTTGTGGATTAACGTACGCCGCGGTGGCCACTGCCCCACGATCGTCTTAGAGGGGTGAAGCATTAGCGTCACGAGAGACACGAGCGCGTATGGAGGGAAAGGCCTCCTATTTCTCACTTCCCGAAGGACCATCTGTTTGACGGACGCACGCAACCCACTTACTGCGGAGTGGTACCTGTGGTACATGACGATCGCGCCCCATCGTATCCACTTTTTGTATCATTTCTGCCGTGAGACTGGGGATAGAATACGGCGCTCTAACATGCAGCGGACGCGACGGGTACCATCACGACACAGCCCTGGCGCGACGCATGCGTTCTAAGGGAAAAGTAGACGAAAGAAGGGTGAAACAGATGAAGCCGAGGCAAGGGCTCTGGTCTAAGAGGAACAAACAGCAAAGCGTCTAACACCACCACCACCACAAGGCGGTAACGCGGGCGAAGCGACTCTCAGGCGGGGTAGGTGCAAATCACGAACGGACGTTCCCCTGGCCTGAGGAGAAATGAGGAAGAACACAGACCACGGGCACGTCACTGGACGTTGAGGCGCTGCTTCTCGGATTTGGTGAGGTACTGCGACACCACACTGGAGGTGAGCTCCGCCAGCTCGCGAACGATGCCGAGAAAGACGCCTTGCAGGGGTAGCAGCTTCCCGCCCGCCCTCGCGGAGGATGGGGTGGGTGGCGCGGTCGGTGAACCGCCCGCAGCCGCGTTGGTTGCGAGCGCCTCCACCACCTGTTGCGCACTGACGGTGCGCTTCTGCAGCAAGACAAGGCATTCCACCAGTGCACGACGTGTTTTCAGGATGAACTCAAACATCGCGCGGTGTTCCTTCACGTAGCTATCCTCCACTGCACGTTGGCTCCGCAGCTCTCGCAACAGCGAGGCGCCGACAAATTCCTCCTCCACTTTGTGGATTGCGAGCCCCGATCCACCCGTGGCGCCAGGCAACGTAAGGCCGCTGCCCGTCGTCTCGGGTGCGGTACCAAGCGCCCCTGCCGTGGTGCTCAGCGTCGTTCCTGCTGCAGCCTGGCCCGTCAGCGTGGTGCCAGCAGTGCCGGTGGGATGGGGCAGTGAGGTGGTCGTCCCAGAGGCACCGCCGGCGAAGGTGACGCCCCCGGTGGGAGTAGCAGCCGACACCGTTGCGGGGATACTGCGCTTCAGGGCGAGGATCGCGTCCTCGCCGAGTGCTCCCTCCTTCGCCGCAAGCGAGACAAACTTGTCAAGCAGTTGTCGCGACTCCGCAGACAGTGTGTTGTCGCCCACAGCGCTCGTGCACTGGTGCAGGTAGGCCATGAGTTTCTCGTAAGCCTCCGGGTCTGACTGTCGGAGGTTGTGGACAAACTGAATAAATGGACCATTGCGGTCCAACAGCGCGGCACGTGTGCCGTCGTCGCATTCTAGGTCGAAGCGGTCCGGGTGGCGCACCATCGTCGCGACGAGGAGAGCGGAGAGAAAGGGGTCTGTAACGCGGTCGGCAACCTTGCGACGATACGCGTTGAGGAGCGCGACAATATCCTTGTCCTCTTCCTCGCGGCGGTGGATGGTGTACTCCATCGAGGCAACGACGGCGCTGAGGGCACTGTTCAGCCGCCGCGCGTCTTGTAGTTCTTGGTTCGTCTGCGCGCTGTTCTGCAGAATGCGGTTCTGTACATCCTTCTCCGCACTCTGTGCGGCGGTGACACTCCCCATGGCCTGGCATAGACGCGCATTCTCCGCCTGCACGCTTGCAAGCTTGCTTTCGGCATCCCGCAGACGCTGCTCCATCTGAAGCTTCTCCGTCCGCTGCCGCGCAAGGTCCTCCTCCACCTTCGCCTTGTCCCCCAGACGGTTCGAAGATTCGGTGCGGGCTTCGGAGACTTCGTTGCGCAGGCGGCTCAGGTCGCCCTGAAGCATTGTCGCCTCCTTCTCGGCCGTGGTCACCTTGCTGGTGATCTCCGTGACATCCTTGTGAAGCTTAGCCTGCGCCTCCTCGAGCTCCGCAATGCGTTTCGTCTTGCTGTCCACCTCCTTGGACTTCACCTCCACCGTCTCCTCGAGCTTGGCGATGCGGAGCCGGAGCTCCTGTGCCTCTTCACGGGCCTTGCGAAGGTCCTCGGTGGCCGACGTTGCTGTTTCCTGAGCACGTGCGGCAGTGATGCCCAGCTGACTGTTTGCGGTGAGGAGGTGCGTGTACGGGGAGAGCGCAAGCGCAGCCTGTGTGCGCGCCGACAAACGCGAGGGGCGGGCAGTAGGACACTCCTGACCTTCTACCGTCCAGTGCCGCACGGCTTCGTCGTTGCCAAGGCTCCAGACCTGCGCAACCTCTGTGTGTGCCACCTTGGCGATGCCATGGATGAAGGATTTGTGCGCCATGGGCTGCACTCTCCGCACGGCCGCGGTGGCAGCGTCGAGCACCACAATTTTCCTTTCAAAGGTGGTGGCAACCACGTTGCCGCTGACAGCGATCATGCCTGTGACACGGCCAACGTTCGCGGCGCGGTACTGCAGCAGAAGACCTTCGTCCTGCGCATTGGCGTCGATGCGGTAGACATCGAGGTTGCCATTTTCACGCGCCACCCACAGCGTCTCCGTGTCGGGTTCGAAGTGAACGCGACGCACCTTGCTTTTGCTGGCCTGGTTGATGAGGGTAGGGGGAGAGGTGGAAGCGAAGGGGGCGCCGGCTCCACCTTGCACGTTAGGCGAGCTCCCTGTGGGACCACCAGGGCCGACGGTGGAGAGGTCCCACGCGTACAGTGCACCCTCCTCATCACCTGCGACAACGATCGACTGGAAGCACTGCGTGACCGCCGTACACGGCGCGTACGTGCTAAGGGACAGCACCAGCCTCCGCGAGGTGGAGTCGAACAAGAAGACACGGCCCGTGGCTGACGCCACCGTCAGCAGTCCGGTGCCACCTTCCGTTGAGGGCACGAAGCTCATGTCTGGCAAGGCGGCCCTTTTCTCAGCGCCGGGGGGCCGCACGACCGCAAGCTGCTTGCGGGTTTTGCCGTCAACGTAACGGAGTTCTCCGTCAGTGGTGGCAGCCCACACACCGCCGTGAGCGCTGGCGAGCGCCGTGACCTGTCCGATTGCCTTGTCATCGACAGCCACGGTGACCTGCTGGAGACACTGCTGCGTGGTGCTGTCATATATGACAATACCACCCTGCTGTCTCGCCAGCCACACCTCCCGGCCGCGGACGCAGGCGGCGCGAGCTTGCACATCGATTGTCGTGCTCTGCATGGGTTCTTGGCAAGTACAGAGGCGCACACGCACGGCGACGAGAAAGATGAGAGAGCTTGGGTATGACGAAAACCTGGGGTTGGGCAGAAGAGCAAGGTGCCTACTGATGTATATTTTCTAGGTGTATTCTGGGGAAGATAAGAGTCTGTTTGGACAGAAAGCAAAGATAAAGAAGAAGTCACCACGTGCACGATAGCAGGAGGTGGACGTCTTGTTCTTCCGGGAGAGGTAGGAAGTGTAGGAGAGGAGAGAAAGATATTGCCAACGTGCCGTTTCACGAGTCTGTGAATGCCCTTACCAAAGATGATGTCGAAGTGGAGGAGCACCAGCTTCAGTCATAATAATTTTTTTTTGTAGCCTGCAACTTCGCGAAAAGAGTCGCCGGCACCTGCCCAATCGCGTTGATGCTCAAGCGCCTCTAATAAGACGCCTCTCACCGACAGGAGGCACTTCTCTTGGGCAATGCTTACGTCATGCCATTTCGTGTTTGTTTCACCAGTACTACGACAGAGTACGCGACCGACACTACACCAGCAGCAGGGGCGTCCCCTCTCTCTCCCCCCCACCGACAACGCAAAAAGAAAATAAATAAACGACAACAAGCAAACGCCCAACACGAAGAAGAGAAACTGAATTCCATCTGTGAAGGATTTAGAAGTCACGCAAGGGTAGCACCGGACCTCACATGGCCACAAGACTACCCGTACCTGGGTAGAGCTGCAGGACAGGGAAGTGGTAGTACTTCTTCATGGCCGTGTCATACTGGGGTACCATGCGCAGCCGACCAGAGACGAGGCAGTTCCCACCTTCCTTCAGCTGCGCCAACAAGGGCCGCCAGAAACTCTCCTCGTAGACACGCACGGTGTGGAAGTCCTTGCCTGGGTCCCCCGGCGCCGGACCCTCAAAGTCCGTGATGACAGTGAACTGCAGGACATGGTCCTCGAAGACGTAGCCTTCCTGGATATCTGTTACGGTGCCCATCAGCACGCATTGATTCACGCACCGCCAGTGCGCCGCCACATCACCTTCCTCAGGAGCGTTCGGGGCCACATCCAGGTGATACTGCGGGGCCTGGGGGAGCGCCCCGTCCTGCTGTCGGGCGTACTGTGCGTGGCTTGTCGCTCCGCTGACGCCCGGGCGCTCTCCCTCTGCGGGAGCATTGCTGTGGGCGGCAGCAGCGGCAGCAGCAAATGCGCCGAAGCTTGGTACCGTGCCGGTTCCTGAGCTCTGTCCGTGTGGATCCCCGGTACCGGCGCTGGCGGTCGCTGACGGCGGACCGGTGGTGCTACTGCTCGGGGCCTCCATGTTATGCTTGGCCAAGTAGTGGTGCTGCAATGCGGCCTCGAGGCGGAACGTCTTCTGGCACAGCGTGCAGACAAACTGCCGCCGATCTGCTGCGGCGTCGTCGTCGCGGGTGGCGGCCGCTGACGTTTCCGTTGCGTCTGGACCATCCACACCTGGTGTGGCTGGCGGTGACGTCGCTGCTGCTGCCTGGACGGGGGTGGGTGAGGCCTGTGACGTAAGGGGTGCCGCACGTGGAGCTGCCGTGGCAAAAGCGCCTGGAAAGGCAGACGCTGCCGGACTCGCACTTGGAGCCATGGAGGGGACGGCGGAAGTGGGGGTGGTGGCCGTGGCTGTGACCGAGGGAGCTGGGGTCGCACCCACCTCCGTCAACACGCCATTTTTGTTGACGAGCGGCTTCGCCTGTCCCGCGTGCTTGGTCATGATGTGGTGGTTAAGGGCATTCAGCAGGCGAAACGTCTTGCCACACTCACTGCACTGGAAGTGGGAGCTGGCGGCTCCACCGATCCCAGCAGGGTTGCCAGGCGCACGCACCAAGGCCGTGGTGCTGAAGTGACGGCCGCCAGTCGCACTCGTTACGTGTCCGCACGGGTGCCTGGGAGACGAGAACGTGGCGGGAGATGCCAAGGAGCACGCCGCCGTCAACAGGACGGCACGCGCGATGGCTCCTGCCCGTCGGGTGGAAGTCGACGAGATCCGTCGCATGGCGCCTGCACTGACAAGAACTCCTAATGCGTAATAACCCAAGTTGGGCTGGCGCCTACCACCAGGCGAAACGAGAGGCGCTAAGAGCCTTACGGGAAAAAGAAACCGAAAATCCTGAAGGAGGACGAAGTGGAATCCGCACCTAATTTTATATTATTTTTTTGGCGTACTCTGCACAAAAAGGAAGGGGTCGACAACGGAAGAAAGAAAAGGAAACGTAAAGGATGCGCAAATGAGAGACACGCCTTTCACGATGGAGGAGCAACAGTAGCCTATTCATCTATCGAGCAACGGCACATCAAAGCGGCTACGCTGCAATACGCTTCTCTAGTTCGACATTTGTTCTCTTTCGTTGACGAAGCCGAGGCTCTGCTTGTGTCGCGGGCCGCATTTATCCCACAGCATCGTTAGAGTAGATGGAATGGAGGGGTTGGGGGGGGGGGGATGAGGAGTGCGTTGCCCTGTGCAAGAGGGGAAGCAGGAGGTCAGCATCCGTCGCGGTAATCAAAGACGTTCTTTCGTCGCCACAACGTCACCACTGCCTGCACCACATCGAGTACGGTGTTAAGTATCTGCGTCTCCTCATCCATGGAGTTCACCACGACAGAGAGTGTGTCATCCAACGTCGCTGCCGTGGTCAGTTCCATGCGCAGTCCTTGTAGCAGCGCGTCCTTGGCGGGGCCGTCTGCATCACACAGCCACTCGGCTGGTGGCGCATCGCATGGAGTCCCCACCAGCACAGCTCCGAGAAAGTTCTCCAGCCACGTCACCGCGCCCAGGCTGCCGTGGTCCCGGAGCTCGCCCATACTTGTTTTGTCGCGCACAAACACGGTCTCGGCAGGTCCGCTCGCCACCGCCACAGAAGTAACACAACGCTTCTCAACGGTGGCCTCGATAAATATCGTGGTACCACGCTTCTCACAGCCAGACGTTGCGTTTGCAGCGAAGAGCGCAGACAGCAGCGCACCGTCCACAGCACCCCCCATCGCCTCGCACACGTCCTCCAGAGTAAGGGAGATGATCGTGGTAAAGGGAGGCATCGCGAAGCACCAGTCCATGGATGCCAGCCGTGCCACTTCCTCTTGGCACGTGGCACAGTCGGTGGTGCTGGCACGTCGCGTGTCGCCCGTGAGAAAGCTGTCTGACCTCGCGCTATCCATGAGGGAGGCGACGTCAATCAGCAGCGAGGCACCGGTTCCGACGGCTTCTTCTGTCGGTGTCGCCGCTTTCGTTGGCTGCGCCAGTATGGTATCAAGGGAGAGCTCCCACGGCGCGGCGTGGTTCGCAATGAACGGGCCGTGCGAACAAAAGAAACCTGCCATAAACGCCTCCACTTCTGTGACAGCGGTGTCGGTGGTCGATGCAAAGCCCTCGTGCGCAAGGGAAGTGACAGGGGATCGCACCGATCCGACAGAGCTCGTGCGAAATCCAATGTAAGCTCCTTCCTCGCGCAGGTAGGCCCCGAGGCCATCGACCGGAGTATTGACCAGCAGTGTGCAGTGGTGAAAGGCGATGTCACGCTGTACCCGCATCGCTGAGCCTGAAATTTTCTTCCCGTCCAGGTAGAGATCGTATCGCTTCGTCGTCGTCAACCGGTCAGGCTTGACACCGTACAGAGCACACAGTCCGTGGCGTAGAATTTGAATCGTCTTTTCTGGCGCATAATCGTTCCGATGTGTGAAGAAGGAGAAGCAGAGGTTCCCCCAATCCTGGTAAACGGCGCCGCCGCCAGAGGATCGGCGTGCCACCACAACACGCTCTCGTGCCGCTCGACGCATCGCAACTTCGGCGAATAGATTCTGGTTACGCCCAACGACAATGCAGGGGTCGTTGCGGTACATCAGCAGCAGCCGCTCCTTTTCCCGTAGTACGACACCCCGCATGATGGCCTCCTCGGCCGTCAAGTTGGCGTTGATGTTGTGTGCATTGGAGTGAAGGGCGATGTGTCCGCAGTGGCCCAACAAGGTGACAGGGCTTCGCCTTTGGCTTTGTGTGAGCGGTTCAATGAACTCGTTCAGTGCAAGCGCCCGGGCCGCAGAGAGTACTCTATTGCAGGGAAACATCGCACCGTCGAAGCGGAAAGAAAGAAAGAGAGTGAGTCGCTTCTGGGTACGTACGGCGCTAATCTGGTACGGCAGGAAGAGGGCCTAACTGTGCGCTCTGTGGATGAGAGGTAAGGAGGTAAGAAAGGAAAGAAGAGCGGAGAGAGGATTAGGAAAAACGAGACAAAGTCGCAAGACGAGGACGTTTGGTATATACGGACGCCGCACATCATTCTAAGAGAGCGCAACGCGCCACTCTCTCGTTGTGAAAGGCGTCCTCGGAAGCGGCTGCGCACGTGAAGGAATGCAGCCGCACTGTATGGGTGACTTGGAACAGAGTTCCGTCCCGGCATCGGAGCCTTTCACGACGAAGGCACAAATGACGCAGCATAGACCCAGCGCACACTCGTCTAAACACACCGCGGGCTACAGGAAACGACCCGTACTCTAGCGTCGTCCCTACCCTTGCACGGTTGTGAGCCAAGAGGAAATTCCCGTTTCGTATAGTCGAGTGTTTTATGGGTTGCTGCTGTTCGGTTGTTGAATGTATTGTGTGTGTATGCGCACGGACTCGCATCAGGAAAAATGGAGTCGCGTCGCTTCAATTTACATGAGAGAGAATGGCAGGCAAAAGAACAGAAGGCAACCCGCTAATTGCACAAGGACAACGTCCCTCAACCTCTGGATAGATGACTCTTTTCTATACCTGCCAGGGGAGGGGGACATGGTTTCTTCTCCTTCCATGTTCCTTCCCTGTGAACCTCTTTAATCCGAATGTTTGGTGGTGTACTGTGGCACTGCCTGTGAGAAGGGCACTTCCACAGGATTGCTCAGCTTGGAGCGGCGGAGCAGGTACAGCGCGAGGTAGTCGACAGGGTCGGCGGGACGCACACGGCACACGTCCTCAAGGCCCTGCGCCAGCACGTCCATCACAGCGGACTCCAGGTACTCCTGCGTGCTAAGCTGAGGGGCCGTGTCTGCCTGCTTCACGGAGCTCATTGGATGCGATCACAAGATAACGACGAGCACACGATGGAACACGCTGGCAATGAAGTGGCAATTTGTGTATGTGTGTGTGCGTGAGTTTCTCTAAGTGGACGTCAGCTTGGTAGGTGAAGAAAAAGAAGAATCGAGGATGACAAGCGATGATGAAAGGCGATGCACATGATTTCCTACGAGCGCTCTCCCACATTGTGTTGTGGAAAGCAGGCTCCCATATGTCGCTGAGAAACGCGACTCGCTCTACAACGCGCATGTGCCTCCGTCAAGACACATGAAAGAATCGCTGCACATCCTGTGCGGTCCAGTTGGTCGATGCGGTATTCGTCCTGTTGCGCTCATCCAAGGCATCGGCAAACCTGTGTGAATGTGCAACCTAGGCTCCTGGGCACCCGGTGCAAAACCCGAGGGAGCTCATTCCAAATTCCTTACAGACTCTCTGATAAAGGAGACGGACACAAGCTCATCCAGTGGTCTCGTTGTCTCTTTCACGCTGAATTCGTACTGCTGTCTGCTTTATTAAAGATTGTTTAGCATAATCGTGTGACAACATTCTGGTAAGAAGCACTGCAGCAAAAATGGAAAAAAGAAAAGAGGGGGCCAGCCGTTTCAAAGAACCAACTACAGAGAGCGGTACAACGAGGAACAAAAAAAAATATGATACGAAAGCCCATTCAGTGCAGGCAGAGTGCGTCTTTATGGAAGTCTACTGCCTAGGAAGGATTCCATCACTCGGGTTCGCAGAGACGAAGCAACAAGGTAAATGCACCTTTTACACACACACACGCCGCACCGCCATGCACGTTCAGTGGTTAAAAGTCGGTAAAGAGCATCAAGGAGACCTGCTCAATGGCGTAGCTACCAATGCCGTCCATCAGCAGCAACTTCATGAAGCGACCGCGGAACTCCTGCGTCGGGAAGGCGACAATCTCGAACAATTCATTCAGCTCCTTGTCGCCCTCGGAGGCGAAGGAGAAGACAACAAGAACGAGAATGATGAGGGCGATAAACATGGGGCGGTTCTTGCGAATGCTCTGCATGAAGGGCTCGCCACGGTAGTTGACAGCGAAGATGGTGCCGCTCATCAGGGTCGTCATGAGGAACATGGTGGAGTTCAGCAGGGTGGGCACAAACTTCTCGTCCTCGCTGTTGCGGCGCATCTCCGCCACCGTCTCCGCGTCGACGGCCTCCACCATGGCGGCGGTTTGAATCATGCAGTAGAGGTGGAGGGCAAACTGACAAAAGACACTGGTGATCATGTACGGATGGAACACGCGCGTCACAGGACGCTGCGGGCACAGCTTCTCCAACGGTTTGCTGCGCGTCATGCACATGAAGCATGCGGACATGACAATACCCGCAAAGATCATTTGTTTCTCGCCCGTCTTGACACCTGCCACACGCAACACAGACATGGAATAGGCCTGGTTGAGGCAGTTGAGGGCGAGGATCTTGTACATCATGTGCGTGGTCACCAGCGTCGTGCGGCCGAGCCGGATGATATCACAGATGGACGTCAGCGCCTTGGAGCGGCACGTGAACGGGGCCGCAATTGACGCATCGCCAAGCTTGATCATGGGCGGACCACCCATGCCCTCGTCATCCGCGTTGAAGAGGGACTCCATGAGGAAGTCAGAATCCCCGGTGGCGCCGACCGGAGGAGGGGGCGCGGCCGCCTTGGCGTCCAGCTTCTTCTTCTCCATCTCCTTCAGCTGCTGGTTCCACTTGGTGATTTGCATAATCTCCGCCTTGCGCTTTGCTTCCGCCATCTTGTGGCGCATCTGCTCCATGAAGGGCGCCCCGAGCATCGGCTCCGGTGGCACCACCGTGAATTTGAAGTTGGGTGGGATCTTGAGGTCGGCAGGGACGTCGGGTTCGTTGTGCGGCTGCGGGCCCACCTGAATTTCCTTGTTTTCTTCGTCCTTGACGGCGACTGATTGCGAGTTCAGCACCGCAATGCCCGCGTGCGCTTGCTTGAGCGCGCCCACATCGTTGGTGCCATCGCCTGCCATCATGACAATGTGTTTTTTGTGTTTGAGGTCATTCACAATGTCCTCCTTCTGCGTCGGTGCACAGCGTGCCCAGATGGACACTTGCTCATTGTACTCCGCAATCACCTTGGCGAGCGACGACGGTCGCAGCACTTCGGCATTCACACAGAGGTCCCAGGTGTCCTTTGGGGCCGTCTGCACACGGCGGGTGCGAGCAAAGGTGCGAGCAATGATGGCTTCCCGCGAGGCAGCCTCCTCCTCGCGCGTCGTCGCGTCCACCCAGACAATGTCGCAGTCGTCCTCACCACGACCACTGTCGCGCTCTTCCGCGACGAGCTGCCGCTGCGACGTCAGAATGGACACATCCTTCCCCACGGAAATGGCCGTCTGCACGCTATCGCCAGTGATGATCACGCAGCGGTGGGAGCCGCCCTGTAAATTCACAATGGTGTCGCGGGCGTCCTTCTTGAGGGGGCACACGTAGACGGCGAGGCCGGCAAAGCACAGTCCACGCTCCACGTCATCGCGCTTGAGTTCGTGAATGGTGTCCTTGGAGGCCTTCTCGGCGTCCGTGAGAGGCCGGTACGCAAGGGCAATCACGCGGTAGCCCTGCGATGCGGTGCGTTCCGCCACACCTTGCAGTCCCTTCGGGGCGTCCGTGCACAGCGCCGCGATCGCCTCTGGGGACCCTTTGGCCACGACGTAAATGTCGTCCTTCGCCTGCACAACGCAGGCCATGCGACGAAGCGCAGCGAGGAAAGGAAAGCGCAGAAGAATGGTGTAATTGCGGCTGGGGTCGACGTCGTTGCGCTTCTGCGTACGCTTCGGTGCTGCCTTCGCGGACGCCTCCTCCTCATCGGCCTCCTCTCCGCGCCCGTCTGCACCCTTCGTCCCCTTCTTACCTTTGTGAGTCCCGTGTGCGCTGTTTTTCTGCTGCACGGAAGTGGGGGTGGGAGCTGCCTCGTCACCTTCCTTGTGAGGAGGGTCGTAGACGACATTATTGTCGCCGTCCATGCGGTAGCCAAACGCACCGGTGGCGGCCTTCTCCATCTCATCACCAGCAAGGATGTCCTCATCCAGGCACACCAAAGAGTGGCAGCTGGCCAGCACCATTTCCGCGTAGTGGGGGATCGTCTTGAGCTTGTTGAGCAAACCTTTCCCGTCCACCATGTCGACACCGCCAAAGAGCATCTCGTCCGTTGTCAGCGTGCCCGTCTTATCAAAGCAGCAGGTGTCCACCATACCAGCGAACGGGATGCGGAATGGCTCCGTGCAGAAGACCTTTAACTTGGTCAGCGCCATGAGGGAGGTGTTCACGGCGAGAGAAAGCTGCATCGGCAGCTCTGGCGGCACCACAGAGGTGATGATCTGCACGCACGAGAGGAAGAGCTTCCAGCGGCTGCGGTGCGGGTCCGCCAGACCTACCTTGAGAAGGTACCCCGTCGCCGCCAGCGCAAAGACGACCAGGACGCCAATGAAGCCAAAGGCCTCCCCGCTGTTCTCGCTGACGCGGCCCTGGCTGTGAAGGATCGTGCGGAGGAGCTTTCCTTGCTTCGTTTCAAAGCCCGTCTTGAGCACCACCGCCAAGGCAGCTCCTTTTTGTGGCTGCTGTTGGTCCTCGCTCGTCTCGGTGTCCGCGCTCTTGGGGCCGGAGCTGAGGAGGATCGTCGTGCCTGAGAAGAGCATGTGCCGCGCGTGCTTCTTGATGCTGAGCGTGGTATCGTTGTCGTCAGGGGCCTCTTTAAGTTGCGGAGTCGACTCGCCTGTCAGCGTCGCCTCATTGACGACGCAGGTGCCCTTGATGAGAATGGCGTCGACAGGGCAGGGCGTGTTGCTCGGTACCACAATGATGTCCATGGGCAGCAAGGCGTCCGTCTTGATCGACACCTCTCGGTCACCGCGAATCACTGTGATATCCTTCACAGGTACCTCGGCCATGTCGCGCAGCGTGCGCATGTTGCGGATGCGTTGGTACACCGTCATGCACTCCATCACCACCATCATGAAGCCGGTGAAGAGGGAGTAGTACCAGTACTCGTCCAGGCACCAGAGCAGCACGCAGAACATTTGAAACACGAAGAAAGGCGCGAGGGCGTGGTCGACAAAGAGGTCTTGGAACTCAGGGATGATCACCTCCATTTTGTTGGGGCCGAACATATCGAGCTGGGCCTCGCGTGCCGCCTCCGTGTTGAGTCCTTTCCAGCTGACGTAGTAGGAGAAGGGGTGGTGGGTGGGGAACCGAGGCTTCACAAAGATGTCCTCCTTGGGGTCCAGCTTCCATTTGCGCTGCTGAAAGAGAAAGCAGGCGGGCTGGCCCTCGTCCGACTCCTGCACGAGCGGCACAATCTCCGATTCACCCTTGTGCGGCTGTGTCACCACGAGGACGTGCGTTGCCGCGGCAATGCGTTCCAACGTGACGGTGCTGAAGATGATTTTGGAGCGGAATTTGACAGACCAAATGGTAAAGAGCGAGAGGAATGCGTGGAGGAAGAAGACCACCGGGGTGCAAATCGCGTGGAAGAAATCAATGTAGGTCTGATTCACAAGGTACGTGACGCGATCCCAGACGAGCTCAGGATTGATGTACAAGGTGACGCTCGTGATGTAGAGCACCACAAAGGGCCAGACGGTGATCCACGTGTACCACGGGCGCCGGCTCAGCAATGTGATGCTCTTGATCATGGAATTCTCCATAATGGGGCTCTCCTCGGACATGGCTCTGCAAGACGACGGTGAAATGGTGTATGTGTGTGTGTGTGTGTGCGAGAGAGAAAGAGAGTGTGCGTTGATCTGAAGGTCCGTTGTGACGCGGGCCAGCGAGTGGACGTCTTGTGGTAAAAATAATTCTCTTTGCAGAGAGCCACCCTGGGCAATAGAAAAGAGCAAGGATGTGAAAATGAACGTTCGATAGTCTTTGCACACGGGTCAAAGAAGCCCAGCAGTCGAACCAAAACGAGAAAACAGACAATCCAGGAAATGTAACGGCGGAAATTAATACAATACCTACACGGAGATGTGACACGTCACAAGAAGGAAGGTCAAACATGTGAGAAAGGGAGTTAGGACAAGGCATGGAGGTACGACTCGACCAAGAAGGAGACGGTGCGCAAAGGCAGAGGGCATCACATGTACAATACCCCACAGCCGGAAGGGAAGGCAAGGGAAGTGCGAAACACGTACAAGGCCGCGGGCGACTTCACTGCCACCGGGTGCGCGACGACGGAGAGAGAGAGAGAAAGAGAGATAGTGGGGAGCCCTTCATCCACACCGTTTTCACTCCCTATGTTTCTGTTACCTGCGAGGAGTTGTGACTGGCGCTGCAATGAAGGTTTGTCTGTCTGAGAGAGAGAGAGAGAATGCCCTGCGGAATAAGCAAGGAGCAGAGCGTGGCGTGACCCACACACGTACATCATGTACATCAGAAAACGACAGAAAGAGAAGGGTGGTCCAGGAAATGCAATGAGAGAAAAGGTGGTGGGACTCGACGCGCCGTGACATAGGGGGGGGGGAGGGAGAGTGTCAGGATTACGTGCGCAGGGAGCCGAGGTGATTGTCTATGACCCGTTAAATGCGTTGGAGCAGGCGTGTTGCTTCTTCGCTTCCTTGCTGGGCTGCGTTTGCCAACCACTCGCGGGAGCGCTTGCGCAGCTCCTCCAGCTCCTCTCCTGAAGCAGCAGTGCCAGCGCTTTCCTCCCGCGCGGCGGTAAGGAGGAGTTTCCCAAGATTGAGCTGCGACGCCACGTAACCCTTGGCTGCGGCGCGGCTGTACCAGCGCACCGCCTCGCCCCAGTCCGGCGCTAAGATAGCGTCACGTGCCACTGCGCCGGTTTCGTAAAGCTCTCCCATCTCGTGCATGGCGGGGACATAGCCAGAGCTGGCGGCGGCTTCGATGTACGTGGCGGCAGTAGCTAGATCCTGTGCGGGGCCGTCACGGCTGCCGTCGCGCAGGCACAGACCGATGCGCAGCAACGCGTTGGGGTGGCCGGCGCTTGCCGCCACGTCAAGTAACGCAAAGTCTTGCACCGTCAGAAGTCCACTGCCCGCCCTGAGCTCCACCACCGCAGCCGCAACGAGCGGGGAGGAGGAGACTATGTCCGGAACGCTCCTGTAGTACGCCTGGAGCTGTTCTAACGCGGCTTCCTGCGTACCTTCCTCACACGCGGCGACAAGGACGGCAGCCACCGCATCGCTGGTGCCCATGGTGTCGTCTCCATCGTTCTGGACGGTACTACGCCCGCCGTGTAATGGCACCGAGCGCTTCAGTGTGTGCTTGCTCTGCAGTAAAGTCGGACGCGCTCCTTTGCGCTGGCGGCGACGCACCCGCAGGGCCTCGAGCACGCGGCCAACGGTGGTGATATCGGTCTCACACAATGTTGGTTCGTCCACATCAAACACCTGCTGCAGCGCCACCTCCAGCGCCGAGGGCCGCAAGGCAGCAGGAATCTGTGCGGACGCAGACGGCCCCGTTGGAAGTGCACTAGCAGACGCGACAGGTTCAGAGGAAGGTCGCTGCGTGCGGCTACCGCTCCGCATCACAGCAAGGCGCACCGCCGTACCCGCTGATGCCGACGGGGCGTACGGCAGCACGGCAGCACCAGCCGCTCTCGGTGTAATGCTACGCGGTGCGGCTGCAGCGGCAGATACCGTCGACGGAGGTCCCGTTGCTGCAAACGACGCGGCAGCGGTGCTACTCGCGGCTCCCACCTCTGGCCCGGTCGGCGCGTGCCAGCTGCGTGGGAGTGGCCGGGAGGGTCGGAGGGACTTCATCGGGCTTGTGGCAGGACGACGTGCTTGGTAGAGTGTCTGCTGGGAAGACGCGTGGACGGTAGCCCCTGTCGCAGAGATGCCAGGGCGTACTTGCGGTCTCATGGTGTTTTTGCTAAACGACGATTCGTCACGTGTCAGAAAGGTGCTGCTAACGGAGAAACAAACAAATGGGGACCGCAACGGGTGAAGAGGAAGCTTAATTCGAGGATGGGCATTCACGCTGCATGTCTATCTGTGTGTGTGCGAAAGCAAGGAGCGCGTCCAGCGATCAGAGGGCATCGGTGTTACACCTAGTGGGTGCAAGGGCTCAGTCCTACCGTTGGTTATGTCTCTCTTCTCTTCCTTCTCTTATGGTTTTCCATGTGTGTGCTACAAAAGCATTTAAGCACAAGAAAGGCATCCACATGAAGAATCAACAAAAGAGTCACACGTCAATGAAGGATAAAGAATGCAATAAGCACACCCACACTCGGGTGGCCCTCCGTCACACCTTTCCGGTGCGCCATCCCCGAGGCTACATCAACGGTATCGTCACGCAGCTGAGGGTGCACGAGGCTGTGCGGTGAACCACGGTGTAGCCATGCGGATACCATCACCCAAGTCAAAGTGCTCGCAAAAGAAAAGGAACACAGCAGAAGTGAGCCAGCAAACCCTGCAGCGCTGCCCAACCAACGGTCATCTTTAGCGGGAACTGCTGCTGTTGACGGCCCTGGCAAGAAAGACTAGATGGGTGAGATGAAGGCACCACAGAATGCATAGAGCAAAGAGGAAAACGGTGGGAGGCAGCGGCATCAGTCCAAGACAGAGACACGCAAGCGCCACCACGTAAAACCCATCCCGGAAGGTTTTTCTCCACCGCTCTGACATGCGCTCGTCGTTCGGGAGCACCAAAAAGGAAGCGAGGGCACGGGCACCACCGCTGCCGCCGCCACTGCCGCCACTACTGTAGAGAGAAATGAATCGGTCCACCGTTAGAGCGTGAGCAGCCCGCACCATGGAGCACAGCACGCCGAGCATCATCACAGCGAACAGCACAGGACTGAAAGAGGAGGCGTTCTCAGGAGCGGACGCTGTTGTCGTGTCTGCCTTCGCAGGAAAGGCGTCTGGGGTGGAGCGCACAGCAGCAAATTCGTTGCTCCCTGCCGCAGTCACGCACGGCGCCGTGATGCCGGCGAGAAAGGAAAAGACCACCGCACCACCAAGATAGGCAGCACATGTGTAACGGGAGCGGCGGACCTCACTGTGGAAGTCGCTGACCCGCTGGTTCATGACGGAGAGTAAGTCCATGCCGCGGTGCACTAAAAGAAACGTAGGAGCCCTCACAATGAATGCAAACACCGGTGGCGCGGGAGGAACTAGCGGATTGCCAGTGCGCTAAGATTCGTTTTTTTTTTTTTAATTTCAAATGTGCACTGACTGCCAATCTACATCAACTGGGATAGAAGGAAGCGTGGAAGAGAACAAGGGTGGTTTCTGCTGCGCCAGAGTGAGGAAGAAGAAGCAACCCAGAAAGGGGAACGGACAGGAAGTAAGTACTTCGCGATGAAACGAAAAGACGACGGGACAGAGGATGTGGAGGCAGCCGGGACAACGATTCCTCCGCTAAAGTTCGCTTTTCTTTTGAACTAGGAGGTCCGTGCTTCATATATGGTATTTTCGCAACAGTAATAACAACAAGTGGCGGTGGATAGATGTTGAAGATGAGAAGTACATGTTCGTGGAGAGCATCTTAGTGGGTTAGGAAGACCTCAGCAGGAATACGGCGAAGAGGTCTTTGCGTAAGGACTGCCACACAGCGTGTCGCAGTATAGTCCCCGGCGAGCAGCATTATACGTATCTTTTCCTTTTCTCTTTGATGTTCCGTGTTGTCAGCATGGAAAACACACGTACTTGTTTGGCGCGCCGTCACAAGGCTGCATATGGAACACGCGAGAGAGAAGACCCTCGATACAGACGATACCATCTCAAAAAATACAAGAAAGCCGCGGTTAACGGTGATCTGTGAAATCGCCTCCCTTTCTGACCGTTATAGAGAAGGCGCTGTGGCATCCTCTTGGTTACCCCCATCTGCTGGCATGGCGAAAATGGCGTCCCGGAGGGCTGCATTGGCTCGCTGGGGGACTGTGGCGGACGGCACGGAGAGAAAGCGCATCGCATGTGCGGTGCGGCGCAGTTCGTCTTGTCGCACCACCACTAGTGTATGCGTGTGCGAAACTTTTTCCTTCGCGGCGCTTGTTGTTGTCGAACCGGCAGCAGTCTCGGAGAAGAAACGCGCCTGCACGCTGCCCGTGAGCTCCACCACGCTCTTCTCCTCCACCACACCGCTTAGCGCATCGACAAAGTGGGTGCTACCGAGACAACGGATGGTGTACTGCTCTAGCTGCGGTTGCAGCACCGCAAGGGGACTCGCAGACGCTTTGTTATCGACAGAGAGGGAAGCGGGCTCCGCAACCTGTGCCACGAGGAGAAATTCCACCGCTGGTATACCGCTGTGGAGGCCGGTGTGTGCGCTGTGCAGAACACCGCACAGCGTCACGCGGTTCAGCCCCCGCTGAGTCGCCGCAAGGCACCGCCGCGTCACATGGTTCATGCTCTCTTGATGTGTTTCTATCTCGGCGTGTGTGCGCACGCACTCTTTGGCAGAGGGGCAGTGCGAGAGGAAGGTGATTCGCGTAAAGGCCCTGAGGAGCAACCTGAAGAGGTGTGACCGTTTGAGAAGGTCTAGAGGTAGATGGGAATCACGAGTGAGACGACACAAAACGTAAGCACAGATGCGAGTCCATTCCAATGGATGAAAAACAAAGGGGGAAAGCACAGTAGCCGAGTAAATCTTCGATTGTGGTTGAGTTCCACCAACATTGAGTTCCGAGAGCAACATGGCGAAGCCCCAGTACGTGTGATTTTCTTCTTCCTCTCCAAGGACAGCAACGCAACCTGACTCACTCTTGCTTTTGATTGTTTCTGTATCGTGGACGGGTATTGGTACACTTGGTGGACAGGAAAAAACGTTCAACAAAGAAGAAGGGTGATGAGGACCCAAGTCACTGTCGAAACGCATTCCCTTGAAACGGATCATGATCGGAAGGACAAGAGTACGGGGAATAGAGTCGGGTGTAAAGCAGAGAGACGCACGGGATGAAACGTCCCTTCCACGAAAAGCTCTTGTCGTAAAGAAGAAAAACAGATTGTTTGATGACAAGAACTTCATAGGGCGCTTCCACTCAATCGTCTTGGTACAACGCATTTTCTAATTCATGGACGCACCACAAGAGGCTGCGATGGCGGTCTGGAGAATCAGGAGAGTGCGGTGCTTGTGAGAGCGCTGCGATGGGGGCAGTAGGGGACCTCCCTTCTTGAACCGCCCAGAGGTGGGAGTCATTCTGTGCCAGCAGGCGCTCCTGCACAGCTCGCAGACGAGTCCATGGAGAAGGTGAGCCGGCAGCAAGGAGGGGTCTCTGCGCACCCGTCAACGGAGGAGGCGTAGCAAGCCCCGAAGCAGCCAACGACGACGTGGTGGCATCCGTGGAGGTGATTCTCTTTCGAGGTGATGAGGCAGGTGGAGAGGCTCGATGCTGGTGCAGCTGGATGCCAACTTCCGCCTCCAGTCGGGCGATGCTGCGGTCAAGCTCGGCTACGCTCTCCTCGCATTGCGCGTAATGGTGAGATAGGTCGGTGTCTGAATCCTTCTCATCGGTCACGGTATCCGGTTGGGCGTCAGGAGGTGAATCGACGGACAAGATAGAGACGTGCTCGCGCTCGTGCAAGGTCCCATCACGGACATTGTCCGTGAAAGCGTCCATGACACTTACCGCGTTCACGATCCTCGCCCGGATAGAGTCTAAGAATTTCTGCGTCACGACCCCACTGCGCCGGCTGACGTACGCCTTGTGAGAACCGCTGAAGGAGAGAGGCGTGGATGCGCCGCTCGCCGTCGTGGATGTCCGCGCAGCCAACTCCGCGGTGCGCTTGTCGACAAGGTCCTTGAGAAAGGCACACGCATCCAACAGGCGGTTAGTGAGCTCTTCCGTTTCATCTAAGCGCTCCAGCAGCCGCTTGTTGTTATCCGAGAGCCGCTGGCATTCTGCAGCCCGGTCGTCGAGAAGCCTGCGGAGCTCTGCATTTTCGCTCTGAAGTGCATAGATACCCGCATTGTCCACAGTAACGGCGTCAACCCTGCCTCCCGACAGCGCTCCTGGGGAGACGGGTGATTGCTCTACGGGTGCTGCTGGTCCTCTGTCCGACATGACCCCCTGTGTTGGGTCCGTGTTCTGCCGCTCCTCCACTTCCGAGGGCTCTGGCTTTCTCTGATGACCCTCACCCGCTCTCCCATCTGTCGCCGAGCCGAGTGCTTGCTGTGTGGGCAGGAACGATTCACTCGCACACTGGGACGACGCGGAGTCCGAAGGAAACGATGACGTCAAGGACTTGTGTGTCGGGTGATGCATCGCCATCAGCATCGATCGAAGTTTCACACACTCGACACCGTTGGCCTCAAGGTTGCCTTCCTCCATTCATGCTAGTACGCCTAAAGAGGAAGACAAGGTCTCTCGTAGACACCTGATACGCGATAGATACGACAAAGTGTAGCTCCAGACAACTACAGCAACAAGAACAAAAACGCTATCGTAGGAATGGACAGAGATGAGCCTTGGTGCACCTAGAACGTGTGCAAAAACACTTTCGTCGCACAGCAAGGAAACGGGTGCACAATGTGGCACCTGCGAGCTGCTTTCATGACAGCACGAGAGATGAAGAAGGAGGACAAACAGAAGCGAGGTATCCATAGGGAAGACATCATGACATGCCTCTGTCCGTGCAGCGACAGACGAACGACAGAGCGCATCGCTTAGCTACTAGTAGCAGCACTACGAATGTCACGATCCCACCACCGTAAGCCACCATCGCTCCGCAATGACACACAACAAGTACCAGTTCGAAAAAGTCTTTGATGCGCCACCTGCGGGTCCTTTGAAGGCAACTGCCCTGGCGACTCATTGCGTTTAGCCTTGGAAAGCATGAGCACTGTGTCTGCCCCCACCTAGCATGATTGGGACCGACTTCACACATGTCCATTCGTGTTATTGTTCTCCGCTGAGAGAGAGGCAGGAAGGTCTGCACCAAGACACGGAAGAGTGATCAAAGAAACAGATGAATAAAATTGTAAACGAAAAAAAAGGTGCGCAGTGACAAGCACCGCACCGTTCTCGCTTACGTCTACGCAAGGCGTTTGATGATGTGGAGGCCGCTGTCTGTCTGCACGACACCGCTCACTTCGCCCACCTGCAGGCTGCGCACGGCGTCCTCAAACGGCTTCATCATCTCCCCTGGTCCGAAGAAGCCAAGGTCGCCGCCCTTGGCGAAGCTGCCGCAGTCGGAGCGCTGGTGGGCAGCGTCCTCGAAGGAAATCTCACCATCCTGGATGCGCTTGAGCCACCCCTGCAGCTCCTCCAGTGCCTGCTCATATGTCACAGCAGACGTGCTCTGTCCCGTGCGGCGGGAAACAGGGTTGCGGCTCCCGCTGAACTTGATCAGCAGGTGCTCTGCGCGAAGTTGATCGGCCATGACTCGGTGTTTCTGTACGATACGCGTGGTGTGCGACTCGTTGACACAGGTCCGTATTTTCGTGTAGCGGTATTGTAGTTGGTTGAGCGTAAAACAATAGACGGTCAGACGAGGGAAAGCAGAGCTTTTCAGTCGTTTTCTTTTCTAATAAAGGACAACAAGAAATAAAGGTTGTGATGCCGAAAAGACGATGTGACGTTCGATGACTCTTTCGATACGTGAGGAGGGAGTGAAGACGTAGGGGTGAGTTGATTCAATAGATTACAGTGGCGCTCACACACTGTACAAGTCCGTCTGACAGGTACCGCACCGGAAGACACAGTGCCTGGTGTACTCTCTCAGGACAACAAGAATTAAGAGAGAGTGAACAAGAGGTTGGAGTACCAGCATTGGGATACTGGACTACTCACAGCAACGGAAACCCTAAACGGTGCACCCAATAGCATGGCTCTAGCATTGTTCAGGTTATCGGTGGCGCTCACACAGTTTTCACGAAATGAAAGAAAAAATTATGTGTCTTTTCGGAACCTTTCAATTTTCGTTCAAAACGTAGTACTTGCGGCGTGGTCAGCGTTCGTCTGGTTCGTGCGAGGTAAGTCATGGCGATAAGCCCTTGGAGAGAACATCACACTGCTGCGAGCGAACACCTGTAGAAAAACAAGAGCGTACAACCGAACCGAGACACCAGTCTTCTCACCGCGGGACTGCTTACGTAGTGTGCACGAAGGCAACACTATCTTTAAGAATATATATATATATTCGTTGTTTATGTATGCGGGTGATTGTAGTCTATGATGTGCGTATTGCGAACCTTCATCTCTGAAAATACTCATGGCTGTACTGTCGCAAAGATCGTAAACGACTCGATGTTTGCCAGAGCGAGTAAACGGCGGCGCGAGCGAGAGAAAAAAAAAAGCGGGGAAGGTCCGTTACCGCCCTACTGGCCGGCCGCCAGCGCACCCACCGCAACAACCGGCATGTCGAGCGCCAGCGTGTAGGCGGCCAGCGTGGGGGAGTCTGTGCAGACAGCCACACGTTTGCCGTAGCGGCGGCGCAGGTCCAGTGCGTACTCCAGGACGCCACGGTGCGTGTGCGTCTCGCGAGGATCACGGTTCAGAAGAAAATCCAACTCTGAAACCGTCACGGGGGCCTCCCCGGCCGCACCGCCCGTCGCCGTACTGCCACCATGCGTGCTCTGCGATGGGGTGTCGTCGGTCCACCCCGGAATGAGGGGTTGCACCAGAGGCAGCATCTCAGCGTACTTATACCACGCCGGCAACACCGTTCCTTCAACATCCAACGGGGCGACTTCATTGGGGCGTTGCTCATCCAGGATGAGGGCGGCCTTCCACTCATCAATAAGGGCCAGTCCATCGACAGCGGCGTCTACCAAAGCGCGCAGAGCTCCTGGGCCGTCCTCTTCCTCCTCCTCTTCATCGTCCCCTTCACTGCTGGTGGGCGTGGTGTTAGCATGCCCCGTCCTCTCTGCCTTCGCAACATCTGAAGAAGCGACAATGGCACCGTCGTGCGGCAGCGGCTCCGTGGGCTCCAACAAAGGTGGCTCCCTCTCGGTGGCGGCGACCATCTCAGAGAAGCTTGTCAGATGCGCCTTGACCACCTGAGGCAGCCGGAGCATATTGGTAGAGGTGATGGTGCGAAACACACGCGCGGAGTCCTTGCCCGTGATGAGATAAAAGATCGCAGTTGTGTCGAGTACAAGCGTGCCGTCGTGCACGCGCGTGGCGGGAAGGGCCATGCGCGTAATTTGCTGTTTCACCTCGGCGGCTAGGTCCAAAAGCTTTGACACGTGCTGTCGCAGCGTGTCGAGGTAAAGCGCCTCGTTGGCGGCGGAGGCATCCGGCAGTAGAGCCATCGTCTTCTGGGTGCGCAAGATAGGCCGACCGTACGTGTCCACGTCGTCGTCGTCGGCGCTGGTGGAGTGATCACTGCTTGTGGACCGCAGTGGACTGTCCCGCGTCGCTTCAGGGTTGTTAGGGTCCTTCAGATAGCGCTCCATCCGCCTCAGTTCGTGTCGCTCTCGGCGCCGATTTCTTTTTTCCAGCTCGTCGATACCGTAAGCCTCCTCATGGCCACCACGCCTGCGCTTCCCTGTGTCCGGGCGGAGACCCTTATCCTCTGGGCTGTGGTAGCCGCAGGGGCCGAGGGGCTGTCGTCTGGCTCGCGCATTGACCTCAAAGAGGTCTTCCTCTTCCTCCACTTGACGGCGCGGAGTGGCGCTGTGGGGAGAGAGGTTCGTTTGCAGGTGGCGCGCTTCCCAGCGAATGCGCTTCCGGTACAGCTCCAAGGCTTTGTAGTAGGCCAGGGCAGAGACATCCGGTCGCACCTTGCTCCGATGGAAGCCGTGCAGGCGAACCTTACTAAAGTCTGTGCAACGGGAAAGAGCAACATAGGCCTGCCCCGCCTCAAAGACATTCCGGAGGTCGATGTCCACCTTGGTCAGGGAAAGGCCCTGCGATTTGTGAATTGTGATGGCGTAGGCAAGGATGAGCGGCATCTGCACTGTGGTAGAAATGACCCTGTCGCCGCGTTTCTCCTCCCACAAGAGAGGCTCCATGACGATCGTCACAGTGGAGCCTGGGCGTTGCCGCTCGAACTCCACCACAGGTAGCATGGTGTGCGCCACGTCGGGGTTCCCATTCTTGCCTCGTGCGACCTCCCTGGCCATCTGCGGAGTGACCCCAGTGCTATTTTTGAATTCGTACTTTTTCGTAAAATCGACGAACCCGCGAACGGTGCCGCTGCTACCATTGACCAGGCCAACAGAAACATCAAGGTTCTTGATGAGCATCACACGGCAGCCCGCTCGCAATTTCACCACACGCTGCACTGTGCTTTCGGTAAAGTGGCCTTCGCCGCGGAAGCGCACGTGATACATGAACTCATCATTGTCCCGGGTGTTGAGCAGGCCGTAGTAGTACTCGTTCTGCTGCGCAACCTCATCGCGCTTGGGTCGAAGGTTTGTGTAACCCTCGTACTCGGTGCGAAGCGCATTCCCAAAGCCGTCTGTGAAGACAAACTGGTTGGCATTTGTCGCTGTCCTGTTCGGCATCACCGAAGAGGCCACGCGGATGTCCTCTGCCTCCTCCTTTTTCACGTGTCGCTCTGCCACCATGTTTGCACAGGACATATCACTCTTGGCAGACAAAATGTCTAACGTGTTGTTGGACATCTCCCCAAAGCGCATCTCATTGAGCATGCGGAAGAAGCCCGTGTCTCGCTGCCGGAACGGTTTTGACAGCAGGCAGACCCGAGGGTTCACATTAAGCCACACCACACTCTCAAACGCAAACGTCGGTCCTTTCACTTTGTGGTACGACGTCTGCTTACGCACCGGAGGCAGCTGGAGGAAGTCCCCCGTGAGGACCAACTGGATGCCCCCGAACGGCTCGTTGTTGCCACGGACAAATCGGGCGACGTACTCAAGAAGGTCGAACATGTAAGCGCTCAGCATGGAGACCTCGTCGATGATCAACACGCGGCAGCGCTGCCACGTTTCCTTCTTCTTCTTGCTCCCCTTGATCTGGGCAGCGACGGGGTGCCACTTCTGGCCCTCGTCCACAATGCCGCAGCCGGCGAAGCTGTGCACAGTGCTGCCGCCTAAATTCAGCGCAGCAATGCCCGTGGTCCCCGTCACAAATGTCGTGGAGCGAGGGAGTTGCTTAATGATCGTGCGGAGAAGATGAGACTTGCCCGTGCCCGCCCCGCCCGTGATGAAGACAGAGCGGCGCTCTTTGACCACAAGCCGGTACGCCTCGCGCTGCTCATCGGATAGGCTTGCAAGCATTTCTTCCTCCGTCGGCTCTCGCCGGAGACCCCACCGATCAGCAAGCACCTCTGCTCCACTTGACGTTGACGCAGCTGGCGGTGGGTCCGTCTTCGTTAATTTCACCTCGTCCGCTTCTTCGGCCTCATCAACGTCAACAACACTTTCGGTCGGCTGCTTCTCGCCAAAGGTCGTCTCGTTCTTTACGGTCGTCTCGGTTTCTTCGTGAGCGGGAAGCCGAAAGCCTTTACGACGAGGAAAACGAGGTGCACACGGAGGGTTCACCTGCGCGGCATTCGAACAAGATGGGAGCACGGTGTCCGAAAACGGGAGCGTCTCTGCCTTCCATATAGGTGAGTGGGAGTCCTCCTCAACGGCCGTCGACGTTGACGGAGTGGGTCCTGCTTCCGCATCTGCCTCGCCTTCCCGGGAGCACGTGGCGTTGGTAGTGGTGTCCGCGTCGTCATAAGTGGGTGGACTCATGCAAGGAGTGTACGCCATCGTGGTGCGTCTCGACTGCGACGCCGGCCCGCTGGTCTGCGTGCCTACTGTGCTTGACAGCGCCGTTACCAACGCCCTGTCAGCGTCTCCATTTTCTTCACTCGCCACGTTTCTCCGCGGGGAGTCCGACCGCCCACAGCGTCCTGTCGCCTCACCAGACCTCCTTTGCGAGAAAGGCGTTCCCGACGTCTCCTCGCTTTGGGTAGTACCGAGGGTTTGCAAGGAGAACAATGTTCGTCTGCCGCTGTTGGTGCTGTCGCGACCCACGCTCTGTGACGCGCGATCTGAGATGAAGGAGTTGCTCACGGTCACGGGGCCTGACAACCCCGGCAGAGGTGCAGGCGTAGCCAGAGAGTCAGCAGGGCAGACGAACGGCGTCGAGGATGACGTTGATTGTGTGGAGTGCAGGGCAGCTCCCGTTGAGCTCGACAATGTGCCAGGCTCCGGCTCCATAGTTAGAAAGCGGTTCACCGACTGAAGACCGCAAGTTTTAACGGGGATTGTCACCGATAGAGTGCTAGGATGATGTTCCTCGAAGTGAAAAGAGGGTCTTACTTGCGGCGGAAACGTGGCTAGCAGCCAACTGTTTGAAACCAAACGGGGGTTCGATGTATCCTCTTCTAGATACAGGGCGCACTCTCTCGCTTTCTTTCTCTCTACCTTGCGTGCGCGTGAGACACACACACACAAAAAAAAAAAAAAAACCCGGAGGTTTAAACAGCGGAAGGGGTGGAAAGTGAAGAAAGAAAGTGGTATCCCGTCGTCTTTATTCGATTCGTACTCGTCCCGAGATCAGACAGGAGTGTGGACCCTTTCAACGGCAGCGAACTGCGGAAGGAAGGTGGGAACACCCTCCACGGTTTGAGACCACGGTTGGCCAGTGGTTGAGCCACGGCATGTGTAGGAGGAGAGAGATGGAGAGGGTCGTAGTACCTACTTGTACAGTTGTTTGAAATGTTTCTGTGGGAGAGAGACGGTTAGTCTTTCCGTTCGCATTAGAAAAAGGGGGATGGGGGAAGTGTGAACAGCAACAGCAAATACCGGCGCGGTCGTGAGGACAAAGGTGAGCGAAGCGCTATCGCGAAAAACAGGGTGGCCACGCCTCTGTTAGTACCGCTCTTCGAGATCGTACATACAGGATTCCACTACTGACAGCAAATTCTTGTTTTCAAGCGCCGCCGCCACCCGCTCCTTGTCATTAAGCTGTTTGTTGACTTGCTCTTCCTGGTCGTGCGTGCCAGGCGTCACGTACACGTCGATCTTCGTGTACTGGGGCAGTGATCGCTGGAGCTTCAGATAAATGCTGAGGCCAATGAGGGCTGTTAGACTGCAGTGCGGCACGGTTGGTGTGAACATGACCTTGACGTACTTGCGTCCGTTGGCGAAGTCCACCGTGATGAGGGAAGGCTCCACCACCTTGAGCTGCTCGAGGCTATTCGGGTGCTCCGGGTCACGAATACGGCGGATAATCTCGAAGATCTCCCACTCGTCAATAGCGTCCTCGATGTCTTCGTTGAGCTCTGCTGCGATGTCGCGCTGCGTGCGACCTTCTCCCTCGGCGATTTCAGCGTGCACCGTCGGAGAAGGGTTGGCCAACGTCGTCATGAGCAATCGAGCGACAAAGAATGTGGAGAAGACCCACAGAGGGGGAGGGTTCGGAGGAGGCTGTAAAGGTACCTCGTCAAGCACAGAGCAGGTGAAAGCGCACAGAGAGAGTGAGAGAGAGTGCAATAATGAAACTGAAACGAAGGAGACACTTGAACGAAATCAGGAGGGGAGAAGAAAGATGGGAAAGGATTGTACGCCATTGAGAGGAATGGCTTGCTGATTATTGCTCTGCCAGTGGGGAGGAAGGGATGGGGTCTGGGGTGTCGCGTCAGAGCCTGAGGAACACAAGCATTATATCATTACCCATGGCCACTATTGACGCTCACAAACGCTGGTAGAGACGGTGTCAGAGCACTCGACACTTTTGATTCACAACTGCGTTACGTTCCGACCCACTAAACAGTGTAAACATTTGTTAAGACGCAGGGAGCGATGGCGTGTGTTTGTTTGCAAAGTGCTTTCTTCGATTCTGGCTGTTGCCACGGAAGGAAAGAGTACTTGTAGGAGAGAAAAACTTGATTTTTTATTCAATCGTTAGAAGACGGGTTTATGTCGAAGGGGTAGCCTAACAAGATGGCGTTATAATTTTCATTTTATGCGTAAAAATATGTTAAAGGAGAGATTGCACGTGAAGGAGCAAGCATAGCGTTCATCATTGTCACGTTTCGTCTCTGATGACAAGAGCTGCGCACTGTGACGTCCAGTACTCCTTCGGGTCAACGAAAAGGAAAAAAAAGCATTAATAGAGAAAAACAAACATGCTCTGGATGGAGCCGAAGGAGCATACAGGCATACGGTGTCGGGGGAAGAACACGTCGCTACGCCTTCGCTCTGACACAGAGGAGTTCCTTCCATGACCCCAGTGGGCCAGTGCGACCGGAGCGTGCGGTGCTCTTGACGCTACCTTAGCGCCGCTGACTGTTGCGGCCCTGCGGACTGCCGCTTCCACCCCGCTGCTGCTGCTGCTGACTCTTACGACCCTGAGGACTGCCGCCGCTCGGGCCGCGTTGAGGCTGGCTGGGGCTCTTGTGAGGGTGTGGGCTGCCGCCACCCTGCTTGGCAGGGCTGGGGCTAGCGCCGCCCTTCTGCTGGCTGGGACGGCCCTGAGGGCTTCCGCTGGGCCCGCGCTGCTGTTGGCTGGTGCGGACGGGGCTGCCGCTGCCCTCCGCGCGGATCCTCTTGCCAGGCGGCATCTCCTCCGCCAGGGAATCCGCGTCGTCAGACTCATCCTCTTCGTCGTCCTCCTCATCGTCGTCGTCGTCATCGTCAGAGCCCATCTCGATGCCTTCCATCTCCTCGTCATCGTCAGAGTCGCCGGGCATCTCCTCGTCCGAGTCCAGGTCCACGTCCCCGTCGTCTTCTTCATCATCGTCGTCGTCGTCGGAGTCATCGGCGCCCTCGGGAAGCATGCCCTCGCCCTCGCTGTCGTCCTCCTCATCGTCATCGTCATCGTCATCCATCTCCTCGTCCATTTCTTCATCGTCGGAGTCGTCATCGCTGGGGGCAGTGGGGTCCACGAGACCGTCCTCCTCGTCCTCCTCATCGTCGTCATCGTCGTCATCGTCGTCATCGTCGTCATCGTCGTCACCCTCGGCCGCAGCGTCGGCGGCGGCAGCACGCTGCTTCTGGTCCGCCTCAATGGGGAGAGACAGCTCGCTGTCGTCGTCGCTCTCGCCCAGGTCAGACTCCGCCACATCGCTGCTTGTCATCTCCTCAGCGCTGTCGTCGTCCGCAGCAATGGCGGCACCCTTGCGGGCGGCGTCCTCATCATCGGAAACCTCGCGGAACGGGTTCGCGTCGTCGTCGTCGTCGTCGAGCTCACGGATGTATCCTGTGCAGTGCACGGCGCTGGAACCCTTGGCGTGGAAGACCACAGCCTGATCGGCGTGGAAGACGAGGTCGGTCGAGACCTGGAGAATGCCTTTCTCCGCCTCAACCGTCGCGATGGCAAAGGATTTTCCGTCGACGGTGGTGTAGAGCGTCGTGCGACCGGTGGCGTTGTGCGGCAGCGCCACAATGCTGAGGTGGAAACCGGTGCTCGCTGGGATGCTGAGCTTCTGCTCCTTCCCTGGGCTGACCTGAAACGCGTGGAATTCCTCCATGATGCCTTTGTTAGAGGAAAAAGTATTCCTTTTTTTTTGTTGTTGTTGTCGGAGTGTTTCAGCGGACAATAACTGACAGCCAGTTACGTGGTGCTTCTTCTTTCCTTTCTTTTTTTTTTTTTGCCTCACAGTTGCAGACAAAAGGAAGGCGATCTGTTTCAGTAACCGATGGTTGTGAGAGCAACCAAGCGAGTATGAACCAGGATAAACGGTAACGAGAGGAAACTGGTGGAAGAAGGGGAAAGACACAGGAATAAATGTGAGTGAAATCGTTTAGGGCCAACTATGGGGCAGTGATGGAGAAAAAATTGAAAAGGGTGGAGAGGCAAGGAGAAATACGCATGATCCGCTAACCGTGAAGCTGAGGTAGGTGCAGATTCACGTGGACACACAACATGTGTAACATCCTCTGACGTGCAAGGGAAAGCGGCGCACCGTAACGCGCGTGACGTTGAATCGACCAGCTGGCCACCATGGCCACGCAACAGGCCCACGTTCGATCAGCGCCGTGTTTTCACGGTAGAGTCAGGATGTGCCCGCTCAACGAGCCGCTCAGGAGCACCGACGCCTTCCCAACGTACCGCGAAGCTCTCTTCTTCTTACAAGGTAGCAACTGCTGACCAAAGCACGCCTGAGGTGCCACCGCGAAGGAGCTGCCCTCCTCATGTGGTACCTTGGATAGCACTACCATTCCTTTCCGTTTCTTTCGCGGAGCTTTTTTTAAATAGATATATATTTTTTGTCTTCTTAGGAACCACTGAACAACGCAAACTGTGCATAGTGCAACGAAACTGGGGAACCTCCTCCATCCTGCGCAAGCGGCGAAGGAACGTGTGCGGGACACGAGAGGCGGTGGTGAGTGTGGGTCGGTGAGGCTAGCACGTGCCGCCTCCGCTGGGCTACCCACGACACTACTGAGTCCGCTCTCTTCACGCGCCTTGCCTTTCCCCCAGCTTCTTTAGACGCACAGACGCTTTCCCCGTTGTTTGTGGGGAAGCCGCACAGGACTGGTGGTCCGACGGCGGGATCGATGGGGGAGCGAGAGGTTTGCCATGCTCGATTAGCCACCTGTAGAGTTTTTTTTTCCTTTTGGGAGGGGGGCGAGAGAGGGAACCGTGGGGACGTGATGTGCGTGAAAAAGAGGGGTGGAAACCGGCACTTTGGTTGACAGAGTCAAGCGGGATCGGTATTGGTCTTCTCGGGTTGAAATATCGGAAACGGCCCACACCCTTTGGTGTTCTTCACGGAAGTTGCATGGTTGTGGAAAATTTCGTTTCACGTCACTTAAACGGAAAGTATTTATAGACCGGTGGTGCCGACAAGGCTGATTCTGAGTGAAAGAAGTTAGAGGGAAAAGAGAAAGGAAAAGAAGTCGCGCGCAGAAGCGCCGGTGGTGTGTGTGTTCGCCGCTCGAGGTGCAGATGGAAGGAACGAGAGAATAGAAGGGCGTCACACACCGAGTGGTTCATAGAAACTTAGAGAAAAAAGAAAAGGCCTTTTATTTACGCCGTTATGGGAACGAGAGTGGTAGGCCGTGAAAAAACAAAAAGACCCTGTGAGGACTTTTCAAAGTGTTTGTTCCTTTCCTGCTCAGTGCATTACACGAGGACGCACGGTGACGACGGCACCCTGCGACGCAAAGGCCGCATGGGGTCCTTCACACATGAACACCTTCGATTGTACTACATTGTCAGCGGAGACGCGACACAAGGGACGCAGGAACAAGGGTCTGCGAGGCTTACTAGTGACGGCCACGGAAGCCACCACGACCACCACCACGGTGACCACCACGGCCACCACGGTCACCGCCGCGACCACCGCGGAAGCCGCCACGATCGCCACCGCGGCCACCACGGAAGCCACCGCGGTCACCACCGCGACCACCACGGAAGCCACCCCGGTCACCTCCACGACCGCCACGGAAGCCACCGCGATCACCGCCGCGACCACCGCGGAACCCACCACGGTCACCGCCGCGACCACCACGGAAACCACCACGGTCACCACCGCGACCGCCACGGAAGCCGCCGCGCTCCTGGCGCTGGAACTTCGCGGGCACCTCGTCGTCAGACTCATCGTCGTCGTCGTCCATGTCCTCTTCGTCGTCGTCAGAGCCCATCTCCATGCCCTCGCCCTCCTCGTCCTCTTCGTCATCAGACTCCTCGGGCATCTCCTCATCAGATGGCATGTCCTCATCGTCCATCTCCTCGTCGTCCTCCTCGTCGTCATCGTCAGAGTCGTCGGCGCCCTGAGGAGGCATGCCCTCGGCCTCGCTGTCGTCTTCCTCCTCATCCACCTCCTCGTCGGAGTCGTCGTCAGAGTCGGCAGCACCGGCAGCGCGCTGCGCAGCCATGAGAGAGCCGTCCTCCTCGTCGTCGTCCTCATCATCATCGTCAGGCATCATCAGGTCATCGTCGTTGCCAACAGGCTGCACGTAGCCGGTGACGTGCACGACACCAGCGCCCTGCGCGGAGAAGGCAGCACCCTGCGCCTCAGTGAAGACAAGGTCGGTGTTCATCTGGTACACGCCGCGCTTGGGGTCGAGCGTGGCGACCGTGAACTGCTTGCCCTCGAACACCACGACGAGGGAGACGGCGCCGGTGGCGTTCGCGGGAACGGCGAGCTGCGTAATACGGAGCGCGCACTCTTCCGGGATCTTGGGCTTCACCTGCTTGCCAGCGGGCACCTCAATACCGTAGAAACCTTCCATTGTGAAGTTCTGTAAAGGTATGTGTGTGAACGAGAGATGTGTGTAAGCGAAAGGGTGGAGGCAATATTAATACCAAGGAATATCTTGTGTGGTTAAACGGAGGGATAGAACTTAGAGTTATACGCGGGTGAAGAGAGCACGTCAATTTTAAAGCGTGAGAGAGTGAGAAAAAAAGACTTAGGAGAGAAAAAGAAGAAGGATCTTATATTGTTGTTTAAGAAGGAAGAAATACGGTTAATTACTGAAGGGAGGAACCGTGAAGTTGAGTCACGGAAAATGAGAGTCATGAGGGAGGGCAGTATTTTCCAAAAGAGCGGACATGACGGAAGACTCGACAAACGTAACTGCGACGTGGTGACTCGGGCAACCAAGTCCAGTGCTACCACATGAAGGAGACACTTACACGAGGACAAACATTCTTGTCTCAGAGACGACCCGCACTCCGTGTGGATGTGTTGGTCGTCACATCGTGCGCTACGCTTGCTTCAAACGCTTGATACTCATTTCCTTTTCCTTCATTTTTACTTTACTGCATTTGTGGCCACAGCGTCCTCGCATGGGCATACTTACGCTGAATACAAGAACACTTTACGGGGGTATTACACGTCATTAGGAACCCTTCACCACTTCGGAGAAAGAGAGAAAGAAGGGAAAGAGGATCACCGCAGGGATCAAACATCATCCGATAAGGCATATCCAATCATGATAGAGAGAGAGAGAGAGGAGCTGTAAGAGAAGGATCGCGCCTACTTGGACGGCTTCCTTGCCTGGTGCTTGACTCCTTTGTTCGCCTTGCCTGTCTTGGCCTGCTTCGCTGGGGGTGGGGCCACGTCCGACGGGTCCTCTTCATCCTCCTCGTCGTCGCCAAAGTAGATATCGCTGCCGTAGTCCGCGCTCCCCTCAAGTTCATCGTCCTCGTCGCTGTCAAAGAATTCCTCGTCAGCGTCGGCGCTCGGCTGCAAGAAACCGCTGACGTGGACAGAGCCAGTGCCGTCAGCAGAGAAACTGGGCGTCTGCTTTGCAGAGAAGACGCTGTCGAGGGAGCTCTGGTAGAGAGCCAGTTTCGGGTTCAGTGTAGCCAGCGCGAAGCCGCCGTCCTGCGACTTGCCCACGTGCGCGCGCAGGGTAATGGCCTCTGTCGCTCCCGCCGGGAGGGCGATCTGCAGTACGCGGAAAATGTAGCCGTCCGCAATGGTTGGCTTGACCGCAGGCTGCCCCGCGTGAACCTCCAACCCGTAGAACCCGTCCATCGCTCAAGTACTTTCTATTTCTGCGCAGGTGGCGCACAGCTTTCTACCTTCCTCAACAGAAAAAAAAAATGTGAAGGCTGTGCAAAGAAAGAGGGAGGATCCTCCTTACTAGAAAACCTATCGGATGCTGCGTATCGGCCGTTCTACGAAAAGAGACAAGGACAAAAGTGGGAAGGTGAAACGTAGAAGGAGGGTTGCAGAGCACACACGAGTGCCCGACCGTCAGAGAGCATTCACCGCACGACAGGTTTTCCGCGTTCTCCCGTGTGACGTGACGCGTGGTGGACGCAAGGAGGCTTCCCTCCTCCAGTAGCAGCTATGCATCGGTCCCTCATGAAACGATATCATTTCCGAAGACGGAAAAAGCGATACCCACGTTGCTTGGGAGCATTTTTCGGATGGCGCCCGTGCACCAATGAAGTTTGTCACGGTTCCTTCTTTCAGTAATGCGTCTCTGTTGTCGTGTTGTTTGCCGTGGCTCATGCGACACACTTCTTCTCCGCTGCTCTTGTCCATTTGGTCATTCCTTTCGTTGACTCTTCGCGGCGCCTCCCCGCGCTGGTGATGCCTGGTAGGACCGTTTGAAGTGGCCCACCTCGTCATCACTGCCGGCGTACCGGAGGACAGACACCACATTTCCGTGATGAGCTGCGGCAGCCGTGAGCCACTGATGGCCGGACGCGAGAAAGACCACGCCCGCACACAAGTCTTCCGAGTGCAGAGGGCCATCGGTGCCTGCGTCATGATGAGAGGCGGCCACGTCTCTTCTTGGCGCATCCCCATCCTTATCACGAGGCTCGGACTTCACGTGTGCACGCTGTCCGCCTTGTTGCTCATCAGCCGCAGAACTCTCCGCTCCCCGTGCCGTGCCTGCGTGAACGGCGGACAGGGTGAAGGTGGAAAGAACTTTGTAGGTGGTGAGCACGCGATCCAGCAGGATCACCTCATTGGCGGTCGTCGTGGCGAGCATGAAGTGCTGCACCATGGCCCCATCCAGCGGGTCCCACTTGGACGGCTTCAGCTGATACACCGGGGCGGTGGTGCCTAGTTGGTGGAGACGGTGGTTACTCCGCAAGGACAAGGTGCGCAGAAGAATAGGGGAGAGTCGCTCGGACAGCGTCGCGTGGGAAACCTTCCCGTACTGGGCAGCCAGAGCGAGGGCGAGGTCAGGACCACAAGCCTTTCCGTTGTCATCAACATGTGAGCTGCGGGGGGGAGGGGTGGGCAATGCATCGACGGACTCGGTGTCATCCTCGCTGCTCTCCTCCTTTGTCTCCGGTGAAGGCGAGACCAACCCGCTAAGGGATGTGTGCCGCTTCCGTGTGCGCACGACACCCGACCATGTCCGATGTGCCTCCGCCGCCGCCGCCGTGTGCTCATGAAAGAGCTGGTACCGCACCAGCTGACCGCTGGACGTCACACAGAGGCAGCCAACGTCGTCGTCGCAACACGAGCTCGTTGACAACAAGGCGTCCTGGCCCCGCCCCACTGTATTCTCAAAGGTTGCTCCCGCGCCACCAGAGGCACCGATGCCCTTCAACACCACCCCATCCGAGTCGAAGGGGGAGCTGCACACCAAGGACCCTTGCTGCAGAGAGGCCAGAAAGCGGGCCTGCGCCTGCCAAGGCAGTGCGAACGTTCCGGTCGCATTCTTCGACAGCATCTGTGTTGCCTGCGCGTGCCGAGGCCAATCTAGGTTGTGCGGGGAGGGCCACAGGGGCGGGAACACGGCGGCGATGGTCGTGACAGGGAATACCGCGCTGCCCATGCCGCTCAATGAGATGGCCTGGGCGATGCCACCCACCGCACCGGTGTGCAGATCCAGCCAGCAGAGCAGCACGCCGTGCTCGTAGGTGCCGACCGCCAGAAAGGGACGATGCAGTAGCTCCACCACATCAAGCGGGACAACGCCGCGTGGTAGGGAGAAGCTGCTGCTGCTGCGTAGGGGTACCGGCTCGCACTGTCCGGGGGTGTAGCCTGGCACCATCTGCGGGGCATCGTTGCTGAGGCTTGCGTGGGGACGTGTGCCGAAAGGCACGTGCACGGTCACGAGGCGCTCCTCGCACGGGAGCGAGAGGACTAACCGGCCAGGCACCGCGTCCAGCCAAAGAACCTTCGCTGGCACCGAGTGCGTCAGGTAGCTGAAGACTGGGATCTGTGAGGGACGTGGAGTCGGACGCACCCATCGTGGCAGCGCCCGCTGCCTCTCCGCTTCCCCAGCGCCCTCTGCGGGGTGGCCTTCCTCCGCAGAGGAGGCAGCGTTGGTCGGCACTGCAAGATTGATGCGTGTACTGAAAGGTGACCCCACACCCCCAACGCTAGCAGAAGTCGCACTAGTATGGCGACTACTGCGCTCCCCACCGCTGTGGTGCAAGGTAGCAGGGGAGCGGCCCTGGTGCCGAATGTGCCGTGGCCATTGGGCAACGAGCCAGTCTATAGAGGCGAGGTCGCCCACGACAAGCTCAGTCATGGACGGCGTCGGGGCTGCGTGTCGCGCTGCTTTATGCGCAACACGCCAGTACTGTGGGGCCAGGACTTCTCCGCGAGAGTCCACCGTCCTGCCGCGCGCGTCTGCCACTCTCGGCTCCGTCTCCTCCGCGGGGACCGGTAACAACGGTACGTACAGTCGGTGGCCCGGGCTGAGCAGCATCGCCACACGACGCACATGCTGAGGGTCGTACAGACCATCCCCCGTGGGGCCGTCACGAGAGGGATGGTGAGGATCGGAGGATACACTTAGAATTGTCGTGGGCCGACCGTAGCGCCGTGTCGCCACGTCAAGGACAGGGAGTGCTGCATTGTGGGGCGGCTCCGCATCCAGGTCGTCACGCGATGCCTGGGGTTTCACAATTCCATTGTCGTTGCTTCCCCGCTTCACTTCATGGCGCTCCGACGACACGGGCCATGGCCATTGTACCACAAACTGGTGAACGAGGCTCGGGTCCGCAAACTTTTGTCTGCTGGAGAGAAAGTAGCTGTAGGACTCACGGCCGGAGGTGACGTATTCTTCCTCTGACTTGGCGGTGGCGTACATGTTCCGAAAAGGGCGTGAAACACGGTGATGGGAATCTTGTGAATGAGGAAAGCACCAGGAAAGCAGCTGGTTGTTTTCCTCTCTATCTCTTGTTGACTTTTCTATGCGGCTCCTTTTTTTTTTTTTTGGAATGCCGTGTAATGATGTCTATGAATGGGGGTGTGTCCTCACGTACTGGATAACGATGCCCGAGAAGCTCGCTGTGCGTGGACACTGAAATGCGTCTCAAGAGCTTTTTGCTTGCGATACTGTCGGTGAATGGACACGCTACCCGACAATCACCACCAGCGTTGTTGCTTGTTAGTCCGCTGCTGTTGTTTTTCCTTTCGTAATGCTAATGTCCCGCTGACCTACACCTAGTAAGACGCAGTCGTGCAACCACGCAAGAATGTTATTGAAAAAGTGACGTATTGCATTCATGACACAGCAACCCAGACAAAGCGTGTCCCGCTATACCTCTTATGTTTTCCATGTCGTTAACGTGGTGCGACGTGGCTTCTCCTTGGACGACCTGCTGTCACCTACGGACACCGTTGCCCTCCCTAGATGTCGAGCTTCTCAACATCATGTGGCCGAGCTTTTCCTTTCCTCTGCTATCAGTGGTTCCGATGATAATCGTAACCGTTCTTCTGTGTCTCATTTTTTATCCTTTTGTGACTCCTCATTCGAACACGCATTCTAGTTGGTGAAGCAAGGGAGAGAAAAAACACGAAACTCTGAGAAAAAAGGAAAAAAAAAAAAGAAAAGAGCTGGCGTATGCCATACACAATGCAGATACATTGTCGTCTAGTGAGAAGGAAGAAGGGACAACAAAAACAAGAAGAGAAAAGAGAATGAATAAAGAATACGAGCGGAAAACTCAGATGAAAGATTCCCCAGAGTGACCGAGCACCCCGGACGTAGTGTTATCGGGTAGCAAGACACAACGGCGACAAGCCATGGTCGCCAGCTTCACAACACGAAAGACAGAAGACAGCAAAGGTCAGAAGTAGTGTCTGCGGTAGAAGGAACTCAGAAAACAACAAAAGTTGATGGGCCTATGACTGCTGCCAGCTCCCGGCATGGGTTGCCGCGCGCATAGTACGCCTCGCCTAGTGATGGTGATGATGATGATGATGATGCCCCGAGCTGCTCGTCGCGGCGGCGGCGAGAGACGGGACGGGAACTGGCACTGGCACAGGTGGTGGTGTTGCGCTGGGGGCTGTGGCAACGGGCGCGGGCACTGCGGGCACGGGGATCCCAGACGATGCACTTGAAGGCGCAGAGGCCGACGCAGGGGACGGGCTCGGCACGGGTATGGTAGGCCACCCCGCCGCCGCAGTGCCACCACCCCCGCTGCCGCTGCTGCTGCTGCCAAAGTAGCCGCCTACAGCCTTGGGCACGGGGACAGGTGCTGGCGGTGGAGGGGTTTGTACAGGCGCGCCGACGGACGGTGCTGGCACAGACGGGGGCTGCGGTGGGGAAGGTGCCTTTGTCGGAGTGCGGGTGGTCGGGATGGGGATCGCACCGAGGGTGTGGCCCACCGGAGGCGGGTTCACGAGGGAGGCGGACGGCGACGGTGAGACGGCGCCGTGTGAGGATGCCGGTGCGGGGGTGGGCACCGGAACCACGGGCACCGGTACGGCGTTGTGAGAGAGCGTGCCGGCGGGAACGGGGACGGACACAGGTATCGTCGAGGGGCTGCCGGGCTTTCCCACCTGGAAGGAGGGGTTCGTGGTGCCAGGGCGGTTTGCGGTTGTCAGATTCGACGGCACGGGGATCGTCAAGGGGCTGGTGAGGCTGTCCGAGAGCGCACGGGCGGGTGTGGCGCTTGTTGTGCTTGGTGCCAACGTGGGCACTGGAATCGTGGTATGCGGCGCATGTGCAGCCGGCGCCGCAGAGGTCACAGCGGCGCTGGTGGTGGGAGGTGGAGGGACTGTTCCTGCTGTGAGTGGTGTGGACGTAGGCAGCGGCGGCGCGGCGGGGCGAGAAGACGAGTACGTCGGTGGCGACAGCCATGAAGACAGCGACGGCACCGGAACAGGAGCTGGAGTCGGGGTCGGCGTGACGCTCGCGCCGCTTCGCGAGTCGTGAGGGGTGCTGCCCGTCGCAGCATTGTTGGCGACGGTGGTGGTGGCCGTCGGTGGCGGTGGTGGCGGCACCGCCAGGGAAGGTATTGGCAATGACGGAGGCTGCGACGGTGGAGGTGGCGGACGTGTCGGCGAAGTCAGTTCTGGTGCGAGGAGGTGTGGCGTCAGCGTCGGTGGGCGTACAGCGGGCGCGGCGCTCGCCAGCATCGACTGCTGCAACGAAGCGGATGGTGTAGCGTCTGGGGAGTCGAAACGGTGTGGTGCGGCAGCGGTGTGCGTCGCTGGCGCCGTTGTCGTGGTGTAGCCGGGGCTGCCCGTCGACAGCGACAAGGAGCCCAGCGGTCGCTGCTCGGGCACCGTGTGCAGGGCCCGTGTGGGAGACAGGCTGGCAGACGCCGTAGTGGGGAAGCCGAAGGAAGGCGCTGACAACGGCGCGGGAGGGTGGCTTGGGGTTGTCACCGGGCTGATGCCAGAGCGCGCGACGCTCAGCTCGTGCCGGAGCTCCTGCTCACCCACCCGGAGGCGCATCTGAGCCTCCCGCAATTCCTTGACCTCCGCGTTCAGCCGCGCAATGGTCTCCTCACGCTCCTGCAGCACGCGTTGCGTTTCACCGTCTCGTGAAGCGCTCGAGAGCAGCCGCGTCTCTTGAGAGCGCAAGGCAAGCTCGGCAGCGACCTTTTCCTCAAGCGCGGTGTTTAGTTTTTGTGTGACGGCGCGCACCTCCTCTTCGCGCGCGCGGAGGCTCTGCTCGAGGTTCTGCGTCGCTTTTTCCTTCTGTCGCTGTAGGCTTTCATAATTGGACTTCCAATCCTCCTGGCCGCGCTTTGCCGCCTCCAGCTCGCGGCGCAGCTGGGCCAGGGCGCCCTCCTTCTCCGCGAGGTCTCTGGTGAGCTTCTGCTGGTACTCGTCCTTCCCAAACTTGGAGTTGCTTACCTCGTCCCGCAGGCTCTGCACAAGACGTCGCGACTCAGCGAGTTCCTTGCGCAGCTCTTCCACGTCCTTATCCTTGGCCGCGGACGTGGCGTCGTACTGCGCGCGCAGCCGTTCCTTCTCAAGCTTGTGCTCTTCTAAGAGACGCTCATTCCGCGCCTTGGCATCCCGCAGTTCATACTCGAGGGCGGACTTGTTCTCCACATCCCCCTCCATACGCTTGAGGGCAGCCGCTTTTTCTTCCAAGCTACGCTCCCGCTGCTGTAAGTCCACCTTGATGGTTGTCAGCTCACGCTGGGTAGCCTCATGCTGCCTCTGGACGCTAGCGAGCTCCTCCTCGGCAGTCTTCCACTTGCGCGTGAGTTGTTGCTTCTCGTTTTCCAGCTGCTGCTTCTCACCTTCAAGACGCTCGCGAACCTTCTGCAGGGAGCTCTCTGCCTCACGGCTGCTCTGCGCGACGGCAGCCTCCTCGGCCTCACGGATTTGTCGCCGCAGACGAGTCAGCTCCTCCTCGTGTGCCTCTCGTTCGTTGCGGAGCGTCAGCTTGAGCTGCGCACCCTCCTTCCGCGCATCCTCGAGCTCCTTCTCTGTCTGGCGCTGCCGGTTGTGGTACTCCGCCTGAATGCTCTGAAGTGTGGCGGCGTGGGCGTCGGCCCGTTCGTCGCATTCTCGTTGGCGCCGCTCCAGACGCTTCTTCTGTTCCTCCGCCTCCTCCAGTGCGTGCTTCACGTCGCGCAGCTCGTCCTTCAGCCGCGACGTCTCGCTGTACCCGTACGGATCGTTGCCAGTGCCAGCCGGGTTCAGTGCAATCTTGGCCTTGGCTTCCACCAGGTCGCGCTCCGCCTGAGCGAGCTTTGCCTCGAGCGAGGACACCTGCTCCGCCTTGGCGCGCAGCTGCGACGCGTGGCTGTCCTTCAGTTCCTGAACGCGGCGGTCCTGCTCGAAGCGCAGCCGCTCGCGCTCGGCGTGGAAGGCACGCTGGGCCTCGCGCTTGTCATCCTCGTACGCCTGCTGCAATCTTGCTATCGTGGTCTTGTGCGTCTCCACAAGACTGGCGTCGTTGGCGCTCGCGGACAAGCGCTGCTGGCGTAGGCCCTCAATTTCCGTGATAAGCCGCTGCAATTGATCGCGCGCTTCGGAGAGCTGGTGCTCGCTGCGTACCGCACGGTCCTGGTCTTGTTGCAAGCGGTGCGTCAGGTCCGCCATTTCAGAGGCGCGTGCGACTTCCATGGACTGCACACGTGCCGTCCATTCCTGCTCCCGCTGCTGCAGCTCGGCCCGGTGGGCGGCGTCCCTTGTCGCCAGCTCATCGTGCAGCTTGCGTGCCATGGCGTCCTGAGCCTCGGCGATAGATTTGGTGAGCACCTTGTCAAGCTCCTCTGCCTGTTTATGAGACGCGGCGCGAGTGTCTGCCTCCTCCTTGATCCGAGCGAGTTCGCGCTGGTGCTGAATTTCACGTTGGCGGTCCTCCTCTTCAATGAGCTTTTGTCGTCTGGCGTCCGCCTCCTTCATGCGCTCTACCTTCCACTCCTCAAGTTCTCGCTCGCGTTGCAGCAGTCGCTCCTGCTGCTCCTCGATGCGCTTGGCGCGTTGCTCTTCTCGTTCGCGTGCGGCGGCCATCAGGCGCCGCCGTTCCTCGGCTTCCTCTTGACGGCGCTGTTGGTCGACGCGGAGACGTGTCTGTTCGTGCTCTTCTGCTCGTAGACGGTGGAACTCGCTGCGGAGCTCAATCTCCCTTCGCAGCAACGATGCCTCAGCGTGGCGGGAGGAAGAAAGGTCAGCCACGGCGGAAGGTGACCCTAAAAGGTGATGTGACGGAGCCAGGATGGCCTGAGGATCTCCACCCATCCACAGAGAGGAGGCCGAACCAACCGCACGCGAGGGCACAGGCAGAAAGGCAGAGGGCGGTGCGATAGATACATCACGCAGGCCCACACCACTGGCACCGCCATGGCTCCGCAGCAGTGGTGGCATCGCTGAATTGAACAGGAGAGCGGATTGTGCCCGCATGGTGGAGTAGTCTCCGCCATACGACATCGAACTGGACATCGGTGCTCCAGCGAGACCTTTAGTTTTATAAAAAGGAAAACAGTGATACAAGTCGGGGGAACGTGGCACCTCTATTTACGCTTTCTCCTTCTTCAACGAGCTGAAGGGAGAGGAACGACAAAGTTTGGGGGAGAAAAATAAATCTAGAAAACCCTGCGCGTCAGGACCTGTCGGACAAAGAAGAAACAACCACAAGAGCTATCTATTCCGCTTTACTAGCGACGATCTCACGTTAATTTGACAAAAAAAAAAAAAAGGCGCCGTCGCGACAACGCAGAAGCGTTTTCAAAAGAAAATGCAACCACAGGGACGGAGAGAGCATGACGATTTGTTTGGCGTTTGCTGTAAGGTGGTCGTCTATTTCGACTGTAGGAGTCCTCTAAAGACGTCCATGCGTGTGTGAAAGCATCCACGCACGAGAAGACGAATACTACGGAGAGAGAAGGAATTCTTCCTCTCAGCGAGCACTACGTAAGCCATGGATTCATGTGCGGTGCGAGTAGGACAGAGCGCTGCTTCATCGCTCATCACAGCTATGCTCGGCCTCTCTTAGGAAAATCGCAGCATTTACGAGTTCATTTTTCTTGTGTTTCTTCTCTCTTGACGTTCCGCACGCGCGGGCGTGGTACATGTTGCCAAGGACAGCGAAACAAGTTTCGGGCGAGATGGTAGAAGGAAAGAAAAAGAGGCAGAATAGACACGGACCGCATTCAGCCGACAGGAGAAGAAGCACAAGAAAGGAACTCTGCATACATCATCGTCGCACTTCAGGGGGAAAACGAAAGTAGGGGGAAGAGAGGAAGCAAACATGAACATAGCAACGGTCCTTGCCTTGCCCACAGAGCTCTGTTAGACAAAGATGGGAGAGGAGGCTGTCGTACATCATCATCATCATCATCCCAACACCAAACGCGAAGAAGACAAGGACAGGGATGTTCTCATACATGTGGTAGCGCCTCGACGTCCTTGTTAAAATTGAGTGCCCGAAGCCGGCCAAGCCGCTCAACCACCGCTGTCGCTCGCTGGAACACCTCCTCAATGGTGTCTCTCGCGGAGCTCGCAGGCACTGCCTCCGATGCACGTGAAGGGCCCCGGCTCGCTGTGGATCCGCTGCACCCATGGTCCGCGCCGCTGACCTCTTGTGAGGACTGGGGGTGAGGGTCCTGGCCCGTGCCGTCCGTGGTCGCCGCCGTGCGTGCCTCCCCCCGCAGCCATGAGAGCTCTGCGGAAAGACGCGTGATGTCCTCCTCTGCGGTGGCGGCGGCCTCACTGAGCTTTTCGAGCCAGAGTCGCTGGAGGTAGAGCAGCTGGCCTCCCACGCGATTGAGGCACGCGGCGTACTGGCCGTGTCGGTACGCGACCCACGGTGTGGCGCACATGGGGAGCAGCGCCTCCTCCCAAACATCGAGGAGAACCCAGAGGGCAGGGTGCTCGGCAAAGTGCTGCGGGCGCAGGTCGTACGGGGTCTCGCGGTGCCGCCAGCCGTGCAGGTGTGCCATCCACAAACGTTGCTCGCGGGCAACCGCCGTTTCCTCCGGCCACCAGCGTTCCTGCGCTGCCTCATCGCCCTCTGTGCATCCCTCGCTGACGTCAAAGGTGGAGACGTCGTCGTCGTCGCCCTCGGTCCCACTGCGCCGGTTCTGTCGCCGGACCCCCGAGTGCTGCGATGACGCCGTCGTGTCCTCGCGCAGGGATGTCCCAGAGTCAACACGGGCATCCCCGTCAGCGTTGGTCTGAAGGGAGTGTGTGTCGGCGAGGGCCTGGGAAAACATGGGAAGCGGGGACAGGGGAACGGCGGCGTCCGCGTCGCCAAGGTATGCGAGGTCTCCGGCCCCCCGTCCACCGCCGCCGCACCGCGCAGTGGAGCCACCCTCGTCCGGCGGCAGATGCGGAAATGGCAGGGCTCCGTTCGCGTCATCCTCCGTGGCAAAAAAGGGGTCGACCCTGGAGCTTTCGTTGGGTGATCGTGGGGTTTCGCCGCTGGCGCCCGCGTAGGTGAAGCTGTTGGCGCTGTTATTCCGTGCAAGAGAGGCCCTCTGCAGGAAACGCTCGCTCCCAGTGCCGTCTTCTGCGACGCCATTGGTGGCGGAGTACACGCTCGCTGGCCGCCCCTGGAAGGATGATGCGCTGCTCACGTTACTGTTGCGTCGGAAGGAATTGAGTCCGTGCCGAGCGGTGGCGCCCTTCTTCGGATGGCTCGGGCGTACAGCATGCTGTCCGGCAACACCGCACGCGCGAAACTCTTGCTGCCATTGACGCAACATGTGGGCGGTACGTGTGGCGATCTGGTACGTGGTGCGCGGGCGCGCAGAGGCACCGTGGGAGCTCACACGCCGACGCGCCTTTGCAGAGATGCTGCTGCGGCTGTGTGCGCTCGTGGTCTCGCTCACAATGGCGGTGTCGTCATCGTAGCTCACGGCCCTCTCCCTTCCCTTGGTGTCCTTGGTGTCTGCTGGGGCAGAGGATGGCTTTGAAGGGTTCGATGTATTGGCATTGGATTGGGAGCCACTGCTGTTGGGGCGAAGGGCCTGCGGCGATTGCCTCGTGGCGTCGTCTTGCACAACGGGACCAAAGAGCGGAGACAGCATCGAGCGCCCATTGATGCTGCGGTTGTTCGCGCTCTGTGTCCTGTCACGCGAGACGGGCGGGTTTCGTGCGTCCCCATCGGCTTGACTTCCTTCTTGTCGACCCGTGAAGCTTGCTTGGCGTGGTAACGTGGGTGAGCGGTTGTGCCGCCGCTGCCACTGCGGGTAGGACTGTGGAGAGGTCGTCGCCGCTGCTTGCAAGGCGAATGGTTGAGGGATGGGTGGTGGCGCAAAGAAGTCCTCGGCAGTTGTCCGCGGGCTCCGTGACAACCCCGTAGGCGCTGTTAACGGGCCGGCGTCATCGTGGAGAGTGTCGGAGGAGTTGCCTCCCCCGACCGCCGTCAGGAATGTCTGAGGTGCCAGCGACGTGCCCGTATTCGAGGTGGTGGCCGCTGAAGAATCCGTGCCACCAGAAGTGGGGACGGCGTCGCCGGCCCGCTGCGGCGAGAGGTTCGCGAGCCCTCCCCGGGACTCGAGCACCTGGCGAACCTTAGCCAGCGCGCGGACCTGGTCCTCGCACAGGGTGGCACGCAAGGCCGTGATGAAGGGCTGCAGACGAGAGAGCGGTGCCAACGACAGGAGCGGTAGCTGGGACAGCGCGTCGACGTCCGCCTGGATGTCAGCGAGCGCGGCCGCGTTCTGGCGCTGCTGGACGGCCTCGGCTCCATAAAACGAGGAGCCCCCCACAGACGCAGCGGAGGACGGCCCTGTCCGACGACCCCCTGAGGTAGGGCCGTGCTTCTTGTTCCCGCCCTTGGCGCCGCCGCTCGCAGAAGCTTTTGCCGCGTTGCCCATAGAGCGCTCGAGGGTGCGGGCGAACGCGCGGTAGGCGCGCACCGTCCCCTCGACTTCTCGCTCCGCATCCGAGGCAATGTACGGCATCTGAGCGGCACAGACCGCCGTGAAGAGGTTGATAATTTCCGTGTTCAGCTGCGACAAGCTAACGACCAGCTGACGCTCGAGCTCGGTGCGAATCTTTGTCAGCTTGCGGAGCCGGTGCGCGTAACCGGGGTCGGCCTCCTCGTCGATGCGGGCGCGCAAGTTGGCCAGCTCTCGCGCGCGCTCCTTGCGCAGCATGCTCCGGTCCACCTCGTCTGCAGAAGGGAACGCCATCAAGTGCGGCGTAGACTGAGAGCGGTCCAGGCCCGCGAGGGGGGACCGCGCCTGGCTGCTCCCGCTCGCCGACGACGCCTTGGACTGCGCCGTCATCAACGCGAGCTCCGTCTGGGCCGACGGGTACTCCTCCAAGTATCGCGTTCTTCGAGCTCGGTGACGACGCTGCAGCGCAGCGGTTTGCTCCTGGACAGCACTGTAACTCGTCTCCCAATCTCGCTCCACATAGAGGTACTTGAAGGCACTGACGGAGCGTCGCATGCGCTCGTGCGCGGCGGCGAGTTCCGGGGTAGCGCGGATGTCCAGCTCCCTGGGGTCCTCCTGGAGTACCACCATGACACGCAGGTCGCGCAAAAATGCCTCGGCCACCTTCGTGAACGTCTCCTGGACGCGCGTCCTTGTGAGATCGGCGGCCATGGCGGGAGCGGCCGTGGTGCGCAGCTTCTCCAGACTCACCTCCACGTGGCTTATTCTCCGTACCAGGGACTCGTACTTCACGCGGGTCTTCTGCAGCCGCTGTTCCGTTGTCGTGGCTGCCGCCGGCAGAAGCGGAGCCAGTTGTGCTGACCACAACATCAACGACATAGAGGCCTGCGAGAGAAGATAATTGTAAGCGTTGCGCTCGAACCCATTGAAGGTGGCGAGCAACCGAGCCGCCCCACACCGTGGCCACATGTGCAGCATCGCATGTTGCAGGACTGCCTCGGACAAGACGGTGCGGTTCCCGGCGGAGGGCCTGACCTCGCCGTTCCGAGCGCCGACGTCCGCCGTCTCATCGCGGAGTGGATTTACCTCGCACCCGGCCGCCTTCGTTGCCGGAGATGCGGCCGTCAACAAAGGCGCCGACGCACTGGACACGCAGTCGCCGTCTGGGCTGACTTGCTGCGGGCGTCTCGTCTCCTCACAAGCCGTGGGAAGACAGGTCTGCATGTACCGGGTGACGGCGTCAGCAAGCTGCGCATGGGCCACGGCCGCGGACAGGGCTTGAGGGGGCGAGGGTACAGGAGACACAGGGCTCGCGGTGCGACTCCCCGCCAACGGGATCGGCAGTCGCAGGATATCTTGTGGCATCGGGGAATCGTTCACGGAATCAAGGCCGTGTGTGTTGCCATAACGAGGGTCGGAAGGCGAGGGGCCGGTCGCCACAGCAGCAGCGTTGAAGTTGACCTCCCGCAGTGTTCCAGAAGATGGCGTACGAGTTGTCAGAGGAGGAGGCAGCGGTGGGGTTGGGCGTGCGGACGGTCGCGGGGTCGGCGCGCGCGCATCGGGTGCGTGGGCGTCGTCGCCTCGGTCCGTCGAAAGAAAAGGTGGGGACAGTGAGGACGGCTTTGGTGTGGACTGCTGAGGATGAGGAGGAGGCGCCGTGCCTTCCGCCATGTCCGAGTCCGTTTCTGAACTAGACGGATGCCGGGGATGCACGCTGCTTTCGCGCACGTGGTGTTCTTCCACGCTCGCGTCGCCTCTCGTTCTCGTGTCTGTCGAGTGCGCGGGCTGCGCACCGTCAGACCGTGAAAGCACCGTGGACGTGACCTGTACGATCCCGCTGACACTCCAACCCCGATCGCTGTTATTGCTGCCGAAGCTTGGTGTCGGCTCGCGCTCACCAGGCCCGCCGCCTTCTTTGGAGTTCTGCAGAGGCGGGTAGCCCAAGGAGCTGAGCATGTTGGTGACGCTCTCGTTTCGCGCTTGGTTGGGGGTGCTGCGCGCGTTCACATTGCCCGTGAAGGTGGAAGAGTGCGTGAAGGAAAGCGCCTCGGGAGCGTCTGACTGGGCTTCTGCACCACGTCCAAAGTCATTAGGGCCGCGCTTCTTGCCATCGTCGGTGTCCTGCACACGCCCGGACAGATGGGCGGCGGGGTGCTGCGAGCACATGGTGACACTAACCACAGAGGCGAGCAGGTCGCGCGTCACAAGGCTGTGCCGACCGCTGAACGGAATGACCTGCCACTCGGCGACCTCCACCTGGAACAGGCGCCGCACCTGCTCGCAGAAGCCCGTCACAAGCTCGGGAAGGCTGTGGACAAGAGGCGGCGGCGCCAAGGGAGACGGCGCACTGCTGCCAGGGGAGACAGGAGAGGTGAGGGAGGGGGCCCCGCGACGTGGCGTGCTGGTCGTCGCACCGGTCCCCCCTGCAGTTTCCGCCACGGTTGCTTCATCGAAGCTGCCAGCCCAGCGTGGTCCTGCTGCTGCGGAAGCAGGGAAGGAAGGAAAAGAGCCGTTCCCAACGGACGGTGGGGGTGGCGGCCGCTGCAGTTCCGCTGTGGTTGCAGAAGGTGCATCGCCCTCCAGCGGAGCGCCTGCATCCGCGGCGCGAGGGTCATACACCAGCTCCGCGTGTGTGAGGACGAAGAAGGTGTGCGACGCAATCGCCTGTCGTAACGCACGTATATGTCGCGTAGCAGGGGCGAGCTCTGCGTCCGTTGCCAAGGTTGTCACATTGCCAGTCGCATCGCCATTCATTTTCGGTGAGTAAGCCACTGTCGTTCCGTTGACGCCATCATCTGCAGATTCCTGTGGTGATGAAGGAGCCACGCCGCCGGCCATCCATGTCGCGCTGCTCGACATCATTTCCTGCTCCTTCGTGGCAAGACCGTGGACGCTGCCACCCAAAAAGCTGATAGCAGACGGCACGCGACGAGGGCTTGTCGTGGAGCCATCGTACGGCGGCGTGTGAGGGGAAGGCGGCGACCCGCGAGAGGGTTCCCCAGCGTCGCCGATCGCCGCCGCATGTCCCACCGCGCGACTGCCCGCCTCCGTGGAAAGCGCCTTGCCCGCGGACGGGCTTGCCGTGCGCAGAGGGACGTCGCGGCGAGTCGTCACCGAAAACGCCGTTCGCGAAGGGGGTCGTGGCAGTGGAGGCAACGTGGGCGATGTGGGAGAGGCAACGCTCACGTTGGTGGGCTGGTCGAAGCGGCGCGCGAAGGTGTGCGTCGCTTTTCCGTGGCTGCTGCCGCTGCTGCGGGCCACACCGGCATTCCCGTCCGCAGTTACTGCTGGGCCATCCTGTGCATACGGACCAAAGAGCATGGACAGGGTGTCCTCCAGCGTGCCGCGGCCCACCTCCCAGACCGGCACGCACAGGCACGTCGCGTCCCCCACCGTCGTGATGGGGACCTGGGGATAGGTGTCCGGTGCGTAGGAGGTGAATCGGCTGCCTCCTTCGCTGCGGACTGCCCCTTCATCGGTTGCGTCCTGCAGCAGCCATGAGACTTTGGTGGTTTGTGCGGCGCCATGCGTTGTGGTCCTTGCCGGGGTCGCGTAGGATTGCGACTGTGATGGAGGGGGGGTTGTCGGCCGCCGTGTCCATGCGCCGAGCTCCTCCACCAGACCGCCACCGCCGCCATTCTCCGCAAAGGTAAAGGTGTCAATACGCGTGAGAGGGGACTGGTCTTCCAGGTGCGAAAGCCGTGTCGTACTCGTCGCGTCTTTACTGCCCGTGCTGCACTGGGAGAGACGCTTTTCCACTGGCGCTGATGTCACGACGGCATCCGCGGAGACGGCGGCCGAGGCGGTTTGTTCACAGTCCTTTGGCACCGATGTGGCGGAGAAGGAGAGGCTGGGAGACGCACGCAGGGCAAGGGGCACTCGTCCGTTCAGTACGAGGTCCTTGGCGCGGTCAAAGACAGTGACGGCAAAGGCACCCGGCAGCACTGTCACCGAGCGGCGGCGCACGCGGCTGTAACGTGTCCCTCCATTGTTTGCCGACGGTGAGGGGAGCTGTGGTGACGCGGACATGGGCGACACAGACCCGCTCAGCGGTGGTGGCCAGGGCATGCCTCGCGGCGACCCTGTCAGCGACGGTGACGGCGTGCCTCCGCGGCTGGGGGCGGTGCGTGGGGGCGTAGACCGTAGGTCGGGCGAGCGAAGGGAAAGGGTGTCCCCAGCACCCGCGGAGGCGCGGTGCGTCCCGCTGCCAAGGATGCCGGGCAGAGCAGCTGTGGCCGACGTCGGGGAGAGGATCGGGGTGGCGACAAAAGAGATGGAAGGGCCGTAGTGTGTCGCAGCGGGCGGGGGTGCTGGTGGTCCCTGCGGCAGAGGGGAGGCGACGGAAAAGGAGGACGACGAGATGGGCTCACTGCGCAGCTGCGGCATGGGCGGCACCCTGCTTGGTCCGGCCGCCACCGACGGCGACGAGGTCTCTCCTGCAGCGGGAGGTGACGCCTGTGCGGAGGCAGCCGTCGTTGGGCGTGGCGCCGTCGTGGATCCAAAGAGAGACGGCTCACGAGGCGTCTGGCCCGCCGCCCCTTGCCCCGCCCCATTGCCGTCCATCGATTGGATAGAAAGGGGCGAGTGCAGTGGTGTGGTCTGATGGCCCGGCGCATTCAGGAGAGCAACGGGCTGAGACGGGAAAAGGGAAGGGAGGCGCGTGGTGCTGCCACGCCCGTCGGACTCAGACAGGCGCCGCTGAGAATCGTGCAGCGCCGCCTCACGGGCCCCTGCCGTCGGTCTGCGCGCGAGTCTCGCAGGTGCTTCTTCCGTAGGAGAGTGGGGCTGTGGATGGGCAGGTTGGTCCGCATCCATGGCACGGGACGCCGGGTTCGGGAGAGGTGGTGGCGGCGACGCAGAGCAGTCTACCCGGGGGGAAAGAGACGCAGGCGCCGCTGGGCCAAATCGTGCCGATGGGGACCTCTGCAGCAGGATGGTGGGCAGCGGTGCTACGGCGCCGGCAGGGGACGCAGCGTAGAGGTGGCCCTGGACAAGGCCTTGGGTAGTGGGAAGGTCGGCCTCGCCGTCAGGGCTCGTGTTATGCGGTAAACGCGGGGCGCTCTGGAACGTGCTCGGCGTCATCTCGGCCGCGGGACCAATACTGCGGCCGTTGGGCGTCCCCTGACCTGGTGGTGGCGGTGCGGAGGGGCTCGCTCCTTGCAGAGAGAGAGGCAGCGCCACGCTGGTGGGTGCAGCGCCTACGGCCCCACCGAGCGACCATGTGGAGAGGCCGTTGGCGCTTGTCAGCGGGCCCTGTGGGGACGCGTGAGCGGCCAGGCTGAGGGACTGGGGAGAGTTAGCGAAGGATGGGGTCATGACACCTGGTGTGATGGTGCCCGTGCTGTCCATGCGCACCAAGCCTGTCCCGCTGCCACCCGTGAACCCGACCCCCATCGTGCCATCCGAAACGCCGTACCACGGACTCGCGCTACCGAAAGTGCTATGAAACCCGTTGGTATTGTTGTTACTGTTATGGCTAGCATAGCCTGCTTGGTTTGTGCCAGTGGTTGTCGTGGCACCCGTGGAGCTGTAACTAGGCAAGAGAAGCTGCAGCGCAGCGGTTTTTCCTTCCTGTCCAACATCGCTACCAGAACGTGCGGTCATGACCAAGCGCGGTGTACAACTGAGAAGCTCGCTGTTTTTGGCCGAGGATAACACACGCAGGTCATCGAGAAGCCCAGAAAGAGCCGTGCGCAGTCGCAGAACTTTCTCTGTGCTCGGACTCAGTGTCTGCTTCAACTCCACCGCAATCTGTATCAACTCGTGAAGAAAATATGTGTCATCGCACACCATTTGAAGCGGCTCGTCCTGTTGTGGTGGTGAAGGATGAACAGGAAGTTCCTCGAGTCCGTCAGAGCCTTCCTGTGCCGCACCTGAATCCTCGACCCCTCCATTCCGAAGAAGGGTATTCTGAAGGATGGGTGGCTCCTCCGCTACCGGGCTTGGTGTAGACGGGGCAGCGCCAGACGCGGCGCCTGTGGGTGTGGTCAAGGGAGAGGCCTCGGAGACCGTGATGGGGGTGCTCATCGCAGGACTACGGGACGGCGACGGCGTGTGGGAGCTCCGCCCTACCGTCGGTCGCGGACTGCTAACGCTTTCCGAGCAGGCAGCAGACATGGCGAGCGGCCACGTTGCGTGATGTGGAAGCCCAGGTACTGGTGCGGTGGAACGTTGCTATATAGTTTAAGCGCAGCCGTCTCCGAGTCGGGTGAAATCTGTGGTGTCGTCGGTAATGGCCGAGTGGTTGCCCGTCGTACAAGAGTGCGTTGAAGGAATGTAGGCGAAGGGTTCGACACAACGAAAGGGACGCGGAAGCACGCAAGCGATCGAGCAATTTGGCTGGAACGTAATACAACCGTCTTGTAGAGTGAGCGTCTGTGAGAAAGAGAGAGAGAGATCTGAAGGGGAATGGGCGTCAGCCACCCACAGATGTGTAGATATATATAAGGAGATGCCAAATAGTGTTCACAGGGAAAGATACACGTGGCAACAGAGGAAACGAGGAAAACGGAAGAAAGACAGAGAGAGAGGAAGAGAGAGAAAAGAAACAGAGATAACGTACACAGGAGATAACCCCACCGTGGCGCCGCTGAGGGGAACGACTTCAATAGGTTATATACGTTGCGACGTGAAGTGAAAGAAGGGTGGGAGCGGAGATCGCGACAGCACCACAGCAAAAATTCACAAAAAGCAGTCGACGAGCGAAACGAAAAAAAAAAAGGATAAGGATGGCACAGCCGATGCTTCCCCCAAGATGCGACTTGGGTGAAGGTGTATGTGCTTGTTTCCGAAACGGGCGTGAGGTCCTCAGGGCTGCACAGGAAGCTATGTTGCCGCCTTCTCTTCTCTGCGCAAACACCCGTACACACACACACACACACACACACACACACACGCTCACGTGCAGCCGTGGAGCAGAAAACCAAAAAAGAAGAAGAAAGGTGGGACCGGTGCTCCTGTGAGGCGAAGGAGGAGGAGGGTTGTCGCAGCTACCTTGCCCACCATCGTTCGATAGAATTTCAATATAGATAGAGAAGCACGAGAGAGAGAGAGAGAGAGAGATGGAAAAACAAAAAGCCAGAAGTAGTCATTCAAGCATCATTCACGTGCCGGTGTCGTCCCCTTCATATCGGCGCTGTACAACACAACGACACGTCACTCACTGCTCCACTATTTAGGAAGTGGGGTTCTTGGGATGGGAAACGTTGTCGTGCAATCAGACACACACAGTGCCCCAGATGTTTTCGGCAAGGTGGAACGAAGTGCACCCCGCGCTGTCGAACGGTTCTGTGTGAAGCTGCTTGAACGATATCTACGCCAAGTACGAGGTCCACGAGGCATTCGTTCCGCCACCTTTCCTACCGTGGATCGTTATTTTCCTTTCTTGATGTTTCCATCATCTCTTTTCCTTTCTCTCTTTTTTTTTTTTTTTTTACGTGTGTGTGTGTGGATGTGACGCCAGTCACACCTGTGCATAGATGGGCCGCCACAAAGAGATGCACGTAACGATTCTGGGGAAGTTCGGCTGTCCTGGTAACACGGCAAGGATCTATGCGCACAGAAATATGAGGGTCCCTTTCAGTAAAACGGGAGCGCAACCAGACAAAGTCGGATTCACCACCTCCCTCACCTCCCCTCATCGTATGCGCATCCTCTTACGCGTAGAACGATGGGGCTCGGAAGACAACGGACAAGGCTTCGAGCTGAGCAGGGGTGAAGCTCTGCTTGTATTCGAGCTCCCAGCCCTCCCGATGCGACGCCCACCATCGTTCAAAGGTTTTCTTCACCTGCTGCCGTACCTCCACCGACGCCCACGCGCCACCCTCCGCGTACGGCACGAGACGCTCCATCAGTCTGGGCAGGTACAGCGGCACCGCACCAGGCGTGGCGTCCAATGTCGCGCAGAGGGCGTAGAGGAGGGCCGCGTGTCTACGCTTGGCCGCCGCGTTGGTGGAGTCCAGCGCGTCGACAGCTGCTGCCGTCTGAGATGGGGCATCAGCTTCTTTGCTGCTGTCGTTTCTCCCGGCCGCGTTCGTGTGCTGCGCGCCATGAGAGGATAACGTGGCGGTCAATATCCGCAGTTCCTTTTCATATTCCGTGACAATGGCCAGCGTTTGTTCCTTCGACGCCACTCGCGTGAGGACCGCAAACAAACCTTGACCCTGTTGCCGCAGCAAGCCATCCCCGTGCGACATGACGGCGAGTGCAGCCGCTGCAACGCGCTTCATAAGCGCGAACTTGCCAATGCGGTGCGTGTTGGTGAAGAGCAAGGCGCGCAAAGCCTTTGTAACGGCAAGGCGTGCGCGACGGCTCTGGCCGTAAGGACGCTTTCCTTCCAGCACATCGCACATGTGCTCCAGTACCGTGTGCACTACTTCCTTGCTGAGCGTAGCGTAGCCAAGCGCTAGTAGTGTGTCCGCTGCGGCTTTGAAGGCCGCGTGTGTGTGGAGGTGAACGACATCCAGGACCTGCGCGAGAAACGGGAGGAGGAGTTCGTGACATGCCTCCAGCACCTCACCAGGGGCCTTGAAGAAGGCGGCCGCCGCGCACTGCATCCTCGCGAGCTCCACAGAGGTGTAGCTAGAGACGTTAGCTCCTTCATCGTCGCGAGGGGTATGCGAGGACGAAGGGCTGCGTTCGTCTTCTCTCGTGTCATTTGCCTTTCCATCGAGTGAAGGTGGGTCATCGCGCGGTAATGTCTGAGGATCGCCCATGGCGTCTGAAGAGCCTTGCAGTCCGGTTACGGCGGCAGCCTCGGTCCTGTCAGTTCCGACAGCGGCGAGGGAATGATCTGGGACCTCCGCAGAAGGTGTTTTGTAGAACGCCACGGAGGTTGTCAGAAGCTCTTTCGCGAACAGGATGACCGCCTCTCGCAGCGTGCCGTTGTTCGGCAGCACGTCGCTCTGTCCTTTGCATTGCTCAAGGACAAGTTGCAACACCGCAGATGCGAAACGTCCGGCCTCTGTGGAGGTCTGCGATGTCATGGACTTTAGGCTGCGACGCAGACAGGCAAGGACGTGCGGGAAGAGGGTCCCTAGCTGCTCCACGCTGTATCTGGAGATCACACTCAGGACGGCGGTGTACCGGCTCACCACCTGCTGGGTGGACTCTGACAGCGGTGGTGGGGATGCACCCACTTCATGTCCGCCAGGGTGAGAAGCTGGGAAGCACCAGTCCAGGAGGTCCTCGTGCTCGGCAAAGGACAGCGCACGGAAACTGGAGACGACGCACCTCAACGCCGTATCCGTTTCGCCTGGAGAGAGGGACGGGCTCCAGCAGAGCTGCACCACAGCCTGGAACAGTTTCATCACTCGTCGGCGGATCGCAGCACGCGCCGCCGCCTCTTCCGTCGAGGGCTCCTCAAAGGGTCTCCCGAGAAAGGAGAGCGAGACAGACACCTGTGTGAGGCCGCTGACGATACGGACCGTGGCGTCACGGTACTCCTTGACCCCAGCTGCATTCGCCTTCTCGCTCACCACCAGCGTTTCCAGCTCTGCCAGGAACCCTTCCGCCAGCGTCAAGAACAGAGGCAGCGCCACACCTCGTCCGACGATGGTGCCAACACGCATCAGACACCGCTCCGGGAAGTGGTTTTCCCCGCTGTTCACCCGTACATCACGGAAGCCTGCCAGCAAGCGGTACACCCAAGACACTCGAAGCTGCTCCCCATGGTGGCCCGCCTTTGTGCGGCGTGCTTCCTCCGTCACCACCGCGTCTTGCGGAGGATCGATCTCTGGCAAAGACGCAAATCCACAGAGCCGCCGGAGGTCCTCCTGGACGGCGCTGCAGTATGCGTACGCCGTTTCGGAGACGGTGTAGAGTGCGGGGTCTTGAATTCGCTCCCGTTCCGCCTCTGCCGACGGCACGGCCCCGAGCCGGCCAGGCGTCTGGTGAAGAACTGTCAGCCCCTCTCCTACAGCACTGGGCACCGGCCGGGTGAAGGATGACATTTCCTCTCGCCGAGATCTGTCACCGAGGAGGGGCATTGATGCGGTCGCCGTCTGACCGGTGCCCTCGCCCATTGATTGGCGATCCGCAGCCTGTAGCGCTTCCACGAGTTTCTCTGCCTCCCGCACCGTGCCCACGCACACGTCCGCCGTTTCCGCCACGCACCGCTGCCAGTTTCCATTCAAGCAGCCACTGCGCGTGCGCTTCGCCAGCGCATGATACCGATGCACAAACGCAGAGAGGTTCCCAGGTGTGACGTCCTCGGCCTCAGAAGAGCGGTTCATGCGGACCGCCACCGTCACCTCTCTTTCAAACACCGTGGCACTGCCAGGTAAGGTGGCCATGTTCGCGTTTGTAGCTGGCAAGGTACGCTGCACCACCGCCACCACCTCCTCCAACAGGTTGACGGCGTCCGTCTGTAGCTGTGCGAAGCCACTCATGCAGAGGCGCAGCAGGGCCTGCAGGGCACCAGCGCCGAGCACCACGCCCCCCGCCACGCATCTGGTCCCGTGCTGGGCCTCGGTGCCGCACGACAGAGACAGTGCACGTTGCAAGGGAAAGAAGGTTTGCGTGCAGGATGCACAATGGGGCAAATTCGCTGGGCACCAGAGTGTCGCAGCGATGCGCAGACACACGTGGGCCCTTGTCGGTGAGTACGGCTGCAGCCGAGAGGCCAACAGCAAGGCTTCCTCCACCAACCACCGCTTGACGGAGCGCTGCGACGGTGCCAGCAGCATCTCCTGCTGCGAGCTGGTGGAGACGTCGCCTTTGTGAGCGTCTGAACAGCGAGCACACAGTGGGGGTTCAGAGAGGTCGCGCTCGTGGTTCTCATCGTCGTCGTCGAGAGGAACGCCTGCGGATGCCACACGGGCGCCGAGCTGACGTAGCCGCACCTGTGTCCCACCCGCGGTGAGACGGTCAGGAAGCCACATGGCGGTCTGCAACGTTGCGAGGAGCACATCGGGCACCTCGCACGCGTAATGGAGTTGAAACACGCTTAGGGTAAGGCGGACGGCCACGGCAACGGTGTCGCGCGCCGCCTTGGTGCGACTTCCAGGAGCCGCCTCTTCTGTTGCCGCCGGATGGGTGCAAGAGGCAGACGGGTCGTGGCGCTTTGGACGGTGGGCAGCGTCATGCCCTTCGGACACCTCCACGTCATTGTGATCGCCTGCCGCTGCATCACTGGCGATGTGGTTCCCATCATCGTCCACACCCTCCATTGCCTCTGCCAGCTCCGATACGGCGCCGCAGGCCCCTGTTGTCGTGGCCTCGCTCCCCTCCGCCTGCAACCGCTCACCGTCGCAGAGCCGCCGCGGGGACGTGCGGGCGACAAACTGGGCCACCTCATCCGCACCGTCGCGTCCACCCGCAGAAGAGACACGCACAGCGACAGCTGTGCTGGTGCGCAGCCACTGCATGCCCAGGAAGCGTAGCAAGCGAGCGTGGGATGCCACGGCTATGCGGCGCACCGGTGGCGCCATCTGCATTTGCAACTTCTCCACCACCCAGTATGCCGTGGAGCCTGTCTGTCCCAGCTCGGGAAACAAGTAGCACACCACGCAGCACAGGTTGTAGCACAACCCCATGAAGGCGGCACTCGCGCGCCGTGTGAGCCCGACGCTCTTGTACGCCTCAGACACCACGCTAGAGGCGCGAGCACCCCAGAGACGCGGGGGTGCCGGCTCACCAGGAAGGTGATACCTTGATAGGGTGGCGTGCAACAAGAGCTTTTCGTGTGCGCAAGTGTGGATCACATCCCGGATGTAGGAGTCCTCATACCTTGTCAGACCTCCGACAAACGCGACGAAGTCAATCAACCCTTCAAGCAACTCAGAACTCTCGCCGCCGTCTGCTTGTCTGCAAAGAGGCGTTTTCGCAGACGTGATGATGCGGACGTCAAGCAGCTCAGAAACGTCACAGCCAAATGCCCTGCCCAAGGTACGAAGGGCCGTTTCGCTGACGGCTCTCTGTGCTGTGTGGTGAAGCACAAAGCGCGCGAGGGCTTCGAGAGAATGTTTAGGGCTGCGAAAGATTTGCTGGGAGTCGGACGGGCTCTGGATCACCGGTATGGGGAGACTCAGAGGGCAGCAATCCGGGAGGAGAAGCGTAGGCCTCGAAATGGTCGAAAGGTTGTAGCCAAGCAGGGAAAGGCGGTTCGACTCGATGCGCTGCTCAAGCTTATCCATGTCACGCGGTCGGTCACCATAGCTGCTATGATGCAGAAAGGTGAAGCACATCGTAAGAGTGGAGAGCCACGACACACAGCCTAGTAACACATTGGACGGTGTCACTTCCTTCGCGTCCAGTACGCTGTTCTCTGTACCCACCGGCGGCGACGGTGCGGCACGGACTTCCGCACAGAGACCGCGCAGGCCCTCGGAAAAGCTGTTCGGCGCGTGAACATCTTCCACGTTGCGTATGACGTGCAAGACGTCCTCGACAAGATCGTCGTAGAGGTCAAACAAAAAAGAGAAGTGCTCCTCCGCGGGGTGAGACCACGAGAGTGGGACACCCTTGGCCTTGCAAAAGCCCAGTCGCCGAGCCATGCGTCGCCGCTCCATAATAAGTGGGTCTAAAGCCTCCAGCGCCGACACCACCACGTCTGGCTCCGCATCTTGCGGGCCCGTGCCCTCCGCCGCCGCCGCGGCCGGCGCGAGACCGCCCTCGTCCTTCGCTCCCTCCTGGACCACCCGACACGTCACCTCGCGCATCACGTGCACCAACACCGCCAACATTTGCCCCGCCACGGACAAGGCCGTCGCACTTGTCACCTGCGCCGACACCGCCTTGATGCACCGGACAAGGAGGGACCGCGTCGCAAAGACGGCGTCGCGTCCGGCGGCCAGCATCGACTGAAGCGCCACATCCGCCGCCCATTCCATGTCTTCGATACGCGAGGCGCCACTCAACAGAACGGGGGCGGCGACCGTTGTGAGTGTGGCCACGTAGCACGACGCACAACGCGGTACTCCGGTGGCGACATCCCTGAGGTCACCATCCTCGCTGTCTCGCCGCGAACGGCCATAGAGGAGCAAAGTGATTCGCCGAGCCTCATGACCGCGCACACATGGCAGCACATGACGATCCATAATGTGATCGTAGGTGCCCAGTGAGAGCGAGCGGAGCACAACGGCGGCCACGCCCACATCCTCCACCGTGGCCGTTTCGGGAACGCCAAACCAACGCAGGATGCTCTCAAACAGCGGCGCCATCACCGCACACTCCACCTCTGGGGAGCCAAAGACATCCCGCTCGAGGGAGTAGGCAGTGGCAGTGAGCGCAAATAGGCGAAGGATTCCGTGAGAGGTGGCACGATCACTGGGGTTGATGTAAGGCGTGAGCTGGGGTAGCAGTGTCGACAGGTACTGGAGAAAAGCATCTGCTGTGGCGGCGCAGGTCGTGAGAGCTGGAAAGGCACGCGACAGGAGACGGAGCGCCAGTCCTACGTGCTTCCTATTCCCTGACGACGCGTTCATGGCAGAGTCGATGTACCGCTGGACATGGGGAAACACTCGAGCCGGGGAGAGATAGAGAAGATCCTCCACGACGTGGTCCTTCTTATCGAGGCGCAGGTGCAAGGCCGGTATCACGCAGGGGGTCATGAGGTCGACAAAGACGTCGACCGTTTCGCGGGACCAAACGGCCGTCTCTGGATGGGGTCGCCGAGGTACCGCAGGTGTACGGGCGTCACGGCACGCGGCGATGGCCTTGCGAACCGACGGGCTGCGCCGGAGACCGTACATGGACAACACACGCGCATCGGCTGCCTCAGCACCGGCTTGGCCGTCGGGACGTTCAGGCATGTCATCATCCGTGCCCACATCGGAGGAAGAGGACCCGTCGTCCTCGGACTCGAAGTCTGCCGCATCCTGCAACTGGGCCGCCGCTTCCACGACCCCGTCCTTGCCGTCGGTCAGAGCCGCCGCAGCCGTTTCCAGCAGAGGATCGCCCTCAGGGACGGATACCAAAGGGAATCGAGCGCCGAGCTGTGGGGAAAGACTCGTTAGGGGCGTTGCTTCGCCACCCACAGTCGTCGCGGCGGCCGCTGTCGCCAACGGTCCTTGTTGCTGCTGCTGCTGTTGCTGCTGCTGTTGTCGCTGCTGCTGACGGCGCCTCGCTCGACGATACTCACGGTACGCCTCTGACTGTACTCGCTGCGCTTCCCGGCGCACTCGCCTGCACGCCGTATGAATGAGTGCTGCGTACACCGCGAAGACACCCGCCGTAGCCGATGTCGACGCGCTGCCGGGCCGCAGGAACACGCTGGTAGTGTGAAGGAATCGTTTGAGTTGATTCCAAAGCGGTGTCAGCACGGGCGACCGTGGGCCGCCCTCAGAGGAGAAGGACAAGTTCGGGAGAGCGTTCGCAATAGCGCCGAGTCTCACAATAGTGGGAGACTTCTTTAGGTGTGCCAGAAGGGGAAGTCCCATGACCGTGGCGGTAGACATGCTGTGGCGGCGAGGGACCTGGTACGCGTGGTCGGTCTCTGCGACAGGGAGCTCTAGCATCCGAAGCAGGTTGGTGAAGAAGGGCTCAGCGATGGCGTCCATGTCCAAGAGGCCAACGTGAGCCGTGAGCAGCAGCGAAAGAAACTCCCCGCTGAGGACCTTCCACACGGGGCCGTGGAACTCGTCCCACCGTGAAGTTTCAACAAAGAGGAAATGCACCACGTGCTTCACCAGTGGCGTCGCAAGGCCCGTTTTCCGGTCAAACGTGTGCTGCAGAGGAACCATCATGTACAGAATCCCGAGGTGAAAGTTCGCGTCTTGGCTCCTCGGCGTAAAGGCGGGGCAGACGGTGCTCCACATCTCTGACAAAGCGTCCGGGCCAAAGAACTTGGCTGCCCTGGCGCTCAAGATCACCAGGTAGGGGCGAAGCTTGCTGTGCACATTCGCCATGCGAAGCGTCGCGGAGGTGCCCATGAGCGAAGAAGACAGCGACGCGAGGAACGTGTAGAGCGGACGCCACGGCAACATGGGGGCGCCGCGGCCACGCACGGCGACACGGTTGAACAAATCCGCCATCGCTACCCAGTGACCAGGAGTATTTGTTGCGACGCGAAAATCTGTCACCCAGGCGTACAAGGGCAACAGGACAAGGTAGCGCAAGTCACTCGGCATCTTGGTGTGCCGCCGCGACGTCAGCACCGCCTGCAAGGACGTGCACAGCTGCATCAGACGCTCCGACGCTTCGACGAAGGACGTGAAACGGAATGGCACGTCGTCTTCCTCGTCCGAAGCGGTCTCCTCTCGTGAAGGCCCCGCGGCGGCGGCGCTGTCCGTCGATGCGAAGGGTGGTGGTGCCTGGGGGTCCGCTCTCCTGTCACGGCGCGCGGCGGCTTGCCGTTCCATTAGCTCCTCAAAGCGACAGGAGGGGGCATCTGGGGCGGCGCACCAGGGGTCTGGAATAACGGCGTAGGGGAGATCGCCCACTTTGTAGAGGCCCCCGAGCTCATCTGCCTCCATGGACGCGACACGTGCGGCCACCGCCGGCCAGTCCCCCACCGCATCATCGCTCTCGCTCGGGGAAACACGATTCTTTGTTTCCCCGGCAGATGGCGTGGCCGTCCTACGGTCCTTTGGTTGGCGACGATAGAGACGCTCGCGCACCTCCTCTGGCCGCCCAATGCACAGCATTTGTTCCACAAGCAGCGCCATGGCGGCGCAGCCACGCACGTTGAAGCGCTCCTGAACATCTACAGGGACCCCTGTGCAATGGTAAACGCGCTGCGCTCTGGGAAAGAAGGGTGCTGCCGTGCCTCCAGCGGGCGAGGCCTCGTCTCGTGACTGCGCACCACTGTGGGCCTCTGTAAGCGTTGTCATGGAGGAGGGAGTGGTCTTCTAACGTGAGTTTTTTAAAACAAAGTCACTTGCAATACAAGATATACGTTTCTTTTTTTTTCCTTTTTTTCCTTTTTTAGGAGGAGGGTGTTCTTTGGACAGACGAGGTATTTCACTCCCAACCTTAAGGGGGAAAAAAAGGAGGGTAGCACAAACTGTCGATACAATGATACGGGACGAGTCCAGCACGATGGACCAATAGACACGACGATGAACCAGCAAGTTTGTCCCAGATACCAGGGACCGGTGCAACGAGGAGAGGCAGAGATGTGGGGTGGCGATGAAAACAAAAAAGAATATTTTAAAAAGGGCACACAAGTAGCGAGTGAAAGCGTCAATTTGGTAACGCAAACCAGTGCAAGAAAGGGAGAAGTGACAATTAGGGTAGAGGGTGGGGGAAAAAAAACGAGGTAGACGATCTGAAAAATCGACTATTATTAGAATTCTATCCGAGAGTCGGACGCTATTTTCTTTCCTACAGAAAAAGAAAGATCCCTCTCCGAAGAATCCGAGTGAAGTTTCTTTGGCTGTTTGTTTTCTGGTTGATGACAAGATGACTGGAACACACAAGGTACGAAGCACAATGCGGGTTGCAGGAAGAAGAAAAGAGTGCGAGGATTCTTATCAATGGACCATCCGGTACAAGTTGTGTGCGGCGCACATGATGGGGTGGTCAACGACTCCGACCACCTGCGACGCTGCACGTGACGCACCACACGGCCCTTCAAACCTTGGCACGCTTGGCAAGAAGGCACACACGTATCAAAGGGTATTCTATCCTCCGTACCCGATTTGAATCCCAATGCAGTCAGTCACCTCAAGGTCGTAGAGCACATAACCACAAGCCCAGTGACACGTACTTGCAACGGTGGAGCTGAAGAAGAGCGCACCGTCAGGCAAGGGATGCTACCCATCATATCGCCCCCACATCCATGCGCGTGCGTCCAGAGTATCTTGTGGCTCTTTGATTTTCGTAACGCGCTATGGTGTTTCCGTTGTTTCCATCGCTGTTGTTTTTTTTTTGATGTTTTTTTTTTTTGTGCGCACCTTCTCGAAGAGAAAACGCGAAGGTGGTGGAAGGCTGACGGAGTCTATACATCATCGTGTAGTGGCCAACGCAGGGAAAGGCCACGAGGGGTGAGGGGGGAAGAGAGGAAAAAAAAAAGAGCGACGAGGGGCACCTCGACGCGGAAGTGTTACATGTGCTACACAAAAGCAACAAGACAAGAAGGCGCGGCACCTTCGAAAGGCAATGGTTTCTCGGTGGGAGCCAGAAAAACGCTTTTTTTTTTTCTGGGGATCGAGGGGAGGGGACAATAGAAGCAAGCAACACACTGTAATGGCATCCTGTGCGAAGGACCAAGGAGTCATTGGAAAAAAAGGAGATGATGAGCGAGAGGGGAGGGGGTGCATTCCATCGCCCTTGTACGGCCGGGAGGCGTTTTCTTCTCCACGAAGGGAGTGGCCCATCTTCCTCTCGACACTCAGCAATTCCCCTCCCCCCCCCCCTACCCAACCCAATACCGTCGTGAACGCCTCTTGTTACAACATGAAGAGGACCTCGAAGTTTCGCTCTCCATTTCCACAGTACACCTGCCCCCTCTCCAGGGAGTCCGGCCGGTACCAGAACAAAGTTCCCTCAAACAACCAGTTGGTGACAGCGACAACGTTGAGGCTCGGATCGTACTTGACAGACCACACGCCCTGCGGAGCGTCGTCGGTGATGGGGCGAAGAAAGTCCGTGTGAGGGTTGTGGGTGGCCCCGTAGAGGCGTGCGTTGCGCTCTGGAGAGCCCGCGGCGTACAGTCTCATGTAGCAGGAAGGCTTCACGGCGTAATGCAGGGGCTGGCCTGCGAAGGCACGGTTCCGCGCAGCACCAAGTAGCGTGGTGGGTGCGTGTCCGCTTGTTTGCGGAGCATCAGCTCCTGCAGCGGCAGCCGAGGCGGCGCCACCTTCATTGGCGAGAATGTACTCCCCGCGCACCGCGAGGCGGCAGCACGTGTCGTGCAGCGTGACAAAGTGAGAGAGGCGTTTCGCTTCTGTGATGGACACCACCACGTATTTGGGCCGACGGTCCTTCTTAGGAGGAGGGATCTCCTCGAGGTCCTCCTCTTCATTTTCCTCATCGTCTTGTTCTTCGTCTTCCGCCTCTTCGTCGTCCTCGTCATCGTCAGAGGGACCTCGGTCGCTGTCATCGTGGTTAGTCCCCGCACCCGCTTTGGCGAGGGCGTCCTTGGCAGCCTTGAGGACGTCGTCGGCCTCTGGCATCTCCACGCTAGGCTCGGGCACCGGCGGCACATCCTTGCGCATCTTGTACTCGTAGCTAGGGATGCCCTGGTACATGCCGCGCAGTTCCTCACACAAGGCCGCCTGCTCCTCTGTCAGCTCCTCCAAGAGCGACCAGTTGTTGCCCCCGTCGGTGCTGTAGAAGCTGAGCCGCGGGCCGAGCGCACCGCTAGGGAGCACCTGCGCGATCAGGTAATCGTTCTTGTAGCCGCAAACCTTCCCCCAGAACTCGGCCGGCGCTCCGTTGAAGCGGGCAGAAAGAAGGGGTATCGAGCACTGCAGGGAAGCACGCTCCGCAGTGTCGATGGACTTCCCAATCAGAGGGAGGTAGCTCGCGTTGGCAACGGACATTGTGATCTTGTGTCCGTGCGACAAGGGGGGGGGGGTTCCGAGAGGGCTGTCACCACAGAGTCAGAGACAAACACGGAAAAGCAGGAAAACGGAAAAACAAAAAGAAACAGAAGATGAGAACGACAAAGATGGACCCACGGATGCGGTGTTGTGGAACGCAGCTGCTTCTGCGAATAAGAAACCTAAGGAGAGGGTACGCCAAGCGAAAGACGTGAGTTGCGTGAAAAGGAGAGAGACACGGGCGATCGGTGCGAATGATTCAAGTCAAGCAACAAAGACACAGCGCAAGAGGTGAGACCTTTCCTGTTGACCCCACCACAGTACGTGACGGTGGGGGCAGCGTACAACCAACTTCACTGGAAAGGACACGTTTGACGTGGATGTCTTTTTCTTTTTTTCATTCACCGAAAGTTTTCACGTCTGTTCAGTTCTTCCTGCCAGCAGGTTAATGGTCCCTTGATGCATCTCTTTTTCTGGTTATTGATTTGTCTTGTGTCTTGATGACCGCCCTTGACCAACGATGGGAGGGGAGAAGGTGTGGCAACAATCCGAAACGTTTTCTTTTTCCCCTTAGTGATTTCTTACAAGACGAGCATGGTCGGCGCCTATTCTTAGTAACAGCCCCCACACGACATCCATCAATGTGGTCCCAGTCGAAGTCTCTTTCTCTCTCTCTCTCCCCCTCTCTCTCTCTCATGCCATTCCTTATTGGGTGCTCTCCTCTGGCGGGATACCCCTCGTAGGCGTTGCCGCCGCTGCTGCCGCCAGCTCCTTCTTCGTTGCCCGCTTGGCTGCCTTTACAGCCTCTCGGAACTGCGTCAAGAGCTGACGCTGCGCGGGGGTGCCCTGCTGCACACACGTGTTCTGATACCACTGGGCAACCACGGTGCTGCTGGGCGGTACAACGACATAGCACAGGCCGCTGAAATGGACCAGGCGACAGTTACGGCTCATGGCAGGGATATCAGGGTAGTAGTGAAAGCGCCGCTCCGTCAGCAAGGTCAGGAGATGACGCCGCAGCACTGGTTCTTCCAGAGGTGTCTCGGCCACCACGCTGACGCCGGACGCGTGGCCGTCCCCTTCGTGTGTGCGCCTCCCCTCTGCATATCCCTTGTCCGCCATACGATCCGCAACAGAGCCACCGCCTACGTTGCTGCCACCGCTGCTGCTCTCATTCGAGTGCCAGCGCGCGATTTCTGGAGGCATGTCATCCGCGGAAGCTGCTCTTCCTTTGGAACGCACCTTCGCCACCACGTCGTAGTGCGCGGCGAGGGACTCCGCCTTGGGGTTCTGATTATAGCAAGAGATAGGCATCGCACGAAACCGGTAGCGCTGGGCGTTGGCCATGAACGAGCCGTACCAGTCCGTGACGATGTTGGCTGCACAGGAGAGCCAGGAGACCTTGAGCAGGTAGTGGCAGCTGCGGTTGTATTGGGCGGGGAGGATAATATCGACAGACATGAGCCGTTCGTCGACAGGGCGGTCGAAGGCGACGGTGCGGCCTGTCGCGTGGTCCACGAGGCTGCGGGTTTCAAGGGCTGCCTTGGCGTTGTCCCTCACCAGCACCACCGGCATCACCGCAAGTGGGGCCGGAAACTCCGCTGGCGTAGGCGATGGGATGTCAAGAGAGAGAGGGTCGCTGTTGAGGTGCCACGCCACCTTCCCGCGTGTTGCCAGGTAGTTGCTGAAGCGGTAGCCAATGAAGCCGTGAAACTCCTCAAAGCTGGGCGGGTCGTCAGGGTTCTCGGGCAGCAACACGACGGCAATTTCTCGAGAGCGCAGCCACAACTCCGGGCCGCGTGGGATGTACGCGTCTGGCCGCTCCTGCACCCATCGATCCAGCGCCTCCCAGCAATACGCGTTCTTCTCCCCGACCTGCGCCTCCATGTGCATCTCGCGTGGATCAAAGCTGTTTTGCAGGTAGTTCCACAAGGCGTAGCGGTAGCTCACCATGTGTGTGACCTGGCCGTTGCTGTACATGCCACGGTGCAGCATCCGGGTGATGGAGACGGTGCGCCCTGTCTCGCCGACCTTGAGGGTGTGGGTCTGGTGACCAATGGACATGTCCAGGCGAATGTTGGGCTGCGGGGCAGCGCGAGGCCACAGCAGCGGGTACGACGCCCCGACTCCGCCATCGACCACGATCTGGTACTGCTGCTGCAAGCGCTGGAGAATGAATTCGAGTAGCCGCTTGCGATCCTCATCCTGTGCATTGTTGAGCGGGCGGCCTGTGATGGTGATGGCGTCAGCGTTATCACCGCGTTGTCTACTCCCCAGCGTCGAGGCACCTCCACCTCCAGCTCCGCTTCCCGACATGGATCCTGTTGAGGAAGGTGATGTGAGGCCCTTTCCACCCGCCGCCCCTGACGACCCTGACGTTCCCGTCACGGTGTATTGGTGCGGACTCACCGTATAGAAGCTGTCGCGCGGGTAGACGGATTTGCTGCCATACAATGGGAGAACCTTGCTCGCACAGAGGCTCGACCACGACGCATCGCAGGGGGATTCCAGGCCAATGTCTGGATGCTGGAAGAGCCAGCGGCGGCGCAGCACCACGCGTGTGGTCACATTCTCCATAGACTGCGGTAAGCCAGAGGTCGTCGTGATGCCCGCGGAGGGGCCGCCCCCACCGCCCGCCCCAGTGGTCGCCACAGGTCCAGCCATGGAGCTGCCCGCCGCGACCGAGGTCATCCCTGCGCCACCCGCTGCAACTGCACCGGCCCCGCCGCTGCCCGTTGCTGTCATCGCCGGCAGGCCACTGCCACCGCCACCACCGCCTCCTCCACCAAGGTAGCCATGCAACAGAGCGGCGAGGAGACCTTTGTAGGTGTAATAAGGGCTGGCGCTGTCCCCGCCCGCGTTGAGCCCCGCCACAAGGGCGGCCCCAACCTCGTCATCTGTAGGCAGCGGGCTCGTCGGTTGGATCGCAAAGAGTAAACTGTTTCGCAGCTGCACGTATCCAATGCCTGTCGTCGTCCCAGGCAGCAGCTGCGGCAGAGGGGCGACGGTGGAACCCGTGTTCGGGTCCCGCAGCGTCGTGCTGTACCCTTCCCCACCCTGCGAGGACGCCGAGACAATGGTGAAACTGGGCGGTGGTGCGGCTGCCTTGGCTTCCCCGGACGCGCCTGCAGGCAGCGCTGCGGGGGCAAGGCTCGTGCTTGCCTCCGCGTGGTTGGTACCTTCGGTGATGGCCGATACCACCGTCATGGGCGGACTGCGAACGAGACACGCACTGCCGGTGTCGAGAGCGGCCGCGAGTCCGGAGCCCCCTCCCCCTCCTCCTTCGCTACGGAGCGGCTCTGCCTGGGGAGGGTCCGCCTGGTTCGGAGAGCACGAAAACCCCACAGGTTCCTCCGCCTCCGCGGTGGCAGTTGGGTCGAGAGATGGGATATGGGGTGGGGCCGCCCCCGCGTCACGCGTTGGAGAGGAAGACGGAGACAAAGAAGCAGCAGCGACAGGGCGACTTTGCGCTTCCACCACAGCCACATGTGGCACGGGTGTGAAGAGCTCTGGCGCGTACTGAAACATCAATTCTTCCGGAGACTGAAAGGATGCGGTGTTGCTGTGTGTCGGGAGAATCAACGTGCGCCCATCCTCGGTGATGCCGCTGAATGTGCGGCAGAACACCTCACCCGGGCGAAGATCAGAGGCAAAATCGTCCAAGGCGTCCTGCACGGATAGGGAGAGGCGGTCATCACGACCAGAGAAGCACGACATGAGCAGCTTCCACCGCTCATCTTGGACAAGGAGAAGCGGAGACCAGTAGGCCCCTGGCAGCACCTCGGGTGAAATCGTCAGCTCTAGAATAAGATAACCGTTTTTCAAGTCGCTGTCGACAACGTTGGCGCCACAGAGCGACACGTCACGGCGCGTGCACGATGATGGCCGCACCCACGGCCGCACACTGCCCACACCACCCGTGCCTGTGTACGTGTCATGATCCTCCGTGAGGTGGTGCGGGTCCTTTGCGATTGCGTTGGCCTGTTTTCGCCCGTCGCCGCTGCCAAGGCTCCGCACCGTCGCGGTGCTGGTATTCTTGGTGCCGTGAACGCAGAACCACGTGCTCACCACAAACGGAAGCACACCACCACCGCTCCGCTGCCGAAGCGCAGTCCCACGTCCGGCGCCTGTAACGGCACCGCTACGGTACAGGGTGCCGTCGTCCAGGACCCAGCTAGCGCGGCGCAGCCTATGCGTCTGTGGGTCAAAGCTGCTGGCAGTGTGCGCGGACGCCGTGTCGTCCTCCGGCCCCGTGTTGAGGATAGGGCCCCCCAACTCTGCTCGACGACGCTCATAGGAACTGGCAGGGACAAAGAGAGAGGTGTGGTTGCCACCGCCGCCACCGATCGTCACGGCGCCATGGCCGGTGGGGCTGGGGCCCGATGGCACCGCTGGGTTGCTCGCCAGCGTCAGGTTGCTGCGCCAGCTGCTGCTCTGCAGTGGCGTCATTCCCAAAGGCGGCTGTGGTGCCGCGCGTTGACTGGGCGAGCCCAGCGGAGTCGATGCGTGCCACCGTGCGCCGGCCTGCTGTTGCTGTTGCTGCATTTGCTCATGATGAAACTCTCCCATGAGGGCGTACTCGGGATTCGGGCTCGTCTTGTAATCGCACGAGCGGCTGACAACCAACGTGCCCTCGCCGCGTGGATGGCGATCCAGGCTACTTCCACCAGCGAACCCCGCGGGCCGGGGTAGCTGGAAGCGAGCGCCACTCGGGGGAGCTGCGTTGTCATCCACGCCCGCTGTGCCGTCGCGGCTATCAGCGTTGTGCGTGATGGGGACACTGCTTCCGTGCAGGCTCCGCTCAAACCCAGAGCTCACGCGGCGGACGGGGGGAAAGGCAGGGGACAGCTGCCGAGGCCGCTCCTGAGGGGTGTCCGTCTCATTCCTCGCCGGCTTTTGTTGCTCCTTGCGGATACGTGAGGCGGCGCGGGCGGCGCGGGCGGCGCAGAGGGCCTGGTACTGCCGCACGCATTCTGCCATCCCTGTTCCATGGATCTGCTGCCGGCAGTGCAGAAGGGCGAGGGCCCCAATGGTGACGGCGTTGGCGGGGAAGACCACACGCGGTAGACGAAAGTCGCGGAGGCCCAGTCCTGGAATCATCACATGCTGCCCATGAACAAAAGCCGAGGACACCGTCGCGGCATAGCGCTGATTAGGAGGCTTTACCAGCGCGGTGTCAACCTCCCCGGCGACGGGTGGTGTGGCGCCAGCAGGAGGGACACGACCCGCGTACACGTCCGACGGTGCGCCAGACCGCGGCGATGTCGCGGGTGCCGGCAACGCAGGGTCCGTCACGGCGTAGTGGTGCGCCAACAGCCACGCCTCCTTTGGCAGAAGCTCAAAGGTGAGGGCACCAGAGCCGACTTCCACTCGCGGATGGTAAAAATATGTCGTCATCCATTCCGGCTGCTCGTAGTAGCGCTGCGGGGGCGGCGGTGACACGGCGGCGGTGGCAGCGGAGGCTGCCCATGGGGCTGCTGCCCCAACGAGACTGTCCCTGATGTCGCCCCCCATCATCGCGGCGGCCACGCGCGCCACATCACTGCTCTGCAAATGGTACTGCGCACGCAACGTGTCGTCGGCGGCGCTGTACTCCAGGAGCGGGGTCACATGCAGGGGTGGGCGGCCTACGCAGACCACATGCACGCGACGCAGCCCCACGTCGTGCAGGCGCGCGCAGTTGATCTGCACAAGGCTGTTGGTCGCCTGGTAGATGCCCTTGCCAGCAGAGACGACGGTGACAGCGTGGCCCGTCACGGCAAGTCGGCGGTCAAGGTAGTGATGGCTGCACCGCTCCAGAACAATGGAGAGCGCCTCCAGGGTATTGGACTCCTTCGCGTGTGAGAAGACATGGCGCGCAGAGAGCCGCCTCACGCGCTTGATGCCGTCGTGCAGGTACTGCTTCAGGTCCGCGTCAAAGCGCGTGGAATCTGCTGTGGCGGGTTCACCTCGCGCCTCCTTCCCTACTATGTTTGGTTTGGCGTCTTCCGAATTGTGGTCCTCCTCGCTGGCGCCCCGCGCAACAGCGAGCCGCCCACACTCCCACATGAGCTTCTTGAGTGCCGTCTCCTTAATCTGCGATAGAATTCGTTCCACAAAGGCGTGGCAATGCCGATCCACTTCATCGACCACATCCGCCGCCGTCCCATGCGAAGGCGCCCCACCGGCGCTTGGTTTTCCGCCAGATGCCGCACCGCTCCCTCCACTGGTCGCCGCCCCACCACCGCTCGGAGAGCCGCCAACCCCTGTGGCAGTCCCGTTGCCTCCAAGGGCCGCGGACAGGGAATCAGCGAACACATTTTCGTAATACCCACTCGCGAACCCTGCTGCGGGAACGCTGCCGCCTCCGCCGCCTCCGCTACTGCTGCTGCTGCTGCTGCCCGTACTGCGGAGGTCTTTGGGGATCTCGAGCATATGGAAGACATCTGTGTTGTCGTCTAGCGCGTACTCCCGTCGCAGTCGCCCTGTAAAGACGATGCGCAGCAGTGGCGTCGCCTTGCGCTTGGGCAGCTGCACGAGAATCAACTCGCGGAGAAACTTGCGAATGGCCCATGTGATGCCGATTCGTCCGTCCAGCGTGGTGTCCCACATCTCCTTCGTTAATTCCACAATCACGTAATGTACAGGAGAGCGCGAGGTAAAGTTGATGGTTGTCTGAGGCGTCACCAGACCGCAGTGAACCCGCAGCAGCAGCAACTTTTTCTTCCCCTCTGTGGCATGGGACGCCGCTCCTGTGGTGCTCGTTGTGGTCTGACCATGGTGCTGTTGCTGCTGCTGCTGCTGCTGCTGCGAGGGGAGAGAAAGGTCCTCTGGCCGGCCACCGGAGGCCAACCCGGCGCCTGATGCAGTGTGTGGTTGCTGCGGTGGGTGTTGCGGCTGCGGTTGAAGTGGGATGGCGGCGCTCTGGCCTGCTCCCTCCGCGGCCATGTCTGGTAGCGGGAACGCCTGAAGCATCTCATTGACCTTGAAACGAAATCCACAGACATGAAGCTCCTCGCCATGGTACAAGATGCGCTCCCGCAGCGCCTCGGAAATGAGAAACATGTCGCTGCGTGAGACGAACTGATGCTCAAAGGACAGCTCCACGTGCGAGAGGCCGTAGCGCCGCTCCACCTCCGCGTAGTCGCTCAGAACGCGGGCCATGATGCGGCCCTTGGCCACGTCATTGATCAAGGGACACTTGGTGGTCAGGGACTGGTTGACGCTGATGGCGCCGCTGCTGTACTGCATATCGCGCGCGGTGAACGCCATGGCGCGACAGATCCACCCTCCAGACGGGTGCATCATGCCGCCGCCCTCCGCCGAGGGCTCCAGGACACCTGCCGCCCCTCCCAGCACGCCCGCGCCTTCCCCATTGGTGGTGGCGTCCCCCCTGTCCGTCAGAGGGGTCCCCCCGCTCGATGTCAGACCGCCTCCCACGCCCATCACACTACCTGCGCCGGCCGCGGCTCCCTCCGAGGCGGACGACATCATCCAACCCCTCTGAGTGAGCAGCTGATTCACCAGTGCCCCCATCGATCCGCCTCCCACGAGCCTCTGCGCAGACGGTGCACTGTCCGTCGTGACGGCGGGACTACCTTTTGTAGACGGCCCCGTGGTTCCCGGAGGGGCCATCGTTGCACCTGCAGCCGTCTCTGCCGTCGCCGCCGTGGCACGGACGGGGCTCGACACAAAGGATGAGAGGGAGAAGAGGTCCACGTAGGAGCCTGTGTTGGCCCCCAGGGAGAAGGAGCTGTTACTCACGGCGCGTGTGAGGGCTGCCATGGCCTGTTGCTGCTGCTGCTGCTGCTGCTGCTGCTGGGGCGGCGGAGGGGCGCCATCGCCGCCGCGCGGGAAGGAGGGCGGAGAGCTCGCAAAGCTGTCGCCAGCGAGTTGAGCCTGGCTGCCGCGTGACGTCGGCATCCCCGCCGGCGAGGAGACGGACGACGACATGGCCGTGCCGTTGGTTTGTTTGGCGGCTTCCCCGTAGGCGGGAAAGAAACTTGCCAGCTCGATAATGGCCTCGACCGCGGGTACCCCCAGCGGGGAAGAGGCTGCCTCTCCTGCGCCTGTCGCAGTGGTGCCTGCGGCAGCGGCAGGCACGGGGAGACCAAAGTTCTTTGGAGAAAAGAGAAACTGTGCTCGGGACATGTCATCGTTGTGAACACGAAAGACGACAGGCACCGGTGCGTCGCTGCGCTGCGCGGCATCCTGTTTATGCGACTGCCGGTTCTGCCGGCGCAAGCCTACCCCCTTCATCGCTCACGTTCCGCCAGCCAGCAGCACTAATGAAGTTTCGTTGTACGACGGAGGTATCCGTGGTGCCGTCGTTTGTTGTTGACTCCTCAATGCGGGAATGGAAGCCACGGCAACGTACTGATGTCAGAACAAGAAAAACAAAAACAAGAAGAGGGTGTACGAGCAGTCACGCCCCTTTACCGACAAAGGAATCCGAAAACAAAGCGAAACCAGTTCCGCAATTCGTCAAGCTACCACCGAGGGTTCGCACGGTGGAGACGAAGATCAACTCGGTATAATAAAGAAACAAGAACCGAAAAGAAGCAGCTATGAAAGCACACCTAAGCAACGTACGAACCACGTGGAGACGACTCAAGCCCGCCCAGTACACCAGCGCAGCGCAGCTGGGAGGATTCTCTTCCTTTGTTGTGGTTGTTTGCTTTGTTTCTGATCGCTGTTGTTTGATTTCCGATGCCACAGGACGTGTGAACAGCACGGGATGATGGAAACGCGGAGGGCAGGGAGGTGAAGAAGAACATCACATTCGAGGAAATCATTGCAAAGCGAGTCCGTCTCTTGGCCTCCAACCTTTGGGGGGCGATTGTCCTCTGCATTCACTTCGAGACACGCTTCGATAGAGCACATTTTTAAAAGAAGCCCCACACCAAAAGACGAAGGGCCGCTGCTCGTCAGGGGACAGCAAGGGTATCCCCTGCAGTCTTCTCTTGTCGCCTGTGTGTGTGGGGGCGATCATCATGCTCTCCTCATCCGAGGAGCAGGCAGCCCCTGTCTTCTTCCCGCATCTATTAGACACACAGCACGCAGGGAGGTTACCTCTAACGCTGCGAGGCCGTCGTCGAACCGATGATGATGCAGCGTGTGCAGCAGGACACGCATACGCACGTGCGTGTTCGGTAACCACTCGGTAAAAGACGTGTTCGTCCTATTGCTCCATCTTTTCTTCTTTATCTTTTTCTTGTCTTGTTTTGGAATGATTTCGTGTCATGGTGAAGCATCGGAAAGACGCAGGCCAGTGCCTCGTCATGGAAGCTGAAGAGCGGATTACTGGTTTGTTACGCTGATTCTCACTTGTTTTTTGCTGTTCAGCCTTCTTCGTTTTCTTCCCACTGTTATGCATGCCAAACACATCCAGCAGAGGAATTCACCGGTGGGAGAAGGGAAGGGACGAAGAGATGCGAAGAGATGGAGAGAATCCGGCAGCCGACCCGATGGGTAGGCAGAGAGTTATATATTCAGGAAAAAAGAAACGCGCCAGTGAGAGCAATAAAGACAAACGACAATAGGGAGGGCGAGGGGCACAAGCTGCTGAGGCTATGGAGAACAGCCTTGCAGGCATTCTCCTTCCTTGGAGAAAGCGGATGCGGGTATGACAATGATAAAACGTCCGCAGGTCCGAGTCGGCCCACGTCTTGTCATCCAGATGGAACTCTTTGGAGAAGGACTGTAGAGAAGGGGCGGGGAGAAACAAGAGACCAATATGAGGAGGGCGACATCAACAGGGGGGTTCTACTTCTTACTTTCGAACAAGAGTGGTGGGTGGGAGTGTAGTGTGTACTCTTGGGAACACGATTCCTTGCACGATGGTTGTGTATCTGCGTGTGTATCTGCGCGTGTGTGTGTGCGCGCGCTTCCGGTCGCGGCAGTATTTGCCTTAGCGTGGGAGCAGAGACGGTGCACATCACATACACACACGTATATATACAGCAACTGACGACAGGGAAAAGGGAATCAGAAGAGCGGCGCAGAGCGCAGTGTCGGGGAGAGAGGAGAAGCGTAGGCAAAACAACAACAAAAAAAAAAAAAAAAGAAGAGGTTGCATCTGGATTGAAGAACATGAATAGAACATCACACTAAAGAAAAAAAAAGAGCCAGGTAAATGGAATGATGGTGAGGAGAAGAAACAAAAAGGAAAGAAAACATATCGATCCTAGGGGGGTGGCAACACGCACGCAAAATAAACAAAGGGGGAGAAAAGAGCAAGTTGGCATCCGTATTGGCTATAGGTCACACTTGTCGCGCGCGGAGAAGAGCAGCCAGAGAAATGGCACGGAAAGGTGAGAGACGAGGCAGTCAGCTGGATTTGAAAAAAAGACAAAAAAAAAAGCCTAACTCCTCTTTCTCCGTGTCGTGTTGCTCCGCACTGTTCGTCTCAAGAGAACAAGATAAGGGAAAGGAAGGCCAAGAACGGAAAATAGGGTGTAGGGAACATGTCAGAAAGAAAAAGAAGAGAACGCAAAAAAAGGAGAGAAACAAACGCGTCAACAAAGAAGAACCGTTTATATGCTTTTTCCTGAGAGCAATCCAAGCGCCAAGGAGGAGCGAGTGCGGGATAGAAGGGATAGGAGGTGGGGGGACCACGACGCCGTAGGAAGAAAAGACGACAAGGTTGACCCATAGCACAGTCCCTTCGGTGAAAATGCCTCTGTACACTAAATTTTAGACAATGCTTCGCAGCACGCAGAAAGCGGTTCAACAGAAAGAAGGAATGGAAAGAAAGAAAACAAAAGGCTGCGGGAAAGCGAGAGAGATGAGGCGGTCAGGGCTCTGCCGAGCGCAGTCCGCCCATGACAGGAGCACAGGGTGAGCGCGAGAGGCTACGCATCCGTGTGTGTATGTAAAAGTGAATGCGTGCGAGTGCACGTGCGTGGGTGCGATGTCCTCCCTCCTTCTGGTGTCGCCCACAAGGGTTCCGTCATGTGATGCGCGTGAACAGAGACAGACAGAGAGAGAGAGAGGGGGACAGAGGGGATATGTCTCGTGGCTACAGGCCTCTGTAACCTTTTATTTTTGTTTTCTGCGTCCTTTACCTTACCGTCATGGCATGGTACCCGCAGCATAAAAGCATGACAATACAGAGGAAGGCTGAAGAGGAGTGCAGCCAGGCAATAAACACGTCGCAAAGGCGCGCAAACGTGGCAACGGAGAGCGTTGAGAGAAGAAAAACAGAGACCTTTTTCACCTTTCTTTTTCAAAATATATATCAACAAGAACCAGGAGACACTTCAGGATAAGAATATCTTTCGAAAACGGGCCGCCGCTTCACATGAGCGGGGAAGAGACTATACATCAAATTTTGCGTTGGGGAAAAAAAAAGTAACGAGCAAACCACATCAGAATTTTTAAAAAAAAACTCGCCCCAGCACTCCGTTAGAGAGGACCATTAACGACCAGCTGCAGGAAGAGAGGAATGGAAAAGAGGGGAGTGTATATCGTCACCGCACAGGTAGGGGAACGGGCTCCTCACACACCCTGTAGCACCTCACGCGGGAGAGGGAGAGGCGGGGAAAAAAAAAAGAAGAAGAGATGTTGCAAGAGGCGTGAGGGAAAGGAGTGGCGGGGTACACTGAGGCCACTGTTTTCGCACACAGCAGCATCCTCAGGCTTACCACTGCTCCTTCTCGTTCCTTCTTCCGTTCGCGTTCCCCTAATTCGCCCAACCCTGGCGCTTTTCCGATATATACATATGTCTCTAACTCTTTATGTGATTCTTCCTTTTCCTTACGCAACGGCTACCTGCCTATTGCCGTCGCTCACGGGTGTGACTCGAGCCCGTACCAGGGGTGAGTCATAATCTGTTCCAGGGTGGCACGCTCGTCTGGGTTCGTGCGTAGCATGATATCTAATAAGCTGCGCGCTTCCGCACTGACGTGTCGGGGCACTCGGTACTCTCCGCGCTCGATCTTGGTGAAGAGCGCGTTGACATTCTCATCGTCAAAGGGTAGGAACCCGGCAAGCATCACGAACAGCACCACCCCGCAGGACCAAATGTCCGCCTTCAGACCGTCGTAGCCCTTTTCCCGAAGGACCTCAGGGGCCACGTAATTGGGTGTTCCGCACACCGTCTGCAGCATTGTATTTCCTGAAGTTCCGGCACCACGTTGAATGTTGCTCAACCCAAAATCCGAAATCTTAAGCGTACCCTGACTGTCCAGAAGAAGGTTCTCTGGCTTCAGGTCACGGTGGGCGACGCCCCGTTCGTGGCAGTAGCTGATACCCGAAATGAGCTGTTCAAAGTAATGGCGCGCCCTGGGTTCGGGGAAGCGGCGCTCCTGCGCAATCTTCTCGAACAGCTCTCCGCCCGTCACGAGCTCGAGCACAAGATAGATGTGGTTACTGGTTTGCATCACCTCGTGCAACTCAATAATATTACGCTGGCGCAGACGCTTCATCACGGCAATCTCACGCTTCAGCTGCTCCTCCATGTGCTCCCGCACAAGCTGCGCCTTGTCAATGATCTTGATGGCCCACTGCGCGCCCGTATCGATTTCTGTCGCCAATTTTACCTTGGAGAAGTTACCGCTGCCAAGGGTCTTGCCCAGTTCGTAGCGCCCAATAGTCTTTCCACCCGCCATGCTGATATGAATATTCTCCTTTGTCGTGTGCTTTGGTTGCGATTATAATGCAGCGCAGGCTGATGACCGGGAGAGTGAGAGAGAGAGAGAGAGAGAGACAAGGTGAGGATAAAGAGAGAAATGAAAGAGCGAGGAATGCGCACACTATAGGTGTAACAATACGAGCACTGTAGCAATACTAATATATTTTTTTTAAAAAAAAAAAAAGGGGACTGAATAACGTCACCTTGGTTGAATAGACACAGGTCCGGCAGCTAGGAAAGATATACCTGGGTATGACGCCTTTTGGAGAACTACACAAAAGGGAATGGGGAGGAGAGAAACGGCACAGATAATAATAATTTAAAAATAATTCGCAAAAGAGAGAAGGGAGAAAAGGAAAAGAATAGTAACGGTCGGATATCCTTTGCCAGGTTCAATGGTTCGGGTGAAGCGAGGAAAGCTCACACAGAGAGAGAGAAAGAGAGACAGAGAAAGAGAGTAAGTGGAAGGTGAAGCACACATTACATGTGGTGGGAAACCAAGAATGAGGCACCGCCGCCTGCACTACGCGTACGCGAGAGAAGACTTCCTACATGACCGCATACATGTCATCGGGTCCCCTTCATTTGTTTCTGTGTTGCTCCAGTAGCGAACGACACGCCCTCTGTCCTGCTCGCAAGGGCAGCTGTGGGAGGGGGGGGGGTGAGGGGTGTTAGAGCGATCCTTCCTTCTTTCCTCAAAAATGCGAGGCAACTCTGGGCAAATCCGTGTCTCAGACGCGCACCGTCACGCCTGCGGATCGTCACCTGACCCTCATCCATCCTCTACACTTTCTTTTTCTTTTCATGGTGGATGTTGCTTCCGTTGTTTCGCATTCTTCTCACTGCCACATCCCATGCAACAAATGCAAAAGGCAGCAGAACGCATCTGCAGTTCCTTAAGCGCTTCCATGCGCAGAAAAGAAAAAGAAAGAATTGAAGTTTCGTGCGCGTTTGCTGTGCTACAAGTGCGCCTGTTTTTTTTTCTCTCGGAGTTTGTTGTTATTTATTTATTTGTGTGTGTGTGTGTGTAGGAACGGGTGTATAAACGTCACACACCAAAAGGAAAATAAATCACGCCAAGGTTTCATATCGCCACGGGAGGAGGGGGGAGGAGGGGGGAGGGCAGTGAGTCGTCGTGCGGCACTGGGTAAGAAGGAAAACGAGGTTCCTCCCTGTTATGATACTGCATGCTCTTTTCTTTTTCTTTCACATATCACGACACCGAGAGAGCCAATGAGACAAAGAGAGAAGCGCGAGACTGTTCATGTGAATTAAGGGGATGAACACGTGTATTTCACAGAAAGGGAGAAGAGAGAAAGAGAGAGAGAGTCAGCACGAAACTCAAAGGACACCCAGCATAGCGCAGACGCCAACACGAAGTGAATGGAACACGTCAGAGCCTGACAAGGAGACGGGAAATGAAAGCGCGGCAGCTGTCTTCCTCGCGATGTGCGGAAGGCAAGATAAAGTGAAACAGTATTTTAAAAAAAAAGGTAAGCAAGGCAGGCAGAGTGAATCCGTGTGGAAGAACAGGAAGACACACAAAAATAAAGCAACATGTCAAGTACGTGTACATGCATATCCGTAGGAGACACAAGACGTACGGTGTTACGCCTTTTATTTTCTTTTTGTATAGTGGTTATAGAACATCAATCGAGGAGGACCTCCCCCTCTCCGCACGACTTGTCTGCCCGCGCGGAGAGGTTGTTAAGGTGTTTAAAAGAAACAGTATGGAGGTCAAAAGAAAAGAGAGAGTGGAAGCGGGGAGAGAAAGGCAAAGGCAAAAAGGAAAAGTTGTGACCAAGGTGCATTACCAATCGGTACGTCATCCCACGTACCATGGGTGAGACATAATCTCCTCCATTCGGATGCGGCGGAATGGCTCCACGACAAGCATCCGAGCGATCAAATCGTTGGCCGCAGGCGACGCCGAACGAATCGGGCGGAACTCCCCGCGCTCAATCTTGTTGAACAGGACCGTCAGCGTAGGATCGTCGAACGGAAGTCCGCCGGCAATCATCGCGTAGAGGACGACCCCGCAGGACCAAATATCTGCCTTGAACCCGTCGTACCCGCGCTCCTTCAGCACCTCAGGGGCAATGTAGTTTGGCGTACCGCACGTTGTCATGAGCAGCGCACGCGCACTCATTACGCCACCGTTGACGCCGTTCCCATCCACGTTGTTCTCACCCCCAGCAGTGGCCGCGGCCATGGCAGCCGCGTCGGTGCGCTGCTGCACGTTGCTGAGACCAAAATCGGTGATCATCAGGTTGTCATGGGCGTCGAGGAGAAGGTTCTCCGGTTTAATATCGCGATGGGCGACGCCCAAGTCGTGACAGTACTTCATGCCCGACATCAGCTGCCGGAAATACGAGCGTGCGACCGGCTCAGACAATCGGCCCGCCTTGTGGATGCGCTCGAACAGCTCGCCGCCCGTGGCCAGCCCCATGATGAGGTAGATGTGGTTGTTCGTCTGCATCACGTCCTGCAGGCGAACAATATTCGGGTGCTTGAGCTTGCGCATCACAGTGATCTCGCGGCGCAGCTGCTCCTCCATCTTCTGCTGGACGACCATGCTCTTGTCAATGATCTTCATCGCGTAGGACTGGCCCGTCTCTGCGTCGGTGGCGAGACGGACCTTTGAGAAATTGCCGCTGCCCAGCTTACGGCCCACCTCATACTTGCCCAAGCGCTTCATGTCGGTCGCCATATGGACGAGGGTACGGCCGTTGACGCCGGCTGACAAGGGGGATGTGTGTGTGTGTGTGTGTGTGTGTGTGTGTGTGTGTGTGTGTGTTAGGGTCGGAGGTCGGTTTCAACGAATGTCAACGGACAGAGGAGCAATGAGTAACTGCTTTTTTGCCGTAGTTCCTTGCTCCGGTGTGCTGAGGTGTAGAAAATAGCGGAGGAAAGGTGACGAGGAGAATCAGGACTGCGAGGGTCGTTTGACTCTACACTTCGAGGCTCGAGAAAATGGAATGCTCAACCGCGTGAGGACGCTAGAATTTAAAAAAAAAAAAAATTAAAGCGAGAAGCAAGTGGTTGAGGGGAGAGAAAGTAGAGGTTATAACCAGTAAGTGAGAAGATGGGATGGGGTAGTAGAGAAGAAGTGTTTATAGTGAGTGAAAAAGAAGAGAGAAAAAGAAATGTATAATTTATATAACTAACCAAGGAGATCTGCAACAGCTGTTGCAGGATCGGGAACCTCTTCGAAGAATCAAAGGATCCGCGGAAACCCGTGCGATACAGTGTAGCAGGGGGGAAGAAGGAATAGAGAAGTGGGATGAGAGTTTGATATTGTGGCACAAGGAGCTTTGCGAACGGTGCGTCGCCAAAGGCTTGCAAGAAAAAAAAAGGATTTGCGTGTGTGTATAGAGCCGGGAGAGGAAGTACACGCGAGCGCGAGTACTCAGGCGTGTGGAATGAAGAAGAGAGGGAGGAGATAATCCAAGACGTCAAACAAAAAAAAAAGGATGAAGTTGAAAATACGGAGAAAGAGGTCGGAACTGAAGTAGACAACGCCACGTCGCGTCGCGTTGCTCTTAGGGGAAAAAAAAAGCTTCACCAATGTTAAATTCCAAACAAGGCAGGAATAACAATGAAGGGGTGAGATTGACGGTGGTTATAGGGAAAGGGAGAGGGGGGTGGAGGGAGCAAGAGAAGTGGTGAACGAATACAGCGTCTGTGATGGGATAAGGCCACAGGTAAGAAAGGCGAGGTAGCAAGGGAGAAGGGGGTAGCTCAAGGTGAAGGAAGAAATAGGTCACAGCAGCGAGAAAGAGAGGGGAGGCGACGATGTGTTTTCGCAGCCTTTCTTTTTCTTTGCTGATGAATACTCACTTGTGTTGTGCTTCTTGTTGCAAGAGAGCACGTTCCAGAAGGGCGATCCGCTTTGAGGTGCCAATTTATAAGTCTGGGAAACGAAGAAGAAGAAGAAGAAGAAACCGCGAAAGAGAGAAGTCGACGGGAAGGACGAAAGTACGGTTGGGGGGGATCCCAAGGGGGCGTGTTTCTTTGCAGAACTAATGAAGTCAGCGTGAAGGTGTGGCTCGTCTTTGGTTTGCTCTGAGGGTAGAGTGAAATAGGTTTTACATAATCGTCAATTATTATTTTTTTATTTGCGTGATGATTGCACCAGTGGATACGAACAACACGGAGTCGTTGCACACAACCGTGGCGCCGGAAACATGTTTAGAAAGAATTTAAAAAAAAAAAAAAAAAGCAGTCGGTGAAGGAGGAGGAGAAGAGCAAGAGTTGAGACGTACACACTCACGTCTTCCCATGGGGGCACGACAACACCAAGAGAGCACACTCAGCCAAAGCGAGAGAAGATCGACGACGATGCCACCTATTGAAAGATGACGTCACCATCCCCATTCCTTCTTCCATCTCTTTCCTTGACTTTGGCATTGGTATTGGCATGAGAAGGGTTAAGATCCGCAAGGTTTCTTTGCGCTTCCGGTACAGGCTTCGTTCTCGTATCATTCACCCGGAGCACTGGAATCACCGACCTTGACATCGGCATTTCGCTGGAAGTGCCTCATTGGATCTTATGTCTTTCGGTGTGGCATCTCCCAATGATCTCATTCTCTGCAGCGTGCTCTCCTTTTCACTACTGTGGCTATGGTTGCCCGCTTCGGTTCTCCAACGGTCTTCGACATGTCGGACGCTTTCCTTTCTTTAGGTGTTGATGAAGTTTGTGTGGGTGTGTGGTTGAGGTGGTAGCGGTGTGGGTGCATGCGCGACAGTGGAAGCGTGGTGGAATGCAGAAAATAAACTCGAGAAAATGAAGAAATGGCACACAAGGGGAATAAACAGCAAATCAGATTGGCAGGAAAGGAAAAGAAGGAAAAGAAGAAAAAAGAAGAAGACGTACTCCTAAGCTAGAAGCAGATCACCGCAACAACAAAAACGCGCCAACGACAAACAAGAGAAGAACGCAAAGAACGACAAACACACACGCACACGCACGCACGCTAGTGCACTACGGCACGTCGACAATGGTGGAGCTGATTCTTGTCCACGTGTCGACTGCGAGGCAAGCGAGCACAGCAGCAGCAATGCACCAAAAGGAAGAAACGGAGAGACTGCACGGAATGCACTTTCAAGCACAAAGGCCAGTGGTTCGGTGTGTCCTTCTATTCTCTTTTTTCTTTCTGTTTCTTTCTTCGCTTGTGTTTATACGCTTGACAAAGGACAAGAGAAAAAGTGTTTTATACAGCTTCCAAAGATGTTTCCAACAGAGACTTGTTTTTGTTTTGTTTTTCGTTTCGGTGGTATGGGAGCTTTGTTCTTATTTACGTTTGTACGCGCGTGCGCTCTATGCACGCGAGTGGCCCTTCCCTTGTTCGGTTTTGTCTTCAGTTGCTCCAAACAGCTATAACACACACACACACAAAAAAAAAAAAAAAAGGATCAACGTTTGAGCCAAGATCAACCGGATTGGACATCAAAGGTTCACACAAGGAAACATGTAGAACACGCGCATAAAGAAAGCGAGAGAGAGAGAGAGACAAATATGTTATTCTAAAGGAGGGAAGAAACAGTGTATTACGATTGTTGGATCAGAATTAATGTACAAGGAGGCTAAATGATGTCATGACTGGTGCCCACAAAAAAAAAAAAGGGAATCAAATGCGAATGTCAGCAGAAAATAAAACGAAACCATAAGATAATGGCAGAGGAGCTAACCGGAAAAGAAATCAAAGAGGAGACAAAAGGAAACACAAAGAGCAAAGGCAAACGAAAGATGTTAATACAGGAGTACAGGAATACAGGAATGGGTGCTGTCACAAGCGTCGCGGTGGGTTTCGGAAATGCTCAGACGGGCCCTACGTGCGGGGAAAGAAACAAATCCTCATCACGCACACTTGTGCAGCAAGGGGAATGCAAGTACGGAACAAACACACACAACTAAAAATTAAAGATAAAGTCATCCTCCCTCAAGCGGAGGAGCGATCAGCGCGCCGCAAGCCTTATCCCTTTCTCTCTCTCTCCCTCCCTCTCTCTCTTTCTTTGCCAGGCTACCTCCACCGTGCATTACCACAACCCCCATTGAGCGCCCTTCTCGTTTTGCCCGCCAGGTGCACCATGAGTGAGCCAGTCGTCAACAAACCAAACGATAACATCGATCCTCAACTTCGGCGCATCTGCTGGTTCATTTTAAGGAGGGAAGAAAGAATTGTCGAGAGAGAGAGAGAGAGAGAGAGAGAGAGAGCCGCAAGGCCTACATCACCACGCAGCACTTCTTCTGCTCTGATTTGGTTGGAACATAGTTCGGTCCTGGGCCCCCACGCTTCTCCGCATCCGCGTCGTATCCGCGCTTCTTCGGGCCCGTCGCCGTCTCCTTCGCCTTCTCCGCCTCCGCCGCTGCCTCTGCGGACTTTGGTTTCGATGCGGCAGACGGTTTGTTGGTGTCCGACTTCACGGCGGGAGAAGGGGAGCGCGTGGGCTGCGATGCAGCGGCAGGTTTCGCCTTCGCTGCCGTTGTACTGTGCCGGTTGTGCGACGTCGACGCGTCAACGGGAATGCTGGGGGACGGAGACCCTTCCTCCGCAGCCGCGCTTGAACTCCTCGCGGCCACCGCGACGGACCTGGGGACGGCCCCCGCGGCCGTTGTCGGGGCGGCGGTTGGCTTCGGAGAGGAGGCAGCCACCGTGTACGGGGAGTCCTCCCCACTCATGGGGGAGATGGTGACGGTGGTGAGGTCGCCGTAGGTCCCATCCCCCCAGCGCGCGGTCCCGTGCCGCCCTGTGGCCGTGCCCGTCTTTGGCGTCGCGAAGCCGGAGATGTCCGTGTTCACAGAAACGGTAGCGGCGACCGGCTGGTGCACGACGGCGCTGTTCGCTCGGTCTCGCCTCTCTGTGATGGAGGAAAGCGGCAGCGGCGGCACGTACACCATTGGGGAGGCGGCGCCGCCCGCGCCGTCGTTCGGCGGTGGTGTCTGGGAGCCCAAGGTAGGGGAGGTGAAGGTATCCGATGGGGTGCGGTGGCCTGCGGCACGCCGCCGTTCCTCTTCAGCGGCTGCCGCGCGCTCCTTCAGCACCGTCATGGGGGTGTCGTCAAAGGAGTCGTCAAGGGGTTCCTCCGCGGGAAGCTTCCGCACCGAAGGAAACGTGGTGGCCGGCTCCTCGCTCACCTCACGGGCGTCCTTCTTGTGGTTGGCTGCCACGCGGTGTGTCTTTGTATTGCTGCGGTTCGCCGGCGCCCCCTCCGCTGCCGTGTTCCGGCGGCGCAGGCTGCTGTTCAAGCTATCGCCGCCGCTGCCTGTCGACACCGCGCCCTCAGAGCTGCTGCGCGGACCCTTTTTAGTCACCAGACGGCCCGCCGCGCGGGGGCCGCCTGCAGGGGACGGCGACGTCCGACGCGTACCGCCGGTCGAGCCCTCCACCTCCTCAACCGCTGTGATGGTGGCCTCCATGCTGTTCAGGCTCTCTCCCAGCGGTGCGGAGGCACGCCCGTTGGCGGCGCCGGCGTCAGGCTGGCTGCCGCCGCCCCGGCCCCGTCCGCTGGAAGGGTGCGGGGCCGACGTGATCTCGGGCGGGGGCGTCGTGGTCGTGCACGAGCCTCGGTGGGCCTGGACGGTGCGGTTGCCGCTTGTGAGAGGGGAGAGGGACACCGAGGCGCCAAAGGGACTGCTGTCGTAGTCCTCGTCCTCGTCGGAGATGGTGATGGTGGTGAGGGAGGAGCCGCTGGCCGCAGCACCCCGTGGGGAGCCATGCGCCGGGTGCGGCATCGCGGCGACAGCCCCGACGCTGCTGCCTCGTTTGCCGTTCGCAGAGCGCTGCACAGTGGTGTTGCCTTGAACCCGGCTGCGCATCGCAACGCCAGAGGTTCGCCCACGAGGGCTGCTCCGGTCGGATAGCAGCGGGGACTCGGGTGTCACCGCACGGCGCGGGCCTACCTTGGGCTTTGTGCCCGTAGACTTGCGCGCTCGTGGCACCGCGGACGCGGCCGGGGAATGCGTTTGGCTCACTGAGCTGACCGTCGCGGTGCGGGGGTCGGACTGGCGGCGGGTGGCGGTGGCCGTCTTATCTGTTGTGACCGCTGCGTTCATCGGACGTTTCAAGGGACTCATGGACGGCGGGGCCGCGGGGGAGGAGACGTCGTAGAGGTCCTCGTCCCCATCCGGTGGCACGTCAAAGGTCTTGGAGGACCGCGCAGCGTCCACGCGGCGCTGGCGCTCCTCCTCATCATCATCGTCAGCCTCAGAGATCACATCGTCCCCCGCACGGCCCACACCGTCGCTATGCGTGGTCCGCTGAGGTGCAGCGCGGGTGCGCTCCGACGAGTGGGAGACGGTGGTCTTCGGTAGCGATGCCGTCGAGTCCTGGTTCCGCGGGACACTTCGCTGCTGCACTGTACGAGCTGCAGGTGGCTTGCTTGCTGTCTTGGACGACGAAGAGGGCGGAAGCGGGTTGTGCGCGCCACGACGAGTGGACCGAGGCACCGAGCTACTGACGCTGTTCATCAGCTCATCGTACTCGGCGTCAATGTTGCTCGCCACGCTTGGCCCACGCGTGGTGGAGCCTTGACGCAGGCGGCGCACCGAGGTGGGACTGCTGCCACCTCCTCCAAAGCGACCGACGGTGCCAAGGGACGAGCGTCGCACAGACGACTCCGTTGGCTGCAAGAACCCTAAACGGCGTCGACGCACCGACGCCGTCTCGTCGGGGTCGAAGTCCTCGCAGTTGTCCTCGGGAACCATGGCGTGCCGGTTCGGTTTCGATACGCGCTCCTCAGAGGGCACCAGAGCATCATGTCCCCGCTGCGTGCGGCTATGCAAGCTGGTGGTATCGCGATGATGCGACACCGTTGTCGCTGGCTGCGACGCGCGTGGCGAGTCGTTTTCCGCGCGACTGCTCGGCTTCTTCTCCTTCTCCGATTCCGCGCTACCGGAGGCTCGGTTGCTAGGGGAGTCGAGCTGAGACACGCCGTAGCTCGTGCTGGTGGGGAGATCCTCGTCCGCACCCTTGCCAACACCCCCAGGGTGTGCGTCTGTGACAGCCGAAGCGTTGGGGTCGTTCAGATTGGTTCCGGAGACCAGAAGAGGGTTGCTGCTCATGCTCCCGCCTCTTCGGGAATCCAGCAGCCAGAGATCGCCCGCGGTTGAGGAAGAAGGCGCGTACACGGACCCGTCGGCCGCGCTGTAGGCGCTGATGCTGGGGTCAAAGCCACTGCTGAGAGGGTCTGCGATCGCCCGGGGCACGTGTTGCTGCTGCGTTGCAACGGCAGTGGATCTGGCACCGTGGGTGCTGCGGCGACTCTTGCTAGTAGTGTACGTCGTGCCCAGCGGTTCGGCTTCCGTCAGGCGCTGCAGCTCTTCGTCAACGTCCATCGCAATTGGGGTTGAATGTACGTTTGGTGTGGCAGACGTGTTTAAAAATATCTTTTTCCTTCTCTCTTTCTTGGTTGCTTACTCAAGTTCGCTGTCTGCTTGCGGCCAGGAAAAGTTGGGACAACCTTCAAGGCCTTAACAACGATCCACAAAAGGGAAAACCAACGGCACCGCGCGCTGTCGTTGCCTTGACGTGTACAGCTCCTCTTGTCGAATGGCGGTGTCGACAGAAGATACAAAGACGGAATAATGATCAGCAAAAGAAAAGAAATGATAATGACCGCGACAGTGTGAAATGGCTTAGCGGGGTTGTGCGCAAGCTTGATAAGAAAAAAAAAAAAAACAGAGGAAGAGATGGTGGAAGAACGCAGAGAAGATCACGGAAAAGGCAAAAACAAATGATGCTTGCTTGAAGAGTAACTATACAAACGAAGTTGAGAGCGCTACGGGGGAAGACAGAAGGGGCAAAACTAAAATTAAAAAAGGCGTGGAAGAACTACGAAAGACCAGAGTAGAAAAAAAAACAGAGGGAAGAGGAAAGTAAAAGAGAAAAAACAAACAGAGTTTAGCCGTGAAGCTGGTTCAAGCGTGAGAAACCAAGGGTTGATTCGCTTCCGTCAAGCGTTGCACGGTGTGCGCGTCGCAGCCAAGGAAGCCACAAGGGGGAGAAAGAGACGGAATGAGTGGGCCTTCGGTACTCGCAGATACGGATGTGAGTCTTCACTGTACGGCGGGGGAGAGGAAAGTAAAAGGAAAAGAGAAAAAAAAAATGACAGAGAGAGAGAGAGGGAGAGCGCGGTTTTTCGTTTTCAATCGTCACAAAAGTGAGAACGGAAATCAAAATCAGTAGAAACAAGACAATGATATGACACGATGTGGTGACGAGGTGACGGAGGATCCTGTCAGCAAGCAGGGAAGAAAAAAGGGGGGGCGAAGGATCAAAACCGAGAGAATGAATACGCGACGTATGACACAAGAGAGCCGCAGCTCGAAATACCCTCTTCGACAGCCTGTGTACTTGCGCGCGTGTGTGTGTGCGTGCACGGGAACGGCAACAGAAGATGTCTCCTGTGGAAAAACAAAAAACAAAAAGAGAGAAAGAAGCGACGAGTGAATATGTGTGTGTGTGTGTTATATGTATGCGTGCGCTTGTGTAAAAGCGAAAGGGAAAGAGAAAAATAAAATAAAAAACTAAGAAAGTCCCGAGCGAAAAGACAGCTACGGGCACTGTACCGCTGGTGATGTGTGCTCCCTCGCCTTGATGGAATCAACAGGGTAGCACCAGTGAACCGCGCGGTGACGTGTCGAGCAGCACGGCTGCTGTTTTTATCGCAATGGAATGTACGGAAAGAAAGGAGAGAAAGACGAGAGAACGTTCTGTAAGTCTGTGAGGTCGAGTTGTTGTTCTTGCCTTGTGGTGGTTGCTATTTTGCGGTTGCCAGCGTCTAGCTCACCAGCTACAGACAAGTGAATTACTACACGGGAGGAACGAGTAGGCGGTGAGACAGAGAGAAAGAGCGGAGCACAGTCACATGTCGCGGAGAAGAAAGAGGAAAGGGGCCATTGCACATGAGAACATTCCGGAAAGGTCATTGGGCTTGTTATCCGTTTCTGTATGTTTCCCTTCGATTCTTTCAGCGTTTGGCTCATGTCCACAATAGCAGTGCTTTCTGTACGAGCACCAACATTAAAAAAAAAAAAACACGCAAGAGCGCGCCTGTCGCAGGTTCCCAACGCAGCCCTGGTTGAAAAGAGCCCGCATGCTGTGTTGGCTCCTGGGAGGGGCCTTGGTGTCTTTGCCGTGTGGGTGTGCCAGCGCTTCACGCGTGGGACGCCCCTGCTTTGACAGGCACACCATTCTTCTGCATTTCTTCATAACCGCGTGTTGATATATAAACTGTTTGCAAATCCGTGGATGTCGATGTCTGGTTGACTGTATTCGTGCCAACTTTCCAGTGTGTGTTTGGGTATGTTTGCTTTGCTTGTTCACAGATGGTTGTGCCTTCTCCGCTCGCTTCCACGAGGAAGCGACGGTTTCTTCGACGCCTGACGTCGTGGGCATGCAACGGGCAGGAACGATGTGGAAGAACGGAAATACCTTGCAGGCAGAGAGGAAAAGAGGAGAAATAGAGAGAGAGAGAGACAAAACGAAACCGCCGTTCTCTCTCTTTCTCTCTCACATACTCTCTCACCGCTTCTTTGCTGGTGGTGTGGTGGGGGGTGGAACCCAACGCAGCGTGCGCGAGAAGGGGGTGTGCAGAAAGGGATGCTGCTGCAGCTGCTTCACTGTCCAGCGCTGCTTCGGGTCCATGATGAAGCACTTGGACAGAAAGTCCCGGTACATGGTGAAGCCTTCCAGCGCCTCCTCGGGTGCCGTCCCCGCCGCCACGTTCGCCTTCATCTCGGCTAGCTCAGCCTCGGTGGGAAAGCCGTGCGGGGGGGTGCCGGCGGTGCCAATCTTGTACAGAATCACAAAGGCCGAAATGCGGTCCAGGTCGTAGTTCCACAAGGGCCGGTCCAGCATTTCTACGCCGACGCAGCCGAGGGCCCAAACGTCAGCGGCGAAGTGCGCGGGACACGTCTCGGGCGTCTTGCGACGAAGCGACCCGCGGCTCCCGTTGTTAGCGTTCTCCTCCCCCAGGGCATCGTTCGGGCTGTCGTTTTGTGCTGCTTCGTTGCCGCTGCTGAGCGTCTGATTCCTGTTTGACACGGACAGCTCATCGTCGCTGTTCACGGTGCCGTTGATGACCTCCGGTGCCATCCAGAGCGGTGTGCCGACGGGCATGGAGGCCTGCAGGTTCACCCCCACGCTGTGGCTGGCGCTGCTTCCCATCGAGCCATCCTCGCCCGGAGAACCTTCGTCGAGGCCCACGAGCACATCGCCCGCGCTGCTGCAGCCAAAGTCAGACAGCTTCACGCGGCCGTTCTTCGTCACGAGCACATTCTCGCCCTTGATATCGCGATGGACGATGCCCAAGTGATGCAGGTGGCCCAGTCCGGCCAGCATCTGCGTCATGTAACTCTGAATCGTCAGCAGCGGCATCGAGCCAAATTTTTGCACGAGCGAGCGAATGGTGCCGCACTCCACGTACTCGGTGAAGACGCGCAACGTGTGGGTCTCGCGGAGAAAGAGGGAGCCGAGGAAGCGGACCACGTTCTTGTGCCGGGTGCGGCGCAGAATGTCGAGCTCGCTCTGCAGCTTTTTGAACTCGTCCGTCTCCTCGACGCTACCGGGAAGAAGGCTCTGTGAGGACGCTGCGTGTGCGTTGCCTGTGCTGCTGCTGTTTGTCGCGCCCGTTGCCAGTGCACTGGACTGCTCTGGCGGCGAGAAGCTGCCACCCGTACTGTTGGTGTGGTTCGTCAGCGTGGTGTGTTGCGCGTGGCGAAGGTGCTGTCCGCCGTGTTCGTGTGAGGTGGCCGAGGCATCTAAATGGAGCTCCTTCACGGCGATCATGAGCGGCCCGCCGACCGTCTGGATGAGACCCAGATACACCGAGCCAAACGTCCCGCGGCCCAGCAGGTTGCCCATCTGCACAGCCTCCAGGTCCTCCATTGTGACGCAGTCCAGGCGGCTGCGGCGGGTGACAGAGCTGCGCGTCGAGTGGATGCCGCTGCTGGCCTGACTGGGAGTTCGATGCAGCCGTGGATGCGGGCCCTGACCCGCAGTAAGCATAGTAGACGACGACCCCAGGAGTTGCTGCCGCTCTTCCTTTGCTCGGAGTTGATTGAGCGCGTGATCACTCAGAAACGGTGTTGCCGCCGCCAAAGGGGTTGCGTCAACCGTCGTGCGTCGAGAGCCCGGCGCGGACGGTGAGCCGCTGCTCGAAGGCGACGCCGCACCCATGCTGCTGGCGCTGCTGTGGGCTGTGGGGGCGGTGACGGCTTTGTTCTGCAAGTAGGGCGACAGCTTCAGCAAGGACACCATGGAAGGGTGGCGAATGTAGAAGGGGCTGGCGGCGACGGCGGCCACAAACGCCTCCACCTCTGCACGTCGCTCCTCGAGAAACGCCTCGGTGGCCATGCGCAGTGAAGGAATTCGCTTCGACGGCAGGGGCGGTAGGCCGGCACCCTCACCGCTGAGGCCACTATTCCGTTTCGCTAACTTCTTCACCGCTTCAAGCGCTGGTACAATGTCGTTGAAGTAGCTGCGCTCGACACAAAGGACTTCCGCGCCTGTAGTGGCATCCGCCACATGCAGGAGGTAGCGTATCTTCTTCACCTCCACGCCGTCCGCATGGATCGCGCTCGCCGTGCCAGGCACATTATTGGGATCGGCCATCGCCTGGGTTCCGGGCTTTTCCTGACCTCCCTTTGTTCCCCCATCCGTGAACTCTTTGCTAGGGCGTCTCTCAGGCGCACGCTTCGCTGTGGAGCTGGTGCTCTGTCGCGAAGACGACGAGCTCGAAAGGTTGCTGTCCGATCGCGCATGGGTGCCGGCGCTCGCGGTGCCTCGTCGTGAGGTGGTGGCCGGGGTGTGTGTCAGCCGTGTCACGGTGAACTTGCTGCCGCCCTTGCCATCCGCCTTCCCGGCTGTGTTGCCACCGCCCCCAGAAGCGGTGGGAGCCGCGGCGCCGACCACAGTCTTGCTTTGGACCCGATACCCATAGGGTCTGCTCGAGCTGGTGGAGGTGCTGCTCGACGTGGAATCGGTGCGACTGTGAGGGTACGCAGCGGTACTGGTTGCTGCATCCTGGAGGCCGCACGCACTGCCGATGCTGCTGGTCTGCCGGTGGTGCGCCGTGACAGGGGGTATGGTCACGGTGATGTGGATCGCATCAACGCATAATGGGTAGAGCGAGGCAGCAGCAGTCGTGGCACCGCGGGCAGTGCTTTTTGCCTTGCCTGTACGCGCAGAGGCAGCGCGCGATGATGCCTTACTCCCGCCTTTCCGTGTTTGTGGCGAGGGAGAGCCTGTTGGTGAGGGAGAGCTCGGGACTGCCTGAGCGGCAGCGGGGGTGGGCATCTGCCCCTCTTCATCCTCGGTGAGGAAGCTGCTGTCGGAGCCAAAGCTGTCCTCGTCGGCGGGCTCATCTTCGGTGTTCACGTCATCATAACGGTTCTTGTCTTTGTCGTTGCCATACTCTGCCTCATCGGCGGAGCTGTCCTGGGGAAACGTGTAACTCGCTCCGTCGTGTTTACCTTCCAGCGCGATTCGCCTCTCGTTGTCATGAAGCGTGTCAGAGCTGTGTCGGCGGCCGCTGTGCGTCAACGGCATCTGTTGCGGCTGCTGTGTGCTCTGAAGGCTGCTCATAAGCGAGGAGCCCTCACCACTTGTCGGATGAATGACAACGGAGCCTGGTGTGTTTGTTGGTGCGCCCGTGGTGCTCACCGCGTGCCCTGCCCCGCGTCGCGCAGAGCTGCCACCGGACCGACGCATCTGCTGCCGCCGCGCGAGGCTCTTCACCGAGGAAGCCTCCGAGACTTGCCGGCTGTTCACCAGCGCGGGTGGTTCAACGTCGGAATCGGGACCGGGCGGTGTGCCGGCGGCTGCCTCGTCGAGATCCGCGAACCCATTCAATGGAAGGGTGCTTGGGTCACGGATATGAATGTTCACTGGTGCGCTGTCCGCACAGGTCGCCGTCGTCACAAGGGGCACCTCCACACGGTTGGCCACGGTGCCATTGTTGCTTGTGGATGGCTGCACAGAAACCGAAGCCTCCGCCTCCGCGTGCCGATTCGCATTGTGCTGGTGAGACGATAGGAGGCAGTCCCCGTCGTGGGCGACGAGCTCGCTGGAGGGCCACGTCGTGTTTCCCACTGCCCGCGTGTGGCTGACCAGTGGTGGCGGTGTCGACTCCGCGCCCACACGGCTCGCCTCCCGCGTCGCGGTGGTACTTGTGGTGGTTGGAAGAACAGACACGACGGTGGTGCGACGCAAAGAGCGAGGCGGCACCTCAACGGACACTTCATTGGGCGAGCGGTTCGTTGCTGAGGAATGGTGCCGCGACGGGGGATGGGCCGGTGGGGGCGGCGGGGGCGACGGCATGCCCTTTCGGTGCTTGGTGCCGGAAGACGAAGCCGTTCCTGTAGCGTCCCCCGAGTTGGTCGACGGCGGCGTCGGGGTGCTCGCCTGCGGCCGCAACCGAGGCGGTAAGCGGGGGGGACCGCTTCTACGCGAGGCGGACGCTGCGGGGTCTGTGTGCGTGGAAGCGAAGGTCTTGTCTGTGGGCGTGGGAAGGCTGGCGGTGCCGAGGCTCAGCACCGCGGGAGAGCCCAGCTCGTCTCCCGCGCCATGTGCTCCGCCGTCGTCAGCGGGAGGATCTGCTTCGTGCAGCTGCGTGGACAGCGTAGCGCGATGCACGGCCGCCTTGTAGACGGTGGTTCGACTGATATAGTCATTGATGGGATGGGACCCCTCGCCGCCTATGCCGCCCGTGGGGGCTTCTGCGGACGGCGCCGCTGCGCCTGACGCCGAGGATCGCTTCGCGACAGATGCTGCGCTGCCCCGATTCGGAGGAAAGCAATTTCCTTGCGACTGGTTTGCGTACTCGGAGAGTGCCTCGTCGAGCTCGTCGGGGTTGATGGAGCACTCAAAGCTGCCCACCACACCCGCGCCGCTGCGGTGACGGGTGCCCTGTGCTGGTGCAAGGCTGGTGCCGCAAACGGAACTAGAGTCTGTGATGGTGGCGGCTGATGGGGTCGGCACGGGGTGGCTGGACATCCCCAGCAGGGTCTGCTGCTGCTGCTGACGAAGCTGGTTTTCTTCCGTGGTCACCTGTTGGAGCAGCTCGGTGGCCTGCTGCTTTTGAAGTTTCGCCCAGTGTTTGTTGGCCTTCTTCCCGATGCATGCGGGGCACTTGAGGCCGGACTTGCGCAAGGTGAGCTCGCTGTTGAAGCTGCCGCACACCACACAGAAGGTCCGTGGCTGTGACACTGTCGCCGAGGTTGCCGTGGTGAAGCCAGAGACGAGGGATGGTGCGGGGCGGGAGCCCAGGTTGCGGTACCCTGCTTGCGATACGGAATCATCCATTGCAACGGACCGCTATTTATTTATTTTTTTCGTAGTTTAGACTTCTTCCTTTTAAAAATTTAACGCACCCTGTCGCGTCCTCAGTATAACAAAGAACCGCGTTTTAGAGGAAATATTTCTTTGCAAAAATAAAAAAAAAAACGGTGAACGTCAAAAACGTAAATTAGTGGTAAGATCCGCGAGGTGGTGATGAGAGGAATGGTTCAAGAAATCAAAAGTATCCTCACGACGAGAAAACTAGGTGAAGCAACGTGGAGAGCAAGGATGATATATTTAAAAAAAAAAAAAAAAGAATTCGTCCTTTCAGACAGGGAAATAAACACAAAATGGAAGGTGAAGGCAACGTCTACGGAAGAAAGAAAAAAAAAGAGAAAACCTGGAGAGCTTCTCGTGATGTGGATCTGTCACAGAAGGAAAGGTTCACGACAGTGAGAGAAGTGGGAAAAAAAAAAACGTAGAAGCAGTGGAGACGGAGAGAGAAGAGAAGAGATGAGGAAGAGGGCTAAAGAAGCAAGTATCTACAGGTTCAGAATGTGGGTGCGTGTTTTTTTTTATTTTGTGTTTGTTTTTTTGCTCTCCTTTGGGTGTCTTCTGTGATGGGAAAATACGACTTATGCGAACGGGAACGGGAACGGGGAAAGGAACAAGAACAAAAAACAATCAAAGGAAATGTGGTCAGAGCAGTGAAAGATAATACGCAACGCTACCAAAGCGGCAAGCAAAAAAAAAAAAAAAAAGGTTCGCTCTTCAAGAATTACGCGATTAAGATGTATTGGCGTTAGGACCGCGCTACCCTATTCAAAATGGGGGATTCTCTAAGAAGTTTGTGCGCGCGTGGTGAAGCTTTATAGTGCTAAGGAAAGAAGAAGTGATGATAGCGGCTTCCCCTACTCCTTCTCTCTCCTTTTTTTTTCTTTTAGAGTCTTCCCAGAGTGTAGGATCGGTGGTGAAGAGGATGTGGGGAGAGAAGAAAAAATGAGGGAGCTGTGCTTTGTGGGAAGGGGAAGGAATGGTCTCCTGTATACCCGCTGATGCACGCGCACGCACAAGTCTCGGTCGGGGCGTGTCTACGTGCGTGTATAGTCTTCACGCCGATCTTGGAGAAAGTAAGAGGAGCGAAGCGTATTGGAAAATAAAGGAGCCGAGAGGAATAAAAAAAGAAGAAACACAACAGCAAAAATTTAAAAAAAACGGAGGCGTGGTAGTTGTTGAAGAAGAGAAAAACTGAAGAGAAAAGGGATCACAAGAAGTCACGCTCGAATTTTTAGAAAAAGGTGAAAGTGATGTGAATCTGAGCGATGAAAAAAAAAAAAAAACGTCAAGAATGAAACAAACCTGAGAGGAGAGAGGAAGGCAGCGGAATGGGAAGGGGTGTACCGCCCCTTTGGTCCACAGTAAGTTTGGTGCGGCCACCTTTCGGCAGCGCGCGTGGGGTTCGCAGTGGCTCAGGCCTGGCGGGATGGAGGAAATCAGAGAGGGCGAAAATAGAAAAAAAAAAAGACACTACACAACGGGTAAAAACGTTTTCTACAGGGTGCACCACCTGTGCGCTTGACTACGCTTTCCTGACTGTATGTTATTGGCGTTCATACATATATAGAAGAAACGAAAGAAATAAGAGGAGGTGGAAGAGGAACGTTTCACGCGGTCATGTTGGTTTCACTCAGTGGACCAACTTTCCCTGCATCTAAAGAACTGTGTGTGAGAGAGAGGGAGAGACACAGACAGAAAGAGGGGGGAAGCAAAAAAAAAAAAAAAAAACGTGGGAAACATAAGCCACAGCATATCGAAGCAAGAGGAGCGTTGTCTTGAACCTTCCCCGTTCGACCCCGCGTCACTTATTCCTCTGCCTTCATGGGCTCCCCCTCCTTCACACCCCATCTCTAACGATATCTTGAAGAGGCACATACGGCGGAATTCCCGTGCAGGAAGAAACTTGGCTTGCTTGGATTCCATGCAGCCAGTGCACAGGAACGTCCTAGTCCCCTCCATTCTGTCTTGCCCCCCCCCCCTCTCTCTCTCTCTCGTTCCTTCCGGATGTACAACACCCACATAGTCCTCTGACACCTATTGGAGGGGAAAAAAACAGGACGCGCGACAACCGTGGGGGATGCACATCTGCACGAAAGAGAAAGGCCAACGAAGCCCTTGTGTTAACGCTTTCTTCCCACACATACACGCGCATCCACACACAACGTGCTTCACCCGTGGACGGCGTCCTTCTCGTTGGAGGTCCCTGAAATATTCTTCGGGGCCTTCGTTTCTTGGCTTTCTTCTTTTTTTTTATTGTCATTCTGGTTGAGTTGTTGAGAAATCGAAAACAAGAAAGTCTGATTCAGCATAAAGTGTTTTTTTTTTAATTCTGTGTATGTGTGCGCGTGTGTTGGTTCGGTATTTTATACGCCTGTCCCTTTCCTTCATGCACCATCTCTCATCACCCTCGCCCTGTGCCTTTGTTAAAGCCCAGGCTGGTGGGGCAGTCGCCTTTGTATCACAAGCGAACAACATGACGACAACGACGAGTTAAACCAACACAACACGACAGAATCGTACAGTAGGGTAAGAGAGCGACAAAGACAGACGCGTTCGAGCGCATGCGAAGTGGATGATAGAGCTGAAAGGGAGCACGAAGACACGACAAGAGAGGGCATGCAGACGGAAGCAAGAAGAAGTCATCGCAGAATAGAAAAAAAAAACAGAAAAGGGGTGGCGTGGGCCACATCCACTGCGCCAATGTGTGTTGTTGTTTTTTCTCTTTTTTTTTTGTTTTTGTGTGTATTTGTTCGTTTGTTTAACAAGCCCAGAAAGGGGAAGAAAGAGAAGGAGAAAGAAAAAACAACTCGCCAAAGAAAAGAAAGGAACAGTAATGAAAAAAAAAAAAAAGAGCACGGCAAAAAAAAAACAACAGCAAACGGTAAGAGAGAAGGGAAGGGGGAATGATAACACGACAAACGAAAGGGACACTACATCGCAGGCAGCGAGCTCCCTTCCCTCCCGTTTCATAGATTGACGTATATATGTATTTTTCCTTGTCTTCCTGTCATCCCGAGAACACGTATCGTCTCACGACAGCACTTCCCTTGTCGTGTTGGGAAAAGACAAGGAAAGCCATGGGGGAGCGCAGCGCGCGTCCGGTGTGGTATGCAGGATGGCAGCCGATAAGCAGAAGCAAAGAAAAAGAAGAAAAAAGAGAGAGAGAGAGACGACCGGCAAGGAATGGAAGGGACAGGAGAAGAAGAGATGAAAGGATGTGAAGCGCGGTGAATGGTGTGAAGAGAGCTCATTCCACTTCAACGGTCCTCCTTTATTTTGCGCTCATCTTTCTTTCTCTCTCTCTCTCTCTCTCTCTCGTATCGTGCTTCTTCATCTTTGGGGAGGAAGGCGGGGGAAGGGGTTTTCTCATTTTCTTTTTTTTTTCAAAAGAGAAATACCGACGGTACTTAGCACGGGCAGCCATCGTTGCTGTTGTTGGACGGTGCCGTCCCAGCAACGTTCGGGCCCTGGTGCGGGGGCTTCGGACCCGTGCCGCCGCTGACCGCGAGGCGAGCCTTAATGTCCGAGGCCATCTTTGTGAAAGCCTGCTCCACGTTGGTGGAGTTCTTCGCGGACGTCTCGAGGAACGGGATGCCGAGAGAGTCCGCAAACTCCTTGGCCATCTGCGTGTCCACCGCCTTCTTGGTCACGAGGTCGCACTTGTTGCCAACGAGCAGCTTGTTGACATTCTCCGAGGCGTACTTGTCAATCTCGGAGAGCCACGTCCGGACATTGTTGAAGCTCTCCATGTCGGTCGTGTCGTACACAATGATGATGCCATGGGCGCCGCGGTAGTAGCTACTGGTGATCGTGCGGAAGCGCTCCTGGCCAGCGGTATCCCAAATCTGGAGCTTCACCACCTTGCCGTCAAGGTTCAAGGTGCGGATCTTGAAGTCTACACCAATGGTGCTGATGTAGCTCTCGGTGTAGCTGTCGTCGGCGAAGCGGAGGAGCAGGCAGGACTTACCGACACCGCTGTCACCAATGAGGAGGAGCTTGAAGAGGTAGTCGTACTCGGCAGACATCTTTACTGATTGATTTTCTTTTTTCTTCTTTTTTGTCTTTTGGTTACGTTACCTAGCAAGAGAGAACGTGCACGCGTTAGCCTGAAAAACAACAAAGGTGCTGGGTATCAGGGATGAAGCGAAGATGCCTTTCTTTCTTTTCTAAAAGAATGAGAAGGAAAGAAAACGCAAAGAGGTTCGTTCAGAAAGAAAACACAGTAGTGGTGGTGTTGGGTTCGTATGAACGTTGAGCAGCGAGAGGAGGTAGTGGTGCGGGGGAGGAGGCGAGCTAACTAAAGCAGGGGGATGGATGAATGGAATAAACTGGGCCGCGGTAACACATGAGAGGAAAGGAAGAAGAGGTCGCAGGGAGGAGAAAAGGGGGACGCTTTTTTGCCATTCCAGTTGTCATAGTTCATATGTATTTATTTTTCATTTTAGGGGAAGACCAGAGGGGAAGGTTGTTGCGATGAGAATAGACACGGCATACCAGATTGGTGTGCTATGCTTTACGTTGTTGTGTTTTCACTCGGTGACTGATTCTTGTTGTTTTCCCGTTGATGGTGCGCGTTCTCTCCTCGCCCTCCCATTCCCACTCCTTTCTTGTAGTGTTGCTTCAACCGAGAGAGGAGGGCGTGGGGAGGGATGAAGGGAGGATCACCATCCACTCGAATATACTGAAACCAGGATGACCGACATGCCGAAGCATGCAGCTACTCCATGAGTACTCTTCTCTTTCGTCTTTGGTTTCCCTCTCCCTTCTCTGGGCTTCTCTTGGTTTGCGCGGAGCCTTCCAGACACGACAACCCTTTCCGGTAGATGGGCCAAGGAAGAATTCTGCGGCGCAGATGCAGCGGCGGCGATGTCGATAAACCAGGTCCGGCGAAGGTCGATGGTGGAGCGCCACCAAAAAAAAAAAAAAAACGAAAGCTTTTCTTTTGTTTTTTTTTTTTGGTGTAAGCGCCTGCGTGCTTCTTCGTTGTTGTTGATCATATATTTTTTTTCGTTAATCTGCGTCATTTATCTATTCGGGCATTCCGGTTACAGATGGACGATCTCCATGGACATAGTGATTCCTTCGTACATGGTTGCGTGTGTGGTGTGTGTGTGTGTGCGTGTGCGTGCGTCCACGGCGACGGGAAGGGTACGTGTGCGTGCGCGGGTTTAGGTCACGTTTCTGTTCTTCCAGCTTCCGCTTCCTTTGTTCTCCTCCTTTTTTCACGACACGTGATTCAGCAAGACGAGGTGGTAAGGGGGAGGGGGGAAGTGCGAGCCTGGGACAGAGTGCTGGGAGCGCGGCGAAGAAAAAAAGAAAGGAAACAAAAAAAAACGGCCAGAGAGAGGGGGGCGACCCACCCAAAACGTTGGCAGAGGCGTAACACAACCGAAAGCGGTGCAACCACAGAAGACCTTTGAGAGCGAAGGAGGCAAGGAGCGCATCTTGTGACAACACACCCCAAAAGCAAGAACAAAAGAGGGAAAGGCAAGAGAAGAAGGAAGAAAGGAGAAGAGAGGGAGGGGCACGAACTCGCAAGCCAGGAACGCTGGCTCCTACGCACAGGCGTGACGCGCCGTCTAACGTCTTCCCTTTGCCCTTCTCCTTCTCTTTCTCTTCCCCACTTTCTCTCCCGCTGTCACGTGAAAACCAAGAGAAGGAAGCCCACGGATATGCCACTCACGACAGTGGTTAAAGTACTGAACAACTGGGCTAGACAATCAGAAATGCAGTGAACACACACAAAAAAAAAACAGAAAAACAATAGACGCACCATTCACAGCAACTCATTGCTGCGCGTCACGCCGCCTTTATGCGACTTTCTCTCCCTTTCCCTCTGGCCCCCGCTGAACACAAGGGGAAATCAAAGGGAAGAAGGAAGTGAGAAGCGCCCTGCCTCAACAGCGATACCTACAACAGGGAAACAAAAACAAAAAATCAAAACCTTCACGGAAGAGGGCAACACATAAAACAAAGAATCGGAAAGAAGTCAGAAGAAGTGACCAAAACAAAAGAAAGGTGCTTTGCCCTAGGTGTCTGAGAGAGAGAGAGTACAGGCGACGAAAGCACGCGGCTGAAGAAGGCAACTCCACCAACCACTGACACGTGGAGGAGAAGGAAGGAACGAGCAGCAGCGGAAGTGCACTGTCGCACAGGTACAACCGAGCGCCGTGACCCTTCATCCTCTGTGCCCCCTGATCACCACGAGCGTTTGTGGCGGTGTGTCGGTGTGTGTGTGGCTCCTTCTATCAGCAACGTCACTGCTTGTTGTTGATATTAATCTTCTATAGTTCATTGATGCACCCCTCACAACAATGTAACGCCTTAACGACGACGGCGCTCCGGCGTACGGCTGCGGCTGCGGGAGTAGGAGCGGCTGCGAGAGGGCGTGTAGCTGCGGCGGCGGCGGCGGCGGTCGCGACTGTCGTCACGGCCACGGCGGCGCGAGTCGCTGGGGGAACGGCTACGGCTGCGACGGCCGCGGCTGTGCGAGCGGCTGCGGCCTCGGCGGCGATCGACGACGCCACCCGGGGGCCGAATCGACTCGCGGCTGTACTGCACCGCCACACGCACCTCCCCGAGGCGCATGCCGTTCGCGCGGTCAATCAGGTAGTCGCCGTCGCGGTAGTTCTCCACCTCGGCAAAGGCGCAGGTGCCGCTGCGACGCAGGGCACGAATCGGCACAAAGCGGTTGAGGGAGTCCCGCAGCTCGGCGTCGCGGATGTCGCGGGCGCGGGGGCCGAGGCCAATGAACATGACAATGGCGTTGCGGTCACGGCGCGGGGGGCTGCGACGGTCACGACGGGCAGGGCTGTCACGGCGGCCCCCGCGGCGGCTGGAGGCGCCACCGTCACGCTCGCGGCGGCTGGAGCCGCGCTCCTTGCGCTCCTTCCGCTCCTTCCGCTCGGGCTTGGGCTTGGGCTGGCTGAGCTCCACCGTCAGCGTGTACTCCTCGCCGTACGGCTTGCCGTTGAGGGCCTCCACCAGCTGCAGCGCCTCCTTGCGGGTGGCGATCTCCGCAAAGGCACAGCGGAAGCTCATGCGGACGTGCAGGACGCCGTTCGTGCGCTTCTGGACCGGAGGAAAGCGGCGCGGGCGACGCTCACGGCGGGGACGGGTGCCCTCCGCCTTGCTGCCTTCCTCCTCGTTGCCGCCCTGGCCCTCGCCTTCCTTCTTCTCGCCCTCCGCGGCAACCTCCGCGGCCGCTTCGGCGGGCTTCTCCTGCGCTCCCTCCGCGGGCTTCTCCTCGCTCTCCTTCTTCTCTTCGCCTTCGGCCTCTGCGGTCGCGGCAGCAGCGGCAGCGGCGGCGGCCTGCTCCGCCGCGTAGAGCGCGTCCTGTGCTTCATCGTCCTCGGTCTTGCCGTTCAGCTGGTACAGAATGTTCTGCATGTACTCCTGCAGCGCGCGGGCGCTGATGTCCCGCGTGTTCTTGTCCTGGCCAAAGCCGATGTAGAGAGACGTCTTGCCCTCGGACGGAGGGCCGGCCTCGACGGCACCCTGAGGGGCTCCCTCAGCGGCGGCAGGGGTGGTGGTGGCGGTCTGACCCGCCTCCGTCACGGGCTCCACAGCGGGCGCGGGTGGGTTCGAAGGGAGAGCCACCGAGTCGCTGCTGTCGCTTCCGTGGCTGCCGTGGCTGGACTGGCTGTGGCTGCGGCTGCGGCTGCCAGAGGCGGAATGAGAAGACATGGTTTGAAGATGCAACTGTCCTTTCTGTGCGCGGGTGTGTAAGAACAAAGATTTACTGGAGCACAGTTCTTTGTTGTTGTTGTTGTTGTTGTTTGAAAGCCTGGTGGGAAACGGTGAGAGAAATTTAAGTTATACAAGTAGGTTCTCTATTACTCGCAGTTTCCTTCGCGTTTATGCGGTTATGACGAACAACGCAGTGATAAAGAAAACTAAAAACAAACAAATGGTGAGTCGATGAGAGGAATAAACGAAGTACTGAGAAACGAAAAAAAGAAGAAGGGATGGGATCGTGTTGTCTCTTCTTTCGTTATTTACTTTTTGGTTCTTCTTTCCGTTTCCTCGTATCTTGTGGTGACTAACAGTTACTATAAAGTGAAATTCCTAGATGGAGGCAATATCATCGAAAAATACAGAGGTATGCGGTCGTGGAGGACGGAAGAGCAGACGTTCACAGTGGAAAAGATTTATACTCCAAACGACAACGGTCGTAGCGGGCGTATATCACGACATGAGTATGTATGCGTGGGATACCTGTCGTCCACCCAACGCAGCAGTGTCTTTGTCTTTTCTCCTTCTCTGTACGACCCCCTGAGAGAGTGACCGAGTGCACAGTGAAGGGGGAGTGAGACACTCCTTACGTTCTCCCTCTGTCTTCGGCCACGTAAAGCAATGGCCACAGAGAGAGCGACGCAACGCATGAAGCGGAGGGAGGGGGAATTCAGAGAGGTACGCCCGTCCCTGTGCCCCTCGCTAACGATGGACAGGGTCGTCAACAGCCGAGTCTGCATGTGCTAGTGAATTTGCGGTACAATGTTTCCTCATGTTACATGTTCTTTTTTAGCTTTCGCCTTCCTCTGGCAATACGCCTATCGTACAGGTACACTTCAATCAAAACGAAAAAAAAAAACGAAAAAAAAAAAAGATGCACTATTTGCGCGTGTTGTCTTCTGTGTCGCATTCAAGGTTCATCGCCGACGACTTCCGGCTGCGTGGGGGTGTGGAAGATCTTTTTTTTTTCTTTTAGATGCATGCGATGAAGGAGACAACACGAGAAGAAGAGAAGAAAAAAAAAACTTCGTCGAACAGAGACGGAAGGAGTGTCGAAAAGGAAAAACAAGATAGGGTAAAGGTAGGCTGAAGGAATGGAACCAGAAACCCCAAACATCCGTTATTATGTGTGGTACACACTCACACGTTGTCACCACCCGTCTGTTCTTCCTTGCTCCTGTCTTGGAACATCATCGCTCAGCTTGAAGAATCTCCTCGCGCGCACGCGTCACACACAAGACACACAGGACGTGAGAAACAGCTTCGAGAGATGGATCACAAGACATGTAAGCCGCAGCTCACGGCGTGAAAGAAAAACAGAAGGAAGAGGATACGATGGAGATCAGAGTCACGAGACCACCTCGAGTCCCACCTGAGTGCGAGCCTGTTGGCGGAGGATGGCGAGGAAAACGTGGGGAGGAAAAGAGAGGAAACAGATACGACGTAAGTTCGGTTTTTGAAAAAAGGACAATACATGTTACAGGAACGCGTGGGGAAGCGAGGGGGGAGGGTCCTGCGCACCGGCCTGACGGAGAGAGGGATGGCAAATCAAAAAGCAAAGCTGAGCACCCATACGCAGTATTTATATATGTGAGAAAGAAGAGCACTCCCTTGTGAAGAAGGAGCGGGGGAGATGAATTCGAACGATTCGCACCCAAGGCAGCCGTCCCTCTGCAGACGGTGATGGTACGTGTGAAAGAAAGGGTGGAGTCAGAAATGCTGACCGATGGGAAGGGAGAGATGGTAAGCTGCTCAGCGCGATACCAAGGAAGTGAATACGGGAAGAGACACTCGACGAACGTGAGAGGTCACCCTCGGCGGAGATGAGAAGCGCAGGGAGAAAAAAAAAAATGCGAACGAGCGAAAAAGAAGGGAAAGAGTCGAAAGAAGGGAAATACTGAGTACGTTCGTTAAAGAAACAGCGTCAGTGGACGAGTACAAAAGAAAAAAAAAGGAAGGTACAACGTCACCACAGGTGGGTTGGGGGAAAAAAAAAAAAGAGTGACAAAGAAATATGAGAAGGTGTGTTATCGTTGATACCCCTTTCATTCCTGCCCGTTTGAAGAGTGGCACCCAATCTTGTCAAACGCCGTAGTGAAGCTGCGATGGGGTGAGAGTCCGCGACGGGAGTTCATCTGCAAAGTGTGGCATCCTCTACGTATGTGTATATATACCAATGGAGGAAATAAATGCGGTGCAGGGGGAGGGGAGAGGGGGTGTAGAGGAAGAAGAGTGAGGGGCCGTTAGCGTCGAGCACAAAATAGAAAAAAAAAAAGAGAAACTGTGGAGGAAGGGGGGAGAAGGAGCATGATATACTGACACCGCTGTAGGTGAGAAAGACGGGGAGGGGGGGAGATGACAAAAAAAAAAAAAGGTGGAACAAAAGAGAAACTGAGTCCGTCGTGTGTCCAGATGAAGAGAGAGAGAGCACAAGACGAAGACACGGCCTCGCGATGGGGAAAGCGTGGGGAGCTGGGTGCGAGGAAAGGATGAAGATGGCGAAGAAGAAGCAGCACGGCCCTCACACCGTAAAGGGATACCACCAGTGATCACCCAACGGAACAACGTGTCGATGGTGAACTTTCTTTTTTCTGTTTTGACGTGTTCCCGTTACATGTGAGTTTCTGTCGTGCGCTTCAGGAGTGGAAGTACATTCGGACCTCTCACGCGCACGCGGCGGTAAATATCAAGGGGAAAAATACGACACGTACTGATGCCAAATAATTCAAAAAAAAAAACGTTCAAAAATGTAAGAAAGAAAACAAGAAACGGAGAAAAAAAAAATTGTAACGTCATGAATGAAAAAGGGCAAAAAAAAAAAAAGAAAAGGCTCGCAGGCTAACCAAGAAGAACAAGAGAGAAAGGGAAAGGGGAAAAGGAAAAGCGTGGACAAGGAATATGTGAAAAGAGAGAGAAATAAGCGCTGTAAGGCGAATATGAGAAGGTTAAGTGATGTCAGAGGATCGCATAAACGCCCTCATCGTTATTAGCTCTTTCTTCTTTGCTTTTGAATCGGGAGAGAAAACGAAGGTAACTGTTAAAACGTGAAAACGGGCGTGGAACCTGTGGCCTTGCTCCCATTATTGCCCTTGTTGCCGGTGTTGCCGTCTCCTTTGGCGAACGAACGAGGAGCTCTTCACACCCTTGCGTGTTTGTTCCTGAGCAGACCGCGAGAGAATGGGTGTGGGAGGAGAAGGCGGGCAATGCCTTCATAAAAGAAAGGCAAGGCCCTTTCTTTGCCGCACACTGTGGACGCCAACATGTCGATGCGTACAAGGGCATGAACAGAAAGAAGGGGAGGGAACACGTGAAAACAGCGAAAATCAGACGATATACGACGTAGTGAGATCCTGTGCCGTTGTAGTCAGTGTATAACCTTCGTGTCGAAACTGAAAAAAAAAAAAAAGGTGGGGTTGCTGAAAAAAGAATACAAATACATCTTTAAAACCGGTACATACGGTTCAGGGTGAGGTGAGGGGTGCATGTGTCAGGAGGGTGTTGCTGTCCGTGTTTTCGTTTTTCGTTTTCCTTTCTTGCTTCTCTGCTCCCTCCATCCCTCATCTTCACTTCCTTCTTTCTACGTGTGCTCTGATGCTTGTGGGTGTCTGGTGAAGTTGCGTCGTCCGATGTGAGCGGATATGAGGCAAATCTTTTCATTTAAAAAAAAAAAATGCCGTACGGACAGATTGCCCCGCGCTGGAAACGCATGAGACAACGAGAACGGATGAAGGAGCGTGAAGACGGCTGATGATCGAAGCGGCTGTATTTTCTTCGTTCTGAAAAAAAAAAGCGGTCGACAACAGCGTGTCTCACTACTCCCATCCTTGAAGGGAGAGAATTCCAGAGGGGGGAGGAAGAATAGAGGAAGCAGAAGACGAAGAAGAGGAAAAAGAAAACACTGTCAACGCCACCTGCATTTGGGTCTTTCCTATCGCTGCAGCGTATTTGCTGTTTTTGTTGGTGAAAGCTGTTCTGCATTTCAGGTCGTGTGAAGCGTGCACCGAATGCCCACGAGATCCACTTCTTCGCTTTAAAAAAAAAAAAAAAAGGAAACGACAGCCCTTGGTACTGGACCAGTTGGGAGAAGAAGAAAAAAACAAAGAGCGAGAAGAGTCGGCGCGGCGCACGCACACAATAGAAGAACAGAAGAACATGTTTAGAAAGAGAAAGAGATCAAATGAGAAGCGAGTGAGGAACCCAAAAGAAGAAAAAAAAACTGAAAATGAAATAGACGGCAAACAATAGTTCGATACACGAAGAGAAACAGCATATCCTCTCATCTTCACGAGGATTATTTATTATTATCTTTAAGGGCAGGTGCCGACGTAAAATCAAAGGAAAACGAGCAGCAAGCAAGCAGTGGCACCGCTGTGAGAAGAAAAAAAATAAATCAAAGAGTAATCAAGCACACGTGCACGCACAACGGAGAGCAAAGGGAAAGCAAGACTATGACAGCGGGAATCAAACCCGTGGAGGGGTGAACAGTTTCACACACACAAAAAAAAGGTCAGATAGGGGTGTGTGAGTGTGTGCGTAAGAACAACCTGTGATTCAGGATGAAAAACAAAAGTAAAAATAAAAGACTTCACCAAACACACACACACAAAAAAAAAAAAAAAAAAACGTGTTGGTGTACAACCAAAGCGAGTGATGATGGTGAGGAGGGGGAGGACTTCTCTTTGCTCTTTATTATAATTTATACTCTTGTTGTTGCTGATGTGTATGCGTGAGTGTGTGTGTGTGGATGGAAGAGTGATAGAAAGAGAAAAAAAAGGGGGATGCAGGGAATGCAGAGATATGACTATAAAGTGCTTCTTCCGATAGTAGACGGTGACAAATCGGGTTCCTCGGAGAGCGAGGGTAAACCTATCTGCACAGCGTGATGGTGGGGAGAAGACGGAAGGAAAGGGGCAACAACAATGTAAATTTTTTTTTTAAAGAAGCCGTTGGTATGGCGAGAACATTCGTACGAAAGAAAAAAAAACAAAAAGAAAAAGAAAAATAGCTCAACGAATGGCAGCGAGCACACGAGAATCACTGGATCCACACATGACACTTACAATGCTCTATAACGGAAAAAAAAAGGAGCGCATACGAGCCGAACACTTAAGAAAAGACAAACAATTGGGTCAATGGTTCGGACGAAAGCAAAGGAGAAAAAGAGGAACGGGGGGGCTGTTAAGGCAAAAAAAAAAAATCTCTGAGGATTAAGGAGGACAAGGAGAGGGAAACAGAAACGCATTCGAAAAGGGGGAAAAAAATTGCTCTCTCTCGCACTACGAGGGAGGGGGGAAGAGGAAGAAGGTATAGATGGAAGGAAAGCGGAAAGGCTAAGATAACGCGAAAGAACCCCATGGAAGAAGAGTGAGGAAGAAAATGAAAGAATACATTCTGTTGCTGTGTGTTGTGATGACAAGTCTCCGTTCACGGAAGCAGAGAAGGCATGGATAACACACAAAAAAAAAAAGGAATCGAGATAACAAAAAGAAAAACCCTTCAATGAGTTAACGTGGGAGGAAGAGAGAGGGGGAGAAACGAGAAGAGAGAAAGAGAGCTGGAACAATCGTCAACGATGGAATAGGATAACAATGTAAAAGGGGGGGGGCTGGAAGCAAGAAAGAATATTGTTAGACACGAACTTTGGAGAGGAGAAGGTAGGATAGAAGATAAGGCCCAAGCAGGCATAAAAGATAAGGGAAAGAAAAAAAAAAAGCAGCGTGGAAACGTTTAGTAGGGTTACGATGAAATCGTCGGGACAAGGAGCGAAGGGATGACAGTCGTAGCGCGCGCAAGAATAACGTTAGAGAGAGAGTATTTAACAAGAAGAAGAGGAAAAAAAAAAAAAACCGATGCGACAAGTGATGACGCAACCAGAAGAGGTAGCACAATAAAAAGAGAAAATTTTACTTGGAACCGTAAAAGCCATTGTTATTTTCGCTTTAGTGGAAGGGGAAAAAAAAAATGAGAGAGAAGAGCCCGTTGTGGGGTGCTAACGCCACATCATCTGCTGTGGCTGCGCTGCTTGCACGTACACCTGCTGCGGCTGCTGCGGTGGTGGGGGAGGGGCCGACGTGGCTCCACCAGCGAGCGCCACGGGGACGCCTGTGACGGAGCCCTTCCCATCGTCCGTGACCAGGTACGCCTGACCATCCACGTATTGAATAAACTGGCGTACCGGCGCGGCTGCGGAAGGCTGGGGGCCGCCCTGCGAGTGAATCGTGCCACCATGGGCGGGCACAAGCGTCACCGTGTTGGCCTGACCATGGTTCATCATCACAGACGGCTGCTGTTGCTGCTGCTGTTGCTGCTGCTGCTGGAGCTGCTGATACTGTTGGGCGGTAATGTACGTCACCTGCGACGACTGCGAAGGCTGCATCGGTGGCTGCGGCGCGGGCAGCATCACGGGGCGAGCGGGTGCGGGACTACCGCTGGGGTGAGACACAGGCGCCAGCTCATACCCGGTCGGCGCCGCGCGGTACACCACCTGTGGTGGGGCGGCAGTGTTACCCCCACCAGGAGCCGCTGCAGCGGACGCCGAGGGCATGGTGTAGGGAGGGGGTGGCGGCGTCACCTGAGGAGGGGGAAGCTGCTGTTGCTGTGGTTGCTGTTGTTGCTGCTGTTGCTGCTGCTGAGATGCGTACACGGGGTTGGCCTGGAGGCTCTGCAGGACGAGGCCCGAGCCGTTCGTGCCGACAACACGAAACGGCTGGTTGTTCACGTACACCACCTGGCCCACCGAGCCATTGGCGTTTGTGTTGATGCTGGCGTTGTTGCTCGGATACTGCATGATGGCCTGCTGCTGCTGGAGCTGCTGTTGCTGGAGCTGTTGCTGCTGCTGTTGCTGATGTTGCTGCTGGAGGTGAGAGAGGAAGGCGGAAACGTAACTTCCCAGAAGTTCCTGACTTTGAAAGTAGGCAGCGGGGACGGACAGGCGGTGGCTCGTGGTCGACCCGTCCGGCTGATGCGACACCACCTCCACCTCCTGCGCGGCGGCGCCGTTCACCAGTGGCGGCTGCGGCGGCGGCTGCTGCGGCTGCTGCGGCTGCTGCTGGGGCACTGGTGGGGGTGGCGGAGGCGGCGGAGGCGGCGGCAGTGCGTGCGCAGGCACCGCGGGAGGGCTGGCCGGTGCGAGTGTGAGAGCGGCCTGAGGGTACTGCGGGGGGCTGCGGTGGCCGACCGCAGGGCTCGGCATGTGGCTGTGCGTAGAGACGGGCGTGCCTGGCTGGCCCGATGCGTGCGTGCTGCGCGTCGGTGTCAGCGCGTAGAAGCCGCCAGACGGGTTCGCGTGCATGAGCCGGCCAGCGGCTGTCGACGGCGCCCGCGACGCATTCACAGCTGCCACTGCAGGGGTAGCCGCGGAGCATGTGTCTTGAGTGGTGGAAGACAGTCGAATCAGAGGGCTCTGCGGGAGGGGCTTGGTCCTGGTCACCATTGTGGAGGCGGGCGTGTTGCCAGAGATGCTGTGCGCAGGAGCGGCGCGCGGTGGATGGGGGCCGGGCACGGGCACGGTGAGGCCTTCGCCGCCCGCGTCCACGGGCGTAACAGGGGCCGTGCTGCTCGTGCGTGTCGAGTTCATGGGTGTCAGCGGGCAACCACAGCCGCTGCTGCTGCCGCTATGGTGCGGCATCGACTCCGTCTGCAACGCTGTCTTGGCGGGGCCTGAACGCTCCGCAGCGGGCCTCGCAGTTGTCTGTTGCAGCGCGTGCGCCTGCGGCCGCGGTTCATGATGGAAGGCGGAGGAGAGGCCTCCCTCTGGATGGCGGTTGACAGGAAGGTGGGTAGGAATGGCCCGCGAGGGTTGGGGGTCCTTGTTGCCTGAGCTGTCACTTGCGCGGCTGGAAGTGGTCGTGTGTGTGGGCGAGCTCGTCGCCTCGTCTTCGCCGTCGTCGTCCCAGGCATCGACGTTCAGTCCGCGGAGCATGTTTTCAACCTCGTCGAGCGCGAAGTCACCGTCGTCGTCAGCCTCTGCCAGGGCGGGGTTCCCGTACGGATACTGCATCATCGCTTTTTGGATAGGATCTGCTGAGTTGAGGGGTTAACGGCTTCTTTGCTCGCAGTGTTGAGAAACGTATTTATTTATTTTCTGCTCTCACCTCTTCGCTGTGTTTCTTCTTCTCCGCGTTGAGAGATGAGAACGGTAATGCAAGAACCACACACTCACGCGCTTGTCTTTACGCAGACAGTGAAAAAGAAATAGGAGAGAGGAGGGACAGGGAGAAGAGCAACAGATAGATAAGGTAGACCCTGGAGACGGCTTTTTTTTTTTTTTTTTGTAAGAGTCCGAGCTTATGAATGGATAGAAAGGAAAGAAGCGAGCAGAGGACGGAGAGAAAGAGAGAGGAGAAAACTCAAGAGAAAAGGACAGAAAAAGGAATTAGAAAGACAGGAGGTGAGAAGTGAGAAAGAAAAAGGGAAAAAACACTGAAAGCGCAGTATCGTGAGGATGGTGGTGACGAAGATTGGGTGGAGCACAGGGAGGAGTCACAATCGAGGAAAAGGTGGAAAAGCGCAGGGGAAAGGGGGAAGGAAAAAAAAACAGAAAGAGAAATGCGAATGGTTTTGATCAAAGACACCTGGTGTCTACGCAGTGAAGAGAAGCCACGACTCCTTTTTTATTTTTTTTTTTATAGTGAAGTTCGAAACCACGAAGAAGGAGTTTATACAGAAAAGTGTAGCTGGTGGTGGAAGAAGATCAAGAAGAGGGGGAAAAGGAAAAAAAACAAGCACGGGGACAACAGATGAGCTTCAGAAGCAGCGTGAAGGGGGAATGGTGATGAATCACGTTGTGCTTTGAACAAGTCCCTAAAGCGAAGAAGAAAAAAAATGGCGTGAATCAGGTGAATCCCAGAAAGGGAGAAAAAGAGAAGAAACAGAAGAAGGAGAAGCAATGTGAAACAAAGACACAATAAGATGGTACGGCAGAATGGAAAGTGCCTTGTGCTTGTCACGGATACAAAAGAAACACAAACTCTTTTCCTTCTGTATTATTATTTATTATTATTATTATTTTCGTTAGAAAGGGAAAGAGGGTAAAGATAGCGGAGATACGCAAGTTAAGGAACAAGGAAGGAGGAAGAGCGGTGGGGGAGACGTAAAGTAGGTTAATTCGACGGGAAGGAGGGGGGAGAAAGGAGGGAGAACGAAGAAAAAACGAAGCGGAAGGTGTCGAGAGAGGAACAATGATTGAAAAAACGATGTCTTATAGATATTGGCAAGAGCCAATGGAAAGAAGAAGATGAAAAAGAAAAAAAAACGTAAAGGGGAAGTGGAGAAGAAGCACGTAGAGATGACAAGAGAACTGTATACGTGCAAGCACAAGGAAGAGGTGAAATTGAGCAGAGAAATAAACTCCGTTGGATTGAGAAGAGATAGTTACCTTCTCAATGCGAAACGGAGAGGAGGGGAAAAAGAAATAACGAGTGAAACAACTTCACAAGGAAATAAAATAAAATAAAACTATCCAATATCAGGTGCTGATGGACGACACAGATAGTCGCAAACGGAAATAAGACAAAAAAAAACAAAGGAAGGCCTTGACAACGAGAAGGTCGGAGTTGAGTCAAATACCTTCCTTTATTGTAAGTGTTGCGCTTTACCGTACCTCTGTGATGAGGCAGTGAGGAAAAGAAAAGAAAAAAACGAAGCTCAGGGAAAGCAACCGTGGTCGAACGCTCTTCTTGCTTTTTTTTTTTGGTGTTGCTGCTGTTGTTGTTTGTAGACTATTTTTCCTTTTGTTTTTATTCCTATTCTTCACTAGAAAAAATATATTTTTTAAAGAGAGTTGTGTGTGTATATATATGCACGCGTGTAGGTGGCCGTAATAGGACGAACGACGGCAGGCTGTTGGTCGCCGCGTACAGCTGAATGCGGGGAAACCGGAGAGAGGAGAAAAGAAATACAAGCAGAGCTTTGCAAAAAAAAAAAAAAAGAAGGAGAAATGCAAGACAAGACGAATGCAGTCCACTTGTGCGGTTACTAACTGTGACTTTCAGCAAAGGCGTGTAGGCAAGAAAGATCGGAAGCAGACTCTTTTTTAAAAAACTTAAAAGCGGGAAGTATTAAAGAGAACGAAAGAAGAAAAGAAAAAGAGAATCGGAGAAAACGAAATTCGAATAGAAGAAACGGGGAACCACAATGATTTCTCGATCGAACAAATCGAGGAAGGAAAACTTTAAAAAAAAAAAAAAAAGCGATGTGGGTGTTTAGGGAAAACGAAGTTTCGATGGAAACAGATTGGAATAATACGAATCACGGGGACAGAGAGACCACGGTGGGAAAGGAAACAAAAAGAGGGAGAAAACAAAAAAAAAAAAAAAAAGCGATGACGATAAAAGGTATTACCTTTGACTATCGGGAGGAGGACAGGAGAAGAGGAGAAGGAAGATGGAGGGCAAAAAAAAAAAAAAAAAAAGATAACGTCAAACCCAACGTAGAGAACCAGAGATTCCTAGAAAGGGAAGCGAAGAGCAAAGAAAAGACAGAGAGAGAGAAGGCACGTAGCTCAAGCAAATGGCTGAAACTGGAAAAAAAAAAAAAAGCGATAGCTCTTCTACTGAAGGAACACCCTCCTAAAGGGTATGCGTGGCAACTCGAGAGCGTGTTGCTGACGTGCGTGCCTGCTATTGCTTGTTCTTCCGACAGAAAGATAAAAAGGGAAATCGAAATTTGATTGTTGGCTCTTGAAGAGAAAAAAAAACACGAAATGAGGAGTTGGGATAAGCTGTTCGTGAGTGACTTCCTTTTTTTTTCTTTTTCTTCTTTTTGAATGTGACAATCAGACAGTATATGCTACTGTCGTCCGCTCGTCAGACAAAGAACGTAGAAGATCGACAAATAGAATACGGTGAAGGCTAAATCCGAAAGACTGAGAAGGACAGCGGAGGGGGTGGGATAGATCGAGAACGGGTGGAGAGGGGAGAGGGGAGAGAGGCAGAGATGGACAGAGGCAAAGGAAAGAAAGAGAGAAAGAAAGAAAGAAACACAGCGAAAGAGATAGTCTCACGAAGTGTGAAGGAAATATTTTTATTTTTATTAGAAATGCAAAGAGAGAGAGAGGATTGCAGGGAAAAAAAGGTAAATGCTGGGGTACAGGGATAAAAATGGGGAATGTGACAGCACCAAGAGATGTAAAGAAGAAACGCACACAAAGGAAGAGGAGAAAGGAAAGGGTGGGACGAATCAGACTTTTAAAAAGAAGAGGAAAAAAGATCTACCACGACGTCGATGAAGCAGCAACTTGGTGTAGGCCGCTGCTGCTTTGATTTGCTTTGCTTTTGAGTTTCGACTTTTTTTTCTCTTCACTTTTTTTTTTGTGTGTGTGTGACCTTGCTTCCTCCCAGACGTGTGTGTGTGTGTGTGTGTGTGTGAAGCGATCGACAGAAAGACGGGGCCGCAGAAAGGAACGGGGAAAGCGAGTTTGACAGAAGGAAGAAGTCAACAGGGGTGTGGGAGGCTGCCGTACCGTAGATCCGAGACAAGCAACAAAGAGGGAGAGCGAAAAGGGGGGTCACCGTGACGAGGGTGAGAGAGAGAGAGCAAAAAAAAAAAAAAAGGAAGGAAGGAAGGAGACAGAAGAATGCACTAGAAGACAATGGAGTTGGGAAAAATGAAACGACAATCCAGAAGGAGAATCAAAAAAAAAGGAAGAGCAAATGCAAGAAGGGAAGACACAAGTAGGCGCGGAGGAGAGGAGGAAAACCAATCACACAAGGCTGCCGCCCTTATCAATGCAGATACTTGGATATTTTGTTTTCTTTAGAGGTGTAGGAGGAAGAAGAGAAAGAAGCGAAGAGAGGGAGAGGAGACAGATGGATATATATATCTTTAATACTGTAAAGGCAAAGAAGAGATGGAAAAATAAAGAGGGAAGAAACGAGGCGAGAAGAATCAACGTGGCAGAAATAGTTTCCTTCTTTCTCAGCTTCTGAAAAGAAGAGCTCTTTCGTTTTTTCCTGTTGAGAAAAAAAAGGAGGAGGAAGAAGGAACAGGTTTAGCAATTCACGAACGGAATAGAAGAGAGATAAACAATTATATCTGCGTTGGATTTATTTTAAAAAAAAAATGTAGGAGAGAAAGCGGATAGGAAGCACAGGAACCCTACACAGAAGAGGGAAGGGGGTGTAAAGGGGAAAAGTTCCGCTGTGAAACGCAAAGGATTGAAATATTATTATTCTTCCTCTTTTCTTTTTATATACACGTACTTTCTTTGGTTTACAGAGAAGATGAAATCCGTGCGACAAGTGTTTAACAAAGAAGAAGAAGGAGAAGAACAACACGGTCAATGGAAGCGAAAAGGGGGTGGAAGGGGGGGAAGGGGGGGAAGGGGAAACGGTTCTGAAATTCAGCAGTCGCCGGTGTTGAACAGAAGAAAGGACACAGAGAGAGAGAGATTGATGATGACAAATTGGTGATGAGGAAGAGATGTGAGACACACACACAAGAGAAGGAAAAAAAAACAAGAGAGGAAGGGTAGAGCGTAAACGATCCAGTCAAAATCCAAAGGAGAATGAAGGACGGGGGAGTAGGAAGGCGAGGTGACGAAGAAGGAGCTCCTCTTTCTTTGTATTTTTATTCTCGCTTTTTTTTTTTTTTTTTTTGGTGGCTGTGGTGGCTGTTACTCGGTATCGTCGGAGATATTCCCTGGTTAGGGAGTGGGGTGACAATGAATTCACCAGAGAGTACCAACAGGAGGTGGGGTGAACAGTAGAACAGGAATATATTTTTTTAAAAAAAAGGAAAATTCAATTAAAATTTTTTAAAACGCGATGATAGTAGCACACTGAAACAAAGCAAACACGATAGGAAGGAAATGGGAAAGAGCGGGGAAGAAAGGAAGATGTGGTGGAATGTAGGTTGAATAGGAGGGGGGACGTACGGAAGACGAGGAAGAGAAAAGAGACTCTGGGTGTTAGCACAGGACCACAAAGTTGACGAATGGAAAGAGGATAAATGTTTCTGGGTAACTGAGCGATGGTTCCTGTTTTGTGTTTTCGGTTGTTTTTTTTTGAGCTGATTTCTTTTTTCTTTTTCTTTTTTGTTTCTTCCGTGGTTCGTCACGGACGCGCTTCGATGACACACAAAACGAAAGTGTGAACGGGGATAGACAGAAGAGGGAATGACAACCTGGAAGCGAAAAGAGAACAGCAAGGTGCCCACAGTGCAGAAAAAATAGCAGAGGGTTCAGAATCACAGAAGAAGGGGAAAGAACACACGCCTGTGAAGCACAAGACCACTGTCTACGTCTTTCCTATGAGAGCGGCGTTTGAAGCGTGCTGTCTGTGAGCTCCCTCTCTCGTGTGCAACGGGTTCGTTGATACCTCGTTGAGTGCTAGCTTTTCTAATCGTGTGCTTGTCTTGACTTGCGTCTTTCGCTGTCTGGAGTGGGTATCTCGTAATGAACTTCTTTTTCTTTCTATTCTTCTTCTACGCCTTTTTTTTTTTTTTTCGCTGCACCAGAGCTTGACAGATGCAAGGGAGAACAAGAAAACAATATAACGAGGCGGGTAGCTCGAGGGAAGGAGAAATGGGGAGAGAAAGAGAGAGAGAACTAGAGCGAGGGGGGAAGGGGGGAAGAGATAAAACTTATGTCTAAATGATAACCGCAGAGGAGAACACGTGGAGGAGGTGGCGAAGTGGGGCGGATAAGAGAGAGAGGGGGATATGTCGTACATTCCGTTCGCACAAAAAGCTTTTGTGCGAGCCGTCGCTTCATCTATTTTTTTCCTTCATGCGACCAGCTGTAAGGGCTGCTGTTTCCCTCTTTCTTTTTTCCTTTTTCCTCCCATCGCGGGTCTCTCGATTCACTGGTCTCTCGCAATCTTTGCCCATACAACGTCGAATTTCGAACGTCTCTGGGGTCCTCCAGAACAACTGTTATCGTTGGCGTTGTTGTTGTTGTTTTTTTTGTTGTTTCTCATGTAGAGATGGCGAGAGTGGGATAGACAGCGCGTGATATCGACAAAGAGCTTGGGGAGAAATAGTTCCGTGCGAAAGACGAGAATCACAACACAGCGCTCGCTGCATCCGTGAGACAATAAAGAGAGGGAGAAGCCCGACGGAGCATCGGCTCTTCTACTACAAGCGCCGTGGTCACCTCTTTGTCAAGGGCGCATAGGTGTGAGGGTGTGTGAGGGTGTGTGAGAGTGTGTGAGGGTGTCCGTGTGTGTGTGTGTGGACAGGCAGAAAGAGACAAATGAAGAGAGCAACAAGAAAAACAAAACGGCGAGGGCATCGCCATGGAAACAACGCCTCCTTTGTTATTCCACCACCTCTCACCCCTTCTCAACCCACTTGCTACCTCTCCGTACGCGCCACCGGTTACCCTGAGCAATAATGTTTTCATCGCACTGGAGGAGAGACGGAAGGGGGAAAGAGAACGCAAGGGAAAATCGAAGAAAGCATAAGGATAACAGTAATAATGCTAATAATGACAATAGAACGCATCCCGTTTCTCGTTCAAGGCGGAGTATCAGTGCCCCTCCGGGAAGGCTGGTGCGCCTGCATCCATAATAGCGTACATGCGCACCATGGCCCGGTAGCCAAGCATATCTCCTGCCCGCACCAAGTTGCCGGCATCACAGTTCAAGGGCGAGCTCGCCTCTGGCGCCGCCAGCAGCGACGACACCGCGCGGCACACCGAGGACAGGGTCCAGGCAGGGCTCCAATTGTTCTTGAGAATATCCAGGCAAATTTCTCCGGTTGCGAAGTTCACATTGGGGTGAAAGACGTGCGTCAGAAAGGTGGCGTTCGGCGGTGACATGGGGTAGTCCTTGGGAACGCGGAGCAGCAGGTAGTACTGGCCCCCCTCGTACGGGGTGTCCGGGGGTCCGTTCAGCCGCGCCACCCATGTGAAGAGGTCGTTGCCTCCACTCACCGCTCCTCCACGGCCGCTGCCGCTGCTGCTCAGGCTCGTCGACGTCTGACGGAGCTTCGTCATGTCATGTCGGCTGGGATCATAGGGCATCAGTTCAATATCAGCCTCCTGGGACGACTGCACATCCTTGAGTTCCTTCGAGAGGCGGACGACGGGATTGGGCATCTTTGCGGTTGCCACCCTGTGGACGTGCGCGTGTGTGTATGTGTGCTTCTCGACGGAGGCGAAGACGGAGAAAGAGATGGAGAGAGAGAGAGGTCGTTGAAGCTATTGTTGAGCTCCCCGGAATTTAAAAAAAGCAACGAGAATCAGTCAAATATGTGTGTGTGTGTGTTTTCTACGCCTCGCAGGTAAGCAAAAGGTTTGGCGGGTGCACACCAGTGTCTCTACACGATGAAAGAAAAAAAAAAGGAACAACTTGTGTCGTGGTGCAGACAGTATGTCGTTCGCTGACAGGCTGTGACGTACGGATTGTGCTTAAGCGAATCTTTGTCGTTTCGTGTGAGAGAGGAACACAGGTACTATTATTATTGATATTTTTTTGGAGCAAAGAAAGAGAAACAGAGGAAGAGGCGAACGGATCGAGAGAGAGCCAAGTAAGAGACGGAATCGTTGCCACAGTCCTTGCACAATGCACGCGTCTCTTTCACGACAATGCTTTCCATTTTTCCCTCGCAGGAGAGACGCTTAGGAACGGCCCTTGCATCCCTCCCGCGAGGAGACAAAGAGCGGAAATAGGGTTGCTGCATGTCCTCTGTGAGACTCTCGCCTTTGTCCGCGACGCCCTGACAGAGATGACGGAGCTGAAACACAGAGGAAAAGAGATGCCTGTGGTGCGGTGAAGAGCTCCTCTTTTCTAGCCTCACCTCACGTGTTTCTTCCCTCCTATCCCTCTCATTCTCTCGTGCGCACATCACCCGATGACGCATTCTACCATTCCTTCTTCTGCTGGAAACGGGAGGGGTAATGGACGACACAGGCTTCTCCTGGTATCCCATCTGCCCATCTAGGGGCCGTCCGCAAGCCCACTGTAAACACAGTGTTTCTCCATCTTTTCATTTTAGGCTGTTGTTTTCTTGTTTGTTTCTGTTGAAGAATAGAAGGTGTAGAAAAAAAAAAAGTGACAACTGAATACATATACGTGAACGTGGTTTTCAAAAAAAAAAAAAAGTAGAAGGAACGTGAGGGAAATATTGAGCCAAACATAAGAGAAAGGAGGACAGGAAGGGAAGGAAGCATGCGACGAGTGGCAGGCAAAAAAAAAAAAAAAAAAAAAGAGGACTTTGGTAGTGATTGGTCAAAGAGGGAAAACAGAAGAAGGCAAGACGGGCGGTAAACATTAGCGTCTACGGGGCGAATACGGCAAAAAAAAAAAAAAAGCAGAGCGAGGAGTGCAATCCTCTCCTTGACGGAATAAGATGAGCGTGTGGTTTTAGCCCCTCTTCATCTCTCTTTTTTTTTTCATTGTTATTATTATTTTCCCTTCATCCGCGTTTCACCAACGATTTACGCCCCACACTCGCGTTCACCCTGGAGGCTCAGCAAGAAGAAAAGGAAAACAAAAGACACCTCTGAGGTAAATGAAGTGCGACGGAAGGCCGATAGTTGGGGATGAATGGAGAAGGGAAAATAACATAAAGATGGATAAATTTAAAAAAAAAAAAGGAAAACCAAAAGGTGCGTAGGAAACGAAGGAGGCACGCGCGTCCACCAGAGAAACCGATACAGATGATAACACACCACGGCACTGGAGTAGAAGAGTGCGAGGGAGTCAGAGAGAAGGAAAGAAACAAAAACACAGAGAAGCCCATGAGAGCGGCTGACCCGATGCCGGAGGGAGAGGAAACGCCCCACCCACCTACAATGTGAAGCAGCACATCGCCTCGATGAAGTGACTCAGCGTGGGAAGAACCATTCATCTCCAAGGGTAGATGAACGGCATACCATCTCATCTTATCCGCATCACTGCTATCAGATTTTTTTCTCTTCTTCTTTCTTCCTCTCTTTCTTCTACTTTGCTTTCCACTTCTTTTTTTTTCTCCTACATCCGCATCAAGGAACGCTACTGCGTTGCGTACTTGCTCGTGCTCACCTCTTCTTGGTAGGTACTGAGAACAGCAGCCACCTCGTGAGAGGCTCGTACACCAGGCCTTCGCTCATGTATATTTTTTCCCTTGTTTCGAAGCAGATCCTTCCCTCTTTGTTTTTTTTTTTCAATAAAAAGAAAGAGGAGGAAAGGCAGATATATATTTTTTTTCCTCGGCAAGGATTTCCGTGTTTTTTTTTTTTTGTGAGACTCGTCCCTTTTAAATTCCGTAAGAGAACCACAAACACCGAGTTTAAAATAAAAAATGAAGGAAACGAAAACACACCGGAGACAGCAAAGCAGTGACGCAGCACAAAAACAAAGGCAAAAAAAATAAGGAGGAGACATGAATCTTTCCTTTGTTTTCTTTTGTTGTTGTTTTTTCCTTCGTTTCACGGCGCTGGGGAGACTGATCGATGGACCTCCAATGATCCTTTCGCTCTCCGCTTCTTAGCTGCTTTCGTCCAGTGACGGTGGTTTTTGGGGGGAACCAAGGAACGAAAGAATCGGAAAGAAAGTGAGGGGAGAAAAAAAAAAATAAGGGTGCATGTATGGAGTGTAATTGCGGGAAAAAAAAGAGAGAAAAGGAAAACACCAAGAGTTCGCTTGTAAACGACGAATAAAATAAAAAAAAGGAAGAGAAGAGAGATCTAGAGTTGAAATCATGAAGGATTTAAACTTAAACAATAAAATTTAAAAAAAAACGAAAAATCACCGTTGTTAAAGAGATTCCTGAACGAAAGAAAACATTGAGAAGGAAAGGGGGGGTTCCCGGGGGAGATTGGATCAAGAAAGCACGGTGCATATATATATGAAGGCGTATATGGAACTCGCACAGGACGCGAAATCAAATGGCGAATAATAAACTAGCAAATATCTATGTACGTCGAATCCATTATTAAACTAAATCGTGAAGAGCAATTTACTCATGAACGAATCAGACACCAACACTGAGGAAAACTTTTTAAAAAAAGAAAACACTAGGAGCCACTAGGAGCGGAGAAACAACCGAGCGTCGATCCAACCCCCACTTATTGTGTGTTGTGATTTTACATGGACGTTAGTGAGGCTGCTACGAGCAGAGTGAAACACACGAAAGGCGAGGCCAAAGGAAAAGACGAGAGCACAGGCATAGGTGGTACGAGCAACAAAAGAGAAAACGCGTGGGAGGTGTGTGGAGAGGAAAGGAAGGACGAGGAGGAGGGGAGGAGGAGGGGGCGAGAGGGGACATGAGCCCTTCTCGGTACGTGCGCATGTGTGGGAGAAGAAGAAAAAATAAAATAAAGCACGCGGAGGAAAGCAGTGGCGTCTTCTCTTCACGGCTCCGCATTTCCAATTCAAAAAGAATTTTAAAAAGCACGCATACGGATGCTGTCGCCGCCATTCCCCCGCTGCTTCCTCACCCTTTTTTTTTTTTCTTCTTCCTTCTCTGTCCTCTCCTTCTCCCCCTCCTGCTTCCTTCTAGGTTTTCCTTTTTAATAGTCCATGTCCTCATCTATCGAATACGCCGCGTCGGTATCGTGCGCATCGCCGTACCGCATGCCTGTTCCCGGTGACGGCAATGACTTCTCCCGAGCCGGTGCGCTAAGCTCCTCTTGTGTTTGGTGCAGCTGGCTATACCCGCCGGAGCTGTAATGCCCGCTGGCCACCACAACCCTAGCAGGCTGCTCCTCGTCTTCGTCGTCGCCCGCCACGTGTGAGTCGGGCATGTCGCTCTCGACGTGGTGGGGGTGGTGTTGGGGCGGTGGGCACGCAGCGCCGCCGAAGCTAGGGTCCATGCTGTCCAAGTGCCGGCGTGGAGAGCTGTCACGGTGCGACACCGGCTCGGCCGCATCGGTGCGCTCGGGGGTGTGTGCGTCCTCGTGCTCGACGGGCACCACCTCAGACGGCATCTCCGTCACCTCCTGATCCTCCTCGTAGGTCTGATCACGCGCGTCGTCGTGGTAGGGATCCTGTGCGGCGGGGTGCTCGTCGCTGTCATCCTCGCGCAGCGCGGAGTAGGGGTTCGTCTCGTCCTGTGGTTGGTGCATCTGGCTGTGGTCGAGGTACTGTTGCTGGGCAGCGGCGGAACGCGGTGCGGGCGGCAGGGCGGGCAAGTCTGCTGGGATGGCAGGGGCGCAGTACTCCTCCTCCTCCTCCTCTTCCTCAGGGTCTTCCGTGGGGTAGTAGCCGTGCTCGGCGTGGTCCTCGTCGCGGAGCATCTCCACACCAGAATCATCGGCCTCCCCCGCCTCCTCCTCGTGGCGCCCTTGCTGCTGCGGCGGCGGCGGCGGCTGGTGATTGTAGACGCTTTCGTTGCTATACCCACCGTACTTCTGCTGCTGGTAGTCCTGGTAACGCGCCATCTCCTCCGGGTGGCTCTCGAGGTAGTCAATGCGCAGGTCTAGCTCGTCCTGCACCAGTGCCGCGCGGTCCTCCTCTTCCCAGTTACTCAGACGCTGGCGGCGGCTGTCCTCATTCTCAAGAAGGAAGCGGAGCTCGTCGTGGTAGCGCTGCGTGGTGGTGTAGTTCAGGGCATCGTCGTCCTCATCGTCGTCGTCCTCCTCGTCGTTGGCGTTGCGCTGGCGCTCCTCCACGGGGACGAAGCTCATGGCGTAAGCTGCCGAAGGGTCCTGCGGGCCGTCTGCGGCGTTGATGCTAGACATGTCGTTCGTCTCCGCGTCCACGTCGCCTTCCTCGTCGGGATTCAGGTCGAGGGAGCGGGCCACCACACGACCGCGGGGGCTGGGCACGTCACCTTCGTGGCGGGTGGGGGGTACGGTGTTCACGTAACCACTCGGTGCCGTCGCGGTGGCGTTGCTGGACTCAAAGACGTCTTGCTCCTGCTGCGGCACATCTTCCATGTCCTCCGCGTCGTCGTCGTCACGGGCGTCGTGCTCGATGGGGTACTCGGCGGTCTGCTCCTGCGCCTCCGTCTCCTCTTCTGCCTCGCCTTCCTCCGGGACGTCAATGTTGATGCTGTCGTCCTCCTCGGTCACGTGTTCCTGGTGCTCGCTGGCGGCCAGAGGACCGTTGCGGCTGGTGCGACTGGTCTGGTGGCGAATGACGAGCTGCGGCCGTGGGGTCTGGCCGGGGTCGTGCGGGCTTTCCTCGGAAGCGTGAAGGGCTGTCGGGTAACGCGAGGTACCCTGTGGGGTGCTCGTCCGGGTGCCCTCGGGCCTCTCCTCATCCTCCTCCGAGACGTGAAGGAAGCTCTCCCGCCTGCGTGGCGTCGAGGGACGCGAGCTTTCGATACTCTGGCTGCGCACATGACGACGCTGCACCACAGGGGAGCCCCCCTTACGCTCGTCCTGCACCTCCACGTAGGTGGTGTCCTCGTAGTCAATGTCCTCCACCGCGCGGCGCTCCGGCACCGCCTCGCGTGCGAAGCCGTCGCCCTCGTCCTCGAAGCCGATTTCAATCTCCTGCTCCTTCTCCGCCTGCAGCAGTGCGGTGTACCCATCGTTGCACGCGAGCCGCAGGTTGTACCGCGCCCGGGCTTCCTGCAGCGTCAGGGCATCCCGCTGGTCTTCTTCCATGCTCGCAAGAAGGGCGAACGGGTTGTTGCTATCGGAGCTGCCCGAGCGGCCGCGCGAGTTGCTGATGGTGCGGCTGCGGCTCTCCGTTGCATTTTCTTCAAGTTCGTACGGGGCGTACATGAGCGGGTGGCGGCGAGAGGAGCCATCGGTGCTGCTGCCCTCGTAGTACTCGCCCACCTCCATGTGACGCAGGGCCACAAGCTGCTTGTCCTTGTCCACGCCGGAGTCAATGTCAATGTAGCCGTCCTCGTCCTCGACGCGGTCGCGGCAGCAGCAGCACCAGATGATCCAGAGAATGAGCGCAATGAGCAGCAGCCCGCCAAGGATGCTGCAAACGATAATGGCGGCCAGCTCGCCCGAGCTCAACTTTTTGCTGCTGCCCCGATTGGCGTTATTGGTGCAGTCTGTCGTCACCTGCACGACGCCGAGGGTGGCGCAGTAGCTCTCGTCGGAGGGACTCCACGCGCAGAGCGAGAAGCTCGTCGCGGGTGCGAAGGCGTTCACGCGGTTCCCGTCCAGCTGCAGCTCGCATGTGCCACTGCCGCCGTTGGTGGGGGTGCTCATGCTGGACTGGCCCACCACATTGACGCGATCGGCAAGGTTGCAGCAGCTGCCGTAGATGGCCCCCATCACCGCATCGCGCGGGGCGTCGGCGCCACCGGGGGCGAAGCAGCGGCCAATCGTGAAGCTGTCACACGTGTTCATGGTGTTGTTCGGCGGGAGTGAAATGCCAAGCGCCTGGAAGGTGATGGAGCGGGGACTGAGGGGGAGGGCGACAATGGTCTGGTTGATGGGGGCGCGCGCGCAGAGGTACAAGTCATCCTGCGCGGTGGCCGCCGTCACGGATAGCGTGGTGGCAGACGTCGCCACCCACGAACCGTACGTCTCGTCCACCACGTCGCACAGCCGCGAGGTGGCGAAGCCGCTGAGCAGGTAGTCGGGCTTCAGGTCGTCGAGGAGCTGCATGGTGCCAGGGACGCCGACAAAGTAATTCAGCCCACGGACGTCAAAGATTTGCTGCGGGGTCACCTGAATCTGGGTGGCGAGGGCGGTGTAGACCGAGCTCGCACGCGCCAGAGCCGCGTCCACATTCTGGCCAGAACGGAAGCAGAGGTTGTACGTGCCCGTGGGGGCTGGCACCGCACCGCCTGCCGTGTACAGGGCCATGCCACCGTAGCCGTCGTTGTCTGTCGTGAAGGATGGCAGACCCGTGCTGGCAACAGCAGAGCAGTCGCCTGGGGTAGCGCTCTGGCTGAGGTAGAACTCGGTGTTGGGGTTAAACGGGATAAAGATGGTCGCACGGGTGCCTGTGACAAAGAGGGAGGGGTACAGCACATCCGAGGTGACCACCACATTGTTGAGCGCCACGGCGTTCCCAGCGGGTGTGCCTGTGCAGAGCTGCGCTGAGGTCACGTCTGGGGCAATGCTGTCGGTGGTGAAGGCAGCCACGTTGGCGCTGTTGACGTACGACGTGCTGGTGCCTGGCAGAAGGGTGCGGCAGCTGTCCTGAGAGAGAAACACATCGCGTGCGCTGGAGACGTAGTAGGACGCGTATGTGTACCCGCTATCGGTGCCCTGGTGCATCGAGTACAGTGGGGTGGACGCCACCCCCGTGCCCTGGACCTCCAAGGTCGTGGCATAGGTCGCGCCACGAATAATTGCCGGGCTCGCGGACAGCACTGTCGGTGGTGTCACACTCAGGAAGTTGGCAACGAGAATCTGCTTGCTTGGGAAGAGGCTGTCGAACGTGCAAACATAGAGCAGGCCATTCACGCTGGTCGTGCTGATGGAGGTAGACATGGAGTCCGCATCCGCAAAGCCTGGGGCGCTCACCAGTGCCGTGCCACACTGCGGCGTGCGGCTAATGAACGTCTGCTGGCTAGGCGTCTTGTAGTTGATGGTCAGCTGCGTGGAGGAGAGGACGCCGACGGTGCTGTTGTAGCGGCTGAGGACGGAGGTTGGCGTGACAGCCCACGGGATCACGGTGAAGGTAGCCGCGGAGGTGGTGAAGCGGACCGAGTCCGCCATGCCAATGGGCGTCGCACAGACAAAAAAAGTGTTCGACGCCCCCAGGGACGGGCTGTAGCCGAGCGTCGTCACGTTCGCGGGCAGCAGCGCGCCGGCCTCGCAGCCACCGGAGGTGGAGAGCCGGGGGTTCACGAGGAAGTCCGAGTGGATGCCAAAGTCGGTGATGGGTGCTGCCGGCGCGGCCCGCACGCTCGTGATGGTGGCCGTGGCGCTGCCATCCGCGCAGGCGGAGCGACGCAGCAGCCCCATGCGGCCGCGGTTAGCAAAGGAGGCGCCGCCGTCCGTGCTCTCACAGTAGAAGACCGCGTCGAGCTTGCCGTTGGCGCCGCACCCGGACACGGTGAGGGTGGATTGGTAGTTGCTGATGGTTTGTGGGTTGCCGGAGGAGACGGTGTCGGAGCATGTCGCGGTGCCGGAGAGCTTGGCAAGGCCGCTGGACTGCAGGGAGGCGGAGGTCACCGTGGTTGCGGTGTCGGCGAGAATCACGGTTGGGGTCATGTACGTCTGCAGCGTGGTCTGCAGCACTGGGAAGCTGTCGGCGGCGTCGCTGGACGGCTGTAGGCAAAAGACAACGTCCACAACTGGCTCGACGCTGGTGACAGTGATGCTGGTTGAGCCGGAGCTCTTGATGGCGAACGTCTGCGAGGTGCTGGCGGCGCTGGTGTCGCTGCACCCGGTCGTCGCAGGCACGACAACAAGGTCGTACGTCTCTGGGATCGTGACGCCCGTGCTAGCGCCCGTCGGACCACCAGCGAGTGTCACGTCAACGGCCTGATATTGACGAATGGGGTTGCGCGAAGCTGTCAGCGACCACGCCGGCACGACGGCGACAGGGGTCGTGGCACCCACCATGACGTTGGTGAAGCCCGTGAGGATGCTCTGCTGGCACAGCACATAGGGGCCCTCGGCGGCGGTGGCGGGCAGTGCCTGCAGGGGGCTCGTGTAGAAGACCGTGGTCGCCGACTGGCACGTCTCCGTCGCGCGAGAGGCGGAGCAGGCAGACGCAGAGCCGCACGGTGCCAGGAAGAGCGCCGCGGCGTTCTCAGCAATGGGTGACCCCTGAAGGTCATTCGGTTGGCCAATCACAGCGAACTGGGAGACAGCGGTGAAGGTGTGAACATCGATGCGGCCTCCGTCCGAGAAGCCCGCGGTGTCGGACACCAGGTTGTCTTCCTGCGCGACGCACACGCGCACCGCTGCGGTCGTCGTCGGCGCAATGAAGTAGTCGGTGTTTCCGTCGCCGTCAATGGCGCCGGAAGCGTACACGGTCGTGAGGCTCAGGTCCTCCGCGCAGTTTGCGGAGGCATCAATCACGGAAAAGCGGTTGGGACGCAGGGCGGTGAAGGCTGCACCGGCGAAGGTGGCGCGGACAGGGAGGCCGGCGATGGCATCGGTGGGGCTCTGGGTCATGGTCATGGCATCCTCCACGCGTACGGTACCCGCAGCCGTGAAGCCGCCCGTAAAACCCACGCACACTAGGTACTGCGTGCCAATTGTCGTTCCAGCCGACGGCGTGAAACTTGCGTACGGCATGTCCTGTTCCGTCGTGCCATCGACGATGCTGAGCTGGTACGCTGCATTCGTTGGGGCGCTCGTGGTGGAGCACGCGTTGGAGTTCAGGCCTCCGTTGCTCGTGTCCTCTATCAAGTACGCGACACCCCCGACAAGCAAATCTGTCGAGGGCACCAGGAAGCTTAGCTTCGACGTGCGGCCTTGAATGGCCACGGTGGGAAAGACGTGGGGCACTGCGCTCGCGATGCTGCCGGCGCTGTGAAAGGCACCAGCCGTGGCGAGCGAGTTCGCCTCCCCGCGGTACCGCACGCACAGCAGGAGGCTGCCCTCCACACCGTACTTTGCGTTTTGCAAGGTCGCGTTGGCGTCAGTGTTCGACACGGCCGAGGCCACCTGAGTGTTGCTTCCGTCCGCCTTGCAGGCCGTCTCAGCGGTGAGGTACACGTTGGTGGAGGGTGGAATCGCGGTGACGGTCAGGGTGGTGGGGACACCTGTCACCAACCCATTCGGCTTCACCACAGCGTTCCCGTACACCTGCAGGGTACGCAGGAGCCCGAACTCGCCGGCAAGCACGGTGGGTTCACTCACGCAGAGCAACCAGGCACCCGCGGTGGGGAAACGAACCGGGGTGAGAGAGCTCGTGGCGGTGTTGAGGGGGAAGTTGTTATTGTTGTTGGAGCCCAGCGCGGCCCCGCAGCCCTGCGCGCTCGAGGGCACGAGCTTCATGACGGTGCCGGTAGAGAACTTCACCTCAGGGTCGAGCGCAATGGCGAGGTCAGTGTTGATGAGGAGCGGGTCGTAGGTCAGAAAGAAACTGCGCAGATTGTACGTGAACATGGGGTAGTAGTAGGCAGTGTTGGTCTCCTCCCCGACACCCACATTTGCCTGCACGGGGTTGCTGATGCAGGCCACCACCTGCGCAGGAGCCGTGGCAGGGATGTGCATGCCGACGCTGAGGGCCGTCGCACTTTCCGTCGTGCCTTGTGTGATCAAATCTTTGCATGTGTTGCCCGAGGTTGACGTCTCTGCAAGGCCAACCGTCACAAACCCGGCCACGTCGTTGTTGCGCGTGAAGGTGGCGACGACGCCGAGACCAATGACGCCAGGGGTACGGGAGAAGGTGAGGGTCGGTGGGCCAGAGATGGTGATGGTCCCAGCGCGGGACGTGTTGGCAGGACCGGGGTCGAGTGTGGGGCGGACGCATGCGTAGAAGGTGCCTGTACGAGTCGGGCTCCAGGCGAGGTTGCTCGACCACGGCAACACTGCATGTTCGCACAGAGGATCCATAAACAGGCCCGCGTCGTACGAGGTGCCTGCCACAATGGCGCTGCGCGTGAGTCGCATCTGTGTTGCCATGCCCGTGTACAAGGAGCGCGGCTGGATGCCGTACTCGGTCACCACGAACTGCGAGGTAGCTGGCACGTACACGCCCGAGGCGGCGTCAATCAAGGTGCAGAAGTAGTAGGAGCCCTGTGGCGCGACAATGTTGAGCATGGCGGCGCGCGTGCCGGTGGTTGGGTTGGAAGGCTGGGCAAAGTCGAGGCAATTGAAGTCGTGCGAGAGGGACACGGACACCGCACGGCTGTTGGTGCCAATGCTGATGTTGGTGTAGCGCAGGCCCGTCGTGGTGAAAATGTTGTACTGCGACGAGGCAAAGACAGTTGTGGCAGAGATGGCGACGGTGCCGCCCGTGACGCTGGGAACGGTGGCGCAGACATACACCGTGTTCCCGTCGTCGGTGCTCATCAGTAGATCGGTGGAAAGAGACGGGCCAAGGGTCACGGTGCTTGTCCCGACCACCGGGAATGTGCAGGCGTCCGTGCTGTAAAAACCAATCCGGGTTCCCACGGGGGTGGCTGAGTTGAAGGTCAGTGTCGTCTGGTTGTTGTAAAACACAAAAGGAGGAGTGACCGTCATCTTGGCGACGTTGAAGGTGTTGATGGGGGTGGAGCCGCCCGTGTTGCTGCACCAGTACAGCTGCGGAACCGTGCGGTCAATGAAGGCATCCAGGCCAAGCGCCGCGCTGGAGATGGTGAACACGCACGTCGTCGCATTCTGGTTCCACGCGGAGTTGCCGCCAATGGTGCAAATCGGAGTGATAGCGTTGGCGGTGGCGCAAGTGGAGGAGGTGGACGCGTACAAGGTGTTGTCCTTCACCAGACCAGGGGTGGCGTAGAAGGGAACATCCACCAGAGGTGTGGCTGGCTGCGTTGTCACAGCCGTGGTGGCGGGGCTGGCGGCACAGGCAAGGGCCATCGTGAGAGCGAAAAGAAGACCCAGCACTGCGCCAACGCGCGCACGACTGCCGTGCATGACCGTCATGAGAGTCATGGAGTCCGTCAAGGTGCTGAACCGAGTTTATTGGAATAAGAAAAAGAGTAAGACAAAAAAAACAGTGGAAAGAAGAAAGAAACACGTGAGGTAGATATATATTCTTTTGGCTGTTTATACACGCACTACGGCGTGGTGTATGCGAAGTGGATTATTTCGCTTCTTTTTCTCAGTTGTTTCTACAAGGAAGAGGCCGTAAGAGTTACGCTGGGAAAAACTCTGTCAAATCGGGAAAACGATCTATACGAGTCTCTGCGAAGAAACTGTGCTTACGGCAGCTGGTGATGCCTTTCCTTTTGCGAAGATTAGAAGCGAACGAGAGAGAGAAAAATGGGAACAAGGATTTAAAAAAACTGGAGGAAGGGAGCTGGTTTGGATCTAAGAGGGTTGTATGGTTGGTCGGTCGTCGTTTTACCTGATCACTTTGGTGAGTCAACACCTTTCCAAGTTCGTGGTATCGGACGGAGAAGCACCCAGGAAGACAGAGAAAGGCAACGACGACTGAGAGAAAAAGGCAAAGCACCAGCACGCGTAGTTCGAGTTGTGCGATGCGGGTGGGGAAACTGTGTCGCTCTCACGAATGGGTAGTGATCGTTGAGAGGACTGATTGTAGGATCTATGGAAACGTAAACAAGTAATAATGATTTAGGAAAAGACAAACTCGGAATATGTAGGAGAGAGGTCTCTTGCTGCAGGGGACGAAATTACGAAGAAACGGAGAGACGGAAAAGAAAGAACTCTGGTGGTGGTGGTGGTGGTGGTGAAGAAACTTGAATCTAGAAAATACCTTTGGCCAGAAATTATTGCACTTTCTCCGAAGGAAAAGAAAGGAGGAACGAATCTAGATTACTTACTATACAAGTAAGGAAGAGCGATGATGGGAGCATAAAGAAAGTCAAAATGAAAGCATGGATAAGCGAACGGGAAATCACGTCGTTCTCTCTCACACACATGCCAAGTGCAAACCTGTACCTTTGCTCCATGGCGCAAGCTGCCGTTTCGAACCCAATCCGAACTCATGAAATAAGCGCGGCTTAGCGAAAAGCCCTTGGGTCTCAGTTTCTTCTTTGGCCCATCTTGCTACTCCGCTCTCTCTTTTTCTCTTTCTTTTTGGCGGTCTGTACCGTTCAATTCGCGGAAGGAAAGGCATGAAGATATAGAAAGGATAGGGAGATGTCCGTACGCCTCTCTGCAAAGCTGTAACAGGCATCATCACGAGGTTTTGTGGCAAGAAAGGGAAGACAAGTGAATGATGTCAAACCCGTTCGAAAGTCTCGGAGGTGACCGGGCTAACTGCAAAACTTCTCAACAAGCTTCTTGACTTCTTCGGCAAGGGCTTCTGTTGCCTCGCGAGTCGGTGCCTCGGCATACACACGCACGATGGGTTCGGTACCACTTGGCCTCACAAAGGATCGAGCGGCAACGGAGTCCCCACCGCCAAGTGACTGCCTGCACGCCTCCACAGCAGCATCAATAGCTTCCTGTAAGCCTGGTGGAGTGAGCGCGCGCGTCTCATCCTTGGTGTTTGTGATCACCCGTGGGTTTGGCACTGTCACCGTAGTCTGCAGAGATGGCCTGTCGGTGTACAGTTCTGCCCACATCGTTGGGGTCACACGTAGCGCGCGCATAGCCACTTCGCACATGAGCATGTCCGCGATCGCGTCGCCGCACACCTGTGATAGAAGCCTGGGTAATGTCTCCAGAATCTTCTTCACCCTTCCATCGCTCACCTCCGTTGAGGAAATGTTATCCTCCAGCGCAGGCTTGAACAGAACGGTCCCGTGTCCGTTGGCCTCAAAGTAGACACCGATGTCGCGGGCGTGAGCGATGGGGTGTAAATTTTTTACGCCAGTGGCGGCCTTGTAGATGCGCATGCCGAGTTTCTTTTCCACGTAGTCAGTGGAAGCTCCGTTTGCGTACGCTGTTTGCACGATACCAATGTCCAGCTTTTCCATCAATTCGGCACCTAGCCACTCGTGTAGAAGCAGCGAGTAGAGAATTGATGTGCGGTCGCCGTCAATCATACGCCACTGTCCCGTGCCGGCAAGCGCAAAAGAAATGAGCCTATCCGCGTCACCGTCCAGGCAGTAATAATGCACGCATTCCGTGTCGTCTTCTGGTGTTGGGGCACCGTTATTCCTAGCCCACTGTTGCATTTCCGCAGATGGTGTTTGCTTCTTGTGGGCATATTCTGCACCGCATTCCTTGTTAAGGATATCTGTGTTGTCCACGTGAGTGTTCACAAGAGAAATATCCAAAAACTGAGAAATAGCGTTCGCCTTTCCGTTCACCTCGTTATCCTTCGCGTATTGTAGCAAACTCTGGAGGCCCAGGGCACCAACCCCGTTGGACGCGTCCACCACAAGTCGCCGTGGCACACCCGCGATGCCTTCGGTGGCGATAGCCGCAAGGCCATCAAAAGCAGTGAGTATTTCCTTGTTGTAGAGCCCCACGTTCACGTCAATATTTGCCTCCTGAACCTTCGTCTGGTTTGCCTTGTAGACAATAAAGTGCAGTTGTGGGGTGGTTACAACGCCATGATCGGTGTAGGAAATTCGCAGGATGGTGTCCAACATATCCTTCACAGCATCAAGGATGACCTCTCCAGAGCCTCTGGTGTCCCTGCCAACTTGGACTGAGCCGAAATTGCACACCACATCCTGTTGCATGCGTATTTTTTCTGTCTCAACACATTCGCGAACAACGTCAGCTACTTCTTCGCCAGTGATGGCGTTGGCAATCTTCCCACACCACGGTTCCCATGTAGGTGACAGCATACCGCCGTCCTCATCGATAATTTTGAAGCCGTTGTCTTGTGCGGGGTTGTGCGAGGCTGTAATCATGAACCCGACAGTGGTTCCTCTGGTGTGCCCGCGAGCAACAGCTGCTGCGGTGCACTGCCATGCTCGCAATACGGCGATAATAACAACCCGGGCGGCCACCGGTGGAAGGAGCGTGCCCGTTGTGCGAAACCCTGCGGTTCCATAATTCAACTTCCGTTCGAGCGGATTGTGAACCAACGGATAGCGCATGTTGATGTGTGAGGCGATGGCCTTCAACATGGGCTCAGGGATCGCAGTAGAGGTCATGGTATAGTTTTGCAGTGGAAAAGAAACAGTCCAGAACGTAATAGGTATTTTTTCTTTCGTCTGGTACCTAAAGCAAAGGAAAAATTAGCACCGATACGCTTGCGAATAAATGTGCCAAGTCTTGAAAGACAGAAAATACTGAAAAAGTCCAAGGGCGTGTCCTTTGAGTGTGTTCAGGAGGTGGATAGTGCAAAAGCGGATCCCAAAATGGTCCCTAAATTCCTGACGGAGGATTTTTGCTGTTAATCCCTGTACGTTCACGTAACAGGCAGATTTCCGTCTGCCTGGCGTCTGTAAGATTCGATTTCGGACTTTACGTTATTTTTCCTCCTTCGATCTGTGGTGTAGGTAACCACCTCTGCCGCGCTTCCTCTTGTCATGAGCATTGCTTATTATATTTGTTATTTTGCTTGGACTCTGGGCGTTCTGCAGTAGAAAAGAGTTAGGGAGAGCTTAAACGTGTGTGTGAGGTATTATCGTAACAAGATACGTGAGAAAAATTATAAAAATCAATTCGCCTACGCTGCTTAGTTTTCTTTCTCCTTGTGGATGCTCATGCAGCAGGTTGCCATGCCGAACGTCTGTAGGTAGAAGGAGCTGTCCCATTCGACGGAGCGGATGCTGTCGGTGGCGGTGGAGGGCCTGGTGGTGGTGGAGGTGCGGTGGGATGTTGGTGTGGCTGGGGCTGCTGAAGATTGGGTCCCGCGGTCGTTGGGATAGTAGGGTATTGAGACTGGTGCGCTGCTGGGGCAAGGGTAGCATACGGAAAAGGGTAAGCTAGTGTGCTGGGAAATGTAGCTGCCTGTTGTGCCATGGCCGCCTGCTGCTGCTGCAATTGTTGCTGCAGAGGGTTTTGGGTGAATGTCAATCCGTCGATACGTGAAGGGTCAAGTTTGGCGTACAGAACAAACGGGCTGTATAAATACTGTGGTGGGCACATGGCAACAGGGATGCAGGCGAAAATGTGCTCACTCGGTAAGTGCATCTGCGCAGCGGGAGCAGGTGTCGGAATTGGAGCAGGTTGTGGCACAGGTGGGGTGAGCTGTTGAGTCGGAACTGTTGGTGGAGGACCTGGTGGTGGCGGAGGGCCTGGTGGAGGTGGAGGTCCTGGTGGAGGTGGTACAGCAGTTTCTCTTTTTACGTCGGCACGCGGCACAACTGGCGCTGTTGACGGGCGCTCACTGTAATTGTGGTGAGATTGCTGGACGGAAGACTGCTGTAGTGGTGTCGGTTGCTGCTGATGTTGTTGTTTTTGTTGCAAAACGTGTGATGGTGGTTGAATAAAACGATCCCGATTCTGCGAAGGTGGGGCTGGCGGAGGCTGTGGCACAAAGGAGTCTGCACGCATGCCGCCAATGGGTTCCATCCGACGTCTCCTCGGCGGTGGCTGCACAGAATGTGTGGGAATCCTTTCTTCCTCATCGTTGTCGTGCGTGACTGCTGTTGCGGGTTTGGGCGGGAGAATAGGTGGTCTCTCCTTCAGTTGAGAAATTTCCTTGGTAGGCACAACTGGTTCTACAATTAAGGTTGCCTCTTTGATTACGTGTGTTTCCAAACGGAGTGTGCCGTTTGGTGCTTCGGCAAAGCGGAGCCATCCGTAGCCGCAAGACTTTCCGTTTTTGTCAAGGTGTGGCTCGTAGGATTGAACCCTGCCATATTTGGCAAAATGGTTGGTGATGTCCTCCTGTGTTATGTCTCGAAACACGCCGCTAATGAAATAAGTTGAAGGTGTCGCCATCGGCGAAAGGAAGATGGCCGAACTAGTCTTGTGAAAGTGAAAAGAAAAAAAGTTGCGTTCAGTAGAAGAACGAAGAGGAGAGGATTACTGGGCGGTGGCGAGGGAAGCGTTTTCATTTGCTTCCGGGAGGTGTGCAGGTGGTGCGATGCGTCAACGTTTTGGCCGCTGCCCATCTTTTTGACTTACACCGTGGTGGCAGTGTCTCTTGCAGTTTTAGGACTGGCAGCTGGCTGGGTTTCGTTGGTCGGTCACGTGATTAGAGGTGGGGTGGGGGTAGGGTTCATCTCACCCCTCTCCCCACCCCCCTTCCCCCGACACCCCCGGACGGCCCAACGCGTGTGAGGAAGGGAGGGGGGAGGGGGACAGACACACCTAGCTCGACGGACCTACCACACCAACGATGCACAAAGGAAAAACAAAACTCCCAGGGATGAGCATGGGCATCGGTATCCCAGCCGGTTTTTGCCCCTTTGCCCCACCAAGAGCGCAGTGCGGGACCCCCGCCCTGCCCCACCTATTCCACAGCAGAGGGGAAGTAAAAACACAAAACCGCCAACGGCCTAAGAGCATTCGTAGGTTGGAGGGTCATGCGCTTCACCACCCTTCCCGACTTCTCGGATGATAGCGTGGAAAATCCGAAAAGGGCGAAAAATTCATCCGTGACAGGATTCGAACCTGCAACCCTCTGATCCGTAGTCAGATGCTCTTCCATTGAGCCACACGGACTGTTGACGTTCTTCGTTTTTGACTCTGACACTGCAAAAATAGAAGTCTCACGTGTTACTCAAAAAATACCCACTGGACGCTGAGCAAATTTGGCCGAGTGGTTAAGGCGCCTGCCTGCTAAGCAGGTGACATCTGTCGCGAAGGTTCGAACCCTTCAGTTTGCGAACTTTTTCCCCAGTGGCCCGCTCCTCTTTCCTGAGGAGGATGCGGCGGATGGTGCAAGATGCAGGAAAGACGTTGGCCTACCTACAGTTTTCACTTTTCTACCCGAGCGGCGCCTACCTAACTGCGAGCAAAGGGGAAAGAGGAAGGGGTGGTAGAGGAGGTGCTCTTTGGACGCGTGGCAGAACTTGTGGCGTCAGCAACGCCGAAGCCTTCTGGACGGTTTAATGGGGAGCGAACATGTGCCCTCTAGCTCCTTCAGGTGCCTGGCTTTTCGTGTTCCCGTCGAGGTTCGACAGAACATTCCTTGTCTTCCGTCTTTTTTTTTGTTTTTTGTTTTTGATGTGCCCGCTAGGGCACTGGTGCGAAAGGGACGCTACGTGGGAGTCGCTTCGTTAAGGTAAACGGGCAGTGAAAAGTCAGTTAGTGCGTGCGCGTGTGTGTGTGTGTGCGTGGAAAACAGAAACGCAAGCGTTGGTGGGAGAAAATGGCGCCAAGAAAAAAAAAGGGAGGAGACTACAACAGGAAACAAAAGAAAGAAGTGGCGGCGTGAGTGCCTCGACAGAGGCTTAGCGACAAGTGGAAAGACAGAAGCAAGTCTGAAGCGAACGAACATCGAGGCAGGAAATGCTGCGGGCGGCGGGAACGTGAAAAACATCCCTCGCACGCACCCTTTTCTCCCCACGTCTTCGGCTCAGGTTATCTTAAGACACACAGACACACAGAATAGAGAAAGAAAAAACACTACCAAGTGAGGCTTACAAAACAAAGAGAAAACAAAAGTTACCGAGCGGAGAAATTTAAAAAGAGAACGCACGTTTTCTACTCCGAGACAACGCCAATGACGGCCTCGGGCGTGTACTTGTCAATCAGCTCCACCTGATGCACCATATCAAACTCCTTGGTGGCGTCCTTGCCCGCGTAGATCAGGATGGACTGCTTGCCGCCAGGGTGGTCCGGGAGAAACTTGGTCAGGTCGAGCACCTGGTCGTGGATGATGCACCAGCAGTCCTTCTCCTTGTTGTGCTTGGCCACCTCCGCCCGGGAAATCTTCCGCAGAGGCTTGCCGTCTGCTCCCACAGCGGCAGCGGCGGGGGCCTCGGCAGCGGGGGCTTCCGCATCAGCAGCTGCAGCAGCAGGGGCAGCGGCCTCTGCAGGTTTGGCCGGCGCCGCGGCCGCGGTGGGAATCGGCTTTGCCGGTGGCAGGTCCTCGAGCTTGAGCTGGGCGTAGATGTTGTTGAGGCGGTTGTTCGAGAAGGGTCCCATGTACGTACCGAGCAGGTACTTGGCGGCCTCCGTGCCCGAGACACGCCCGTACACGACGCAGTCCAGCAGCGAGTTGCCTCCGAGGCGGTTCTTCCCGTGCACGCCGCCAGCGGCCTCGCCGGCGCAGTACAGGCCTGGGATGGGCTTGCCCGTCTGCGCGTCCAGCACCTCGGTGCGCTCATTCACCTTGAGGCCGCCCATCGTGTAGTGCACCACAGGGCAGATCCAGGCCACGTGCATAGGACGCGACATGTCAAAGAACTCGTAGTTGCGAAACACTGTTTTGCCAAACTGATCGGGCGTGCCCTTGCCAGCGCTGGCTGCCTCGGCCTTGGCCTTCTGCTCGTCCGCGGGTGTCGGGGCAGTTGCACCCCCTCCGCCGAACAGACGAGAGAAGAAACCGCCACCGTTGCTGCCTGCTCCCTGCACGCTGCGCTTGTGGCGATCAGCAGCCGCCTTGTACTCGTCGAAGGTCTGCTGAAGCGCTGCCGGCTTGATGCCCGCCTCCTTGCAGAACTCGTGGCCGCTCTTGTAAACCTTCATGAGGCCGCGGCCAACGTAGTGCTTGCAGTGCACAGACATTTCTTCCGCGCTCTTCTCATTGAGCACGAGCCAGAACGGGCTGTCCGCATTGTGCTTGAGCATCGCCCCGCTCACCTGGTCACGGCGCGCGAGCTCGTCGACGAAGCGCTTGCCGTGCTTGTCCACCACAATGCCGCCGGCGCCGCGGGTGGCCTCTGCGCACAGGAACTTCACATGGTTCTTGGGGTCCTTGGGGTCGACCAGGCCAGACGGGTGCATCTGCACCCGCTCCATATCCACGAGACCAGCGCCGATCTGCTCGCCAATTTTGATGCCGTCGCCGGTGGCGTGCTCGGCGTTGGTCGTCGAGAAGCTGGACAGCTGCGGGGTGAAGCGGGCAATGAGAGAGGTGTTGTCCTGCTCCGCAAAGTCAGCCGCGTAGCCGCCTGTGGCAATAATGACGGCGCCGCGCTCCACAAACTGTTTGCCCTGGCGGTCCTGGTACACGACACCGGTCACCGGTCCATCTGCAGGCTCGCGAATGAGGCGCACCACGCGAGCCTTGGTCACAATCTGCGCCTTGGCCGGCGTCGCCTTCTGCGCCGCCTCCAGGGCCGAGATGAGGGCGTAGGTGATGGCCATGCCTGGCATCTTCCCCGTGCCACGGTGCGTGCGCGGACGGCTGTGCCCACCCATCACCCCAAGCACCGACAGGTCACAGCCAAAGTACGTCTCCAGCCAGTTCAGCGAGGGGCCGGAGAGGCGCGCCATCTCCGCGACGAGCGGGGAAACCGGGCCGGGCTGCTCTCCCTTGGCCACTCCATGGAAAGACCGGTTGGTGTCCTCGACAAAGAGCTTGACGCCGTCCAGGACGCCGTTGCTGATCTGCGCCTGCGTGGGCGTTCCGGCGATACCGCTGGAGGCTTTCGTGCTGTTGCCACCAAGGAAGGCGGACTTGTCAATCAGCACAACGCTGCCGCCGTGCTGGAGGACAGAGTGCGCGGCGCACACACCAGCGAGGCCGCCGCCAATGACAATGACGCGGTTGCCGCCGTCTACCTTAGCCTGGGGGCCGGACATTGCGAATTTCTTTCTTTGTCCTCTGCGATGTTTGTGCTTGTACTTGCTTAAAAACGTATGGGGGAAGAAGAGAAGAAAAAAAAGAGCTGCGGTAGAGCTGTGATTCACCAAAGCAAGTGCGACGTAAGTATGTGTAAGTGATAATCGTAAGTGCGGAGAGATCCCAACAGAAAGAATGAAAGAAAGAAGGCGAAAAGTAGTTCAGGTTACGTTTTACGCGACGATATTGTCGAAGAGAGAGAGAGAGAGGTTTTGGTTGCTGTTGTTTGTTGTTCGCGGAGCGAGAGGAGAAGTAGAATTAAACAAATAAGAAATAATCAGTCAACAGCGACAGAGAAAAAATAATAAACTAAGAGGAAAGAGAGATATCACACAGGCACAAAAAAAGAGGTAAAGAATGAAAGACAATAGATCAACGTGTCGTCTGTTGCTTCTCTTGCTGAGCGCTGTTGTTGTTGTTTTTTTTTTCACTAGGACAGACTGCGCAGAAAAGGCTTAACGATAGAGGAGTAGATGGGGTGGTACGTACAAGACACAGTTTCCTGTCGAAGTGGGAGGATATTCTGCACGGCAATTGCACGGAGACACGCACAAAACCCAACGACGACGGAAGGTAAGATAAAGGAATGAGTTACGTGAAGGAGGAAAATGAAGAAATAGAGAGAGGGATATCAGACACGAATGTAAGATAAGGGAGAGCTTAGCTGGTTGCACAGAGAGGGAAGAGCTTGTTGGGCAGTATGAATGAAGGAAAGGATGGAAGCGAGGAGAAAGAGATTGCAAGAAGCGTGTGGTAGCTGCCACGCACAACGCTGCGCTTTTCCATTTCACGATTTCCACTCTCCACGTTTCTTTTTTTCATATGCATTCGGGCAGCCTGCGTCACGTGGTGACCATTCTAACAGCAACCCTTCAAGAGCTTTTCGAATGGTTTCATGTGCGGTTTGTATTGACGAGTTGTGAGCGGGTGAGAACGAGCGAAGGATGTCGGCACAGCCAAACGTGCGGACTCTTTTTTATTATTGAATTCCTATCCAACACTAACGCTGTGTGTGTTGTTGTTTTTTTTTTCGCTTGTTGGAAAATAGGTAAATAAGAAACCGAACATCTATGAATCCGGAATGGCGTTGGGCAGAAGACAGAGAAAGAGGGAGAGAGAGGGGGAAGGCATTAGGCGTTGGAAACGCAATAAGGAAACGTGCCAACCGGTTGTTTTTTTTTTCTATGGATGTGAAGAGTTGAAAAAGAAAGAAAATCAGTGAACAAAGACAGCAACAACAATCAAACTTGGACACAATGTGCATACGTACAGCAGATCTTCCACTTCTACGGGAAAGAAGAACGTTTTAAAAACCTGCGCCAGAAACCGCAAACACAACTGTTTTCCGCGTCCTTCCCCTTCGAGGAGTGTTGCCATGTTTTCGCTACATGCTCGAGTACAGATCGCTCAGCGGGGCACGAGAGCCGGCCGACGTCGCGACGAAAGGACTGTCCTCATCGGTGTCGCTCGAATTCACGTGGGCCTGCGGCATGGCCAAGCCTTGCGCAGCAGCGGCGGCTGCAGCGTCCTCTTTCTGCTGCTGCCGCTGGAGTGCCTGGCTAATTTCTTTAATGACAAACGCGTCGACACCGGAGAAGCGCAAGGCGCTGTTCACAGGCCTCTTGCCCTGGGCGTTGAAGGCGGTGGGGTAAGCCGACGGGGAGGAAGCGGCGGGCAGAGGCGGCGGGATCGAAAACCCATCCGCGGCACCGCGCACGCCAAGCGCCGTGTGACGAGAGCATCCCATCTCCTCCTCCTCCTTCCCCGTTTCCTTTTCCACCCCTGCGTCGTTGCGACCGAAGTCACCACCCCCGTTCTTCGCCGCTGCGGCGCGCCACCGCTCCGCCCGTGCCGCGTCACGCAGACGCTGATGGCGTTCCTGCTCGGTGGAAGACGTCCCCGGGGACGGTGCGGTTGGTTCGCGCCTCTCTGCGGGACTCGCCTGCGCCGGCAGCGGGGAGACGCTCTGCCGCTGCACCGACGAAGACGGCGTCGTCAGGCCCGCCCCTGTGCTTGACACAGCCGCAGGTGCCGCGGCTGAAGGAGAACACGCGGTCTGTGGGCTCGGAGAGCCGAACATGGGCTGCGTGAAGATGGGGGAGACCGGAGAGGTGCCGGTGTGGGAGTAAGGGCTGGTGCCGCCATCACAGCTCAGGGGACTGATGGATCGGCTGCCCCATGCCACCGCGGACAAAGGCACAGATGCGATATCAGTACCTAGGAAAATCCCTTTCTCTTCCTCTTTTTCCGCATTCACATCGTCGTCAAGGTCGAGGGGCCGCTGATCGGTGTGGTTCGCCTCGCCCCATCGCCGCTTGCGCGCGACGACGCCGGATTCGCCTCTCGCCTCACCGTCTGCTTTCATGTGGAACAAGGACCGACGCGGGTCGGGTCTCTCCTCATCCCGGTTGACGCCGCGTGAAAGGGGAAAGCACAGGGTCGGCGAGGCTCCCCCACTCGCCTGCGGCTCCTCTCGCACCGCGCTCCGCCGTGCTGTGTGCGGTGAGGGTTGCTGCGGCGTGGGAGTCAGTGGGAGTCCGACGGCTTTCCCAGAGCCCGCGGGCGATGTAGGGGAAGAAGCAGCGTCGAGATGAATGCCCCCGCGCTTCAGCTCCTCGTCGGTGAAGCCAAGGGACTTTAGGTCGTTCAGTGTGGTTAAACCGCCGCTGAGGAGCTCCTCGAACATGGCGCACAGCTCACGGTCTTCCGCAGACATGGGGCGAGACTGCACGTGAGTGTCCGTATTCTCTTTTCGTTTCCGCTAAATAAGGGGAATGTCTTGCGGAATGAAAAAGAAGAATCGAAATAAAATCGGGAAGGGAAGAGGTGTGGAAATAGCTTCAGCAAATAGAATTTTTTTAAAAAGAAAAACTGTGGAGAAAAGGGCGCGTAGGGCTGCGAAGATATGGAAAAGCAAACTGCACCAGGGTGCAGGCTTTCTCAAGTATTTCGAATGGCCGAAGGAGAAATGTATATGTGTGTGTGTATACGCTACAGAGGAGGTTGAGTACGCGAATAAAGCAACGGCACGTGGCGGATTATTTTATTTTTTGGTGTTCTTTTTCCAAGTTATCCAAATGAATTTCGACAAAGTTTTCCACACGAGAAAACAAGGCGGTATGGATCTATGTCGCTACCGCTACCACGGGTTCCAAGCACATCAACGGGACAGAAAGCAGGGATCCAAGCACGTACATCGAGAGTCACCCGGCACCTTGACCGTAGCAAGCGTGCCCGCAGCGTCCCCATCTCCCTCAATAATAGCGTAGGAGGCATACACACGCACGCACGTGTTTGCCAAACCGCAAGCAATGGCCGAGAGTCCCATGGGAGTTGCTCTCTCCTTCTTCATGTGTCGATATCACACAAACCAGTAAACGGAACACCCTTTTTTCCTTTCATCGCGTTCCACACCTCAGGTACGCTGCCTTTCCTTGGGACGTGTTTCTACAATGTGGCCCACGTACGTGTCGTCAACGAATGAGGCGATGGATTTATATTATTATTTTTAATGGGTTTGGAATAGTTTTGTCAATATACCAGAAGATATCTTACGATCACAGCAGCGCCGTCCTTTCCTCCCCATTCCTTCCCAGGAAACAGAACACGGAGAGGAGATGGCACTGCAGAGGAACCTGTGAAGAGGAGTTCATAAAGCACACACACGTACACACACAAAAAAAAAAAAACCACGGGACGATGCAAACCCTCGGTCTTTCGCGACCCGATCATTGGAGCTATCAACAGTGTTCTTTTCGTGTCTCACCAAAACGTCCTGTCCTCCCAGCACAGCAAGGCAGAGGAAGAGGAATACAGAAACAAGACTGAATGATTTGTGTTACCCCCCCCCCCCTTTGAGCAAATATAGGCAAAGCAGATGTGTGAAAAGGCAAACAGAAAGAAAGCAGCAGAACAAGGTAATGACACACGCCCCTGATTTCCCAAAGGTTGAATCCTCATACCCTAGAAAAAAAAAACAAAAAAACATCAGAATGAAACTACTCGCTGTTACGCGCCCTGGCCTCTCGAATCGCCCCAAAAATGGTATTCATGGCCGCCCGTGCGTCTGCGTTGTTGTTCACTTGAGCAGCAAAGACCGAGCCAACGTTAGCCTCCGGAAGGGGCGGGGCCCCGGCTCCATCGCCGGCACCTCCCACACCCGCCGCCGCTGCGGGGCTCAGCACCGGCACGCCAATTGGCCTGCCGTTCCGTGCATCCGTGACGTTGCTGCTGTTGCCGCTGCCGTTGGCGGAGGTGGCAGGCGTCGCCGAGAGCGCCTCCGAGGCGGCCCTCTCATTGCTGCGCATGCGATTGAAAATCTGCCGCGCCCGTGCGTCAACCTGTCGAGGTTCGAAAAACACCACCCCGGGCGGGTCCTGCGCGCGCTTGATAATGCGCCCCTCCTGCTCTGAGATGCGCGGCCAGCCTTTCAGCTCCGGCAGGTGCGCGATGCTGTTGCCGCCATTCAGCAGGTTGCTGTTGAGCTCCTTGTCCGAGGTCGCGCCGCCCACGTTCGCGGCGGTGCCGAGGCGACGCTGCTCTTCCATCATCTGCAGACGCCGCTGCCGCGCGTACTCGAGCGCGCGCTGCTCGGCCGTTTCGCCGACGTGTGGGTTGCGCAGCTCGTGCGGGACGCGGGTATCGTAGAAGAAGGCGTGGCCCGGGTTGCGGCCGTCGCCTGCTGCTTGCTGTTGCTGCTGCATGTCCCGGTAGAGCTCCGCCTTTTCCTTCATTTCCTGCCGCAGGCGGTGCAGCTCCTGCATCTGCTCATGCCGGGCCAGGGAGTCGCTCATCTTCCAGCCGTCCTCGTGCATGTAGTCGCGCACCGATCGGTACGCAAAGAGAAAGAGCGTGGACAGGAACAGGTACAAGACGAGACCTTGGATGAAGAGCGTGCCGGGGGACATGAACCGCATCCGTTGGGCCTGCGCGTAAAACGAAAAGGGGTTCTTGCTTGTGAAAGGGTTCTCGGCGAAGCCCTGGCCGTTGCCCTTACCCGCCTCCTGCTGCATGCGGTGATAGTAGTTCCAATAGGCGCTGTTCTGCGCCCCCGCCGCACCATGGCCAGGGTAGCTGTCCTGCTGGTAGTACTGACTGCCAAAGCCGCTGGGCGTCTCCTGGGTGAAACCACCACCGGCACCACGGTTCTGATGGGCGTAGCGGTGGTCCCGGTACGGGTTCGCGTAGGCGCCTGCACGCATGTTGCCGGAGAAGGCATTCTGCTGCCGCTTGAATTCCTCTTTCTCGCGCTTGCTGAGACCGCTGAGCCGCTCGTAGGCGACGGCAATGCGCGCCATAGCCTTTTCATCGCCACCGGCATCTGGGTGGTTCTTCTTCACCAACTCACGGTACTTTTTCTTGAGCTCCTTGTCGTCGTAATTCATGTTGCCGAACCCGAGGACGGCCAGGGATTCACTAATCTCCGAGTACGTCGGCCGGCGCCCGGCGGCCGACGCGAAACGCTGCGCCGTCCGCAGAGGGCTGTGCGCGGACACAAGCCCACCAGGCCCCACGCGCGAGGCACACGCAGACACGAGCGCGAGACGGAAGTGCATACCTGCCACACTCGGCAACGGTGAGGATGTCGCAGTTCGTAGCCATGCTGAGCTCCCTCGCATGTGCGAGCCTGCCACGGCATCTTCCCATGTGCCTTCTTCCTTTTCAATGTGACGAGGGGTATGGGCTGACGGTTCACGTTGGAAGGAAGAAACCGTCGAGGTGGCAACGCAGTGCGCCGGGTCATGGCTACAAGGAGCGTGGTGGTAGCGCACAAGGGATCGCGCAAGGGTTAACACTGCGGACACATCCTCTAGGGTGCGCGCGCACGACGATGCCTGCAGCCGCACAGGGGTTGAGGAACGACGAAACGAGGCTGAAAGGATGCTTGACTTGGCCACATAGGAGGCTGCGTTGAACCGGTGGTGTCCGTGCATCTTTTCTTACTGAGCCTAACAAATTCCTTTTAAATGCGTGGTACTACAGGAAAATGAGGTGAAGAAGGAGTCGTTTCTTTTTTTTTTTACGCTTCTTTCACGTGCTAAAACAAACGAATGCCCTTCTAAGGTGCAACTAGATGTGTTGATTTTCCCGTTCTTAACCTTCTTAATTTCTTCCCTGCGTCTCAGAGCCGACGCAGGGGGGAAGCTATCTCCCTTTGAATATGCGAAGAAACGTGTCAACAAAAGAAAAGAACGCCTTTCTTTTCTGTTTTCCTTTCTTTCTTCCGCGATGAAAGCGACGGCTGAACGCGGGGGAAAAAAAAACGTTTCTCTGTACGCACGCGTTTAGCACACAAGCAAGGTGATGTGTGACAGGTCAGGTGAGAAAAACATGAACAGGAGGCACGATTGACATCACATGGTGCAGGTCTGTGTCTTGCACGGGTTTCCTCAGCCACCCTCTTATTCTGTGAGGGCGGCCCGATATGCACAACACGTGTGGGAGCGACATCCTGCGTCCGTTTCCCCTTCGGGAGCCCACATCCGAGCAGGCGTTTCTGAACGATCCGCACTGCCGAGGCGCCACGTGCGGACGTGGTTTTCTTCTCAGGCGGCTCACACTGAACGCTGTGCGCTGGCTCCTATTCTCGACAACCGGGGTTGTTTTCCTTTTCCTGGTGTTTGTAGACACCTTTTTCACTTTTTTTTTGTCTTGTGACGCATTATTTTTCTTCTTTTTCAGTTTGTTGGAATAATTGCTGTATGAGGCAGGTGATATTCGTAGTGAAACGAAAGAAAAAAAACCTGACTGAGCGTGAAAGCACAAGGCAGTGAGACCGATGGAGAGGTGGGGGGAGGGGGAAAAAAAAAAGACGCAACACCAAACGAACGGTCGTGGTTGTAATGAAGCGCAAACGAGGAGAGAAACAGAATAGTACAAAATGGGAAGGGATGTATTGAAGTGATGCTTCCCTCCGAGAAGAGAAGAGGGGAGGGGAGGGGAGAAGGCAAGCAAATGAGAAGTCATCAGAGAAAGACGGAGCTGACGAAAGCGAGCAAAAAAAAAAAATTGTACGTGACGTGATCATGGAATGGAACTTTGAAAGTTGGAGACGGAGAAGGAGCCATTGGAAATCAGAAAGCCAAAAGACCGTCTCGTTGTTTCATTCCGCTATGGATGTTGTTGTTGTTTTTTCTCGTATTTTTTTTTTTTTTTTGGTGAGAGTCTATAGTGTTTATATTCGTATTCGTGCCAGCGCTTTCGTCCCTTCTTGAACCCTCGTGGGCGTCTCAGAGTATGGAGTTTGCTTTCGACCGTATCCAAGGGAAAGGAGGGGGAGGAGGATTTCGCTGTCACCCTAGCACGGAAAAGAAAAAGAAAAAGAAAAAGAAAAAGAAAAAATGCGGCGAGTCGTGTCTAGAGGTAGAAGGGGATGGGTTGGAGGGGAAAAGGGATGAAGCTCAGCGACGCAAACCAATAAGAGAGAGGAGAAGAAACACAAAAGAGAGGGCAGCCAATATAGAAAGAAAACCTTTAAAATACGAGTAGCGAGGGGCGCTTCAAGTTAAAAAAAAAAAGAAAAGAAGAGACAGAAAAATAAGAGCCAAAGAGGAGAAGAAAGAGAAAAAAAAAAAAAAGCAATGCAGCGTAGCGTTGTCGAGATACAATGTTATACATAAATACGCTGAAAGGGTGACGTGTTTATATAATTCAATGAGACGCGTGCGAAAGCAAAAGACGACGAAAAGAAAACATCAGAAAACGAAAGCAAGAGAGACTGTGATAAGAAGAGAAAAGGAGAAGAACCATCCCCAGAAAATAGAGGGGAAAGAGAGGCGTGCCACCACCCTCAGTGATTCGCAGACAAAACGCAGAGAAGCCGTTCTAGAGGAGTGAATGCAGCAGAGAGAGACACGCCGACAGAGAGAGAGAAAGAGAAAGCCAGTCGTAGAACGACTGGAGAAACCACTGGATAGAATTGAAAACGGACGTCGTGGCTGTCAAATGAAAATACTTCGAACATCTCAAGATGTTAGCCATGACGACGAATTCCTTGTTTCTTTCCTTCTCTCTTTCTATCTCTTTCTTTCTCTTTCTTTGCTCCTCTGCCACCCCCCCCCTCCTCCCTCCCTTATCAAGTCATTTCGCATGCTGAGCGGAGGAAGCGAAGGGAACGAAACGCAGTGGGCGTCTAGAGGATGTGCAAACGACGACACAAAGGAGCGGCATCTCGGGAACGGACCTACTGATTTTTTGCTGAGTCCATTTCCTGTGATCCTTGTCCTCACCCCCATCACGGTTGTGATAATCATGGCTGCTGTTCTTTACTTTTGAACCGTTTCCTGCGCTGGCCGTTGGACGCTCTGTTGACGCCGAAACCGAAGGGGAGAACGTTTTCTATTTGCGAGCACTGTGGTTGCGGGTGACTCAGTCTGGTGACGCCACATGTGTCGCAGAACGTGCGACAGAAAAAAAAAGGGGAGGGCGAGAGAGGAAGAAAGCGAAGACGGTATGTGAAGATTCGTGTGCTTTGTGATGTTTCAATTCATTGCTGTGCCTTTTTTTTATTGATGGACTTGTTAAAAATAATTGTAGAAGCGAAACACAGTAAAAAAAAAAAAAAAGAGGGCAAACGAAGCGGATAACAAGCGCGTGAACACACGATCAAACGCTATCCAAAGAAAACGAAGAAACGGTGGCTTATGGTGTTTACTTTAACAAAAAAAAAGAGGAAGATTAAACTGTCGAAAGTGATGCCTCACTCGGAGAGCAAAAATAAATCTCAGAAGGAAAAAAAAAGCAAGAGAGAGGTTCGAAAAGGCGGTTGGCTCAAGGCAGAAACCCGCCCGAGATCAACTTCAGCACCACACCCCGCACCACAAACGCGTTCGCCACCGCCGCCACCACAATCGCCGTGTAGCGGGAGAAGATGTACGACACGAGGGAGATAAGCTGAACCCCTGCACCACCGCCACTGCTCACCGCTCCCGGTGCAGGTGAAGCCGCACTGCCGCTGCCACTGCTATGACTGCCTGACGTTTGCTTATGCGTGGTGCTTCGCTGGCTCTGACTCGCACTGGTAGCGCCATCGCTACTGGCCGCCACAAGGTGACCGCGCGGAAACTTTCCTGTGAGCGTGTAGACCCACGACGACGGTGCAGCAGCCGCGCCACCTTCAGACGCGCTCGTACCCTGTGCAGCCTTCTTGCTCTTGTGGTGGCTTTCCTCCGTCTTCTGAGACGTGGCAGTGGTCCTCAGGCACCTGTAACAGTAGTACCCGCCGCCCAGCACGGTCCAGATAAACGTCATGTAGAAACTCGCACCCATGAGCTGCGCGGTGTCCTGGTTAATCACCACACCCGCGGTGCCGTCTACGGTGAGACGTACGTTGGAGCGGCTGCGGGGGCGTGGGCTGGCGGCGGTGTGATCGTGCGCCTCGGCCTCTGTGTGGGCTGTCCGTGCCACCGCCGCCGCTGCGGGGGTAGAGGACGAGGAAGAGGAGGACGTGTGGGTTGTGTTGGTGCCCATTGCCGAGGAAGGGTCTGCTTTCTCACCGCTGTGGGTCGCCGTATTGGACACAGTCGAACCCGGAGAGGACGACGCTGCGGTGACCTTTGTCTCCCCTTGCGAAGCAGCAGACGAGCCCGGTTCCCTCATCTTCTCACTGGCCTTCCGGCCGCTGCTGCGGGTGCTGGGGCCTGTGGCCGTGGTGGCGCTGCCGGCTGTTTCCAAGAAGGAGGTCTGCCCCTCCTGCAATTGCGCATACAGCCGATATCCACCACATTCGTCGGTCAGCCAGGAAAGGAACGCCTCCCGCTGGCGCGGCGTGAGCTTCTTTAGCAGCTCGTAGGCTGCCGCAATGGCAGCCATCTCGCCTTCGTCCCCGGGCCCTTGCTGCGTATCGGCTGTAGCCGTTTTCGCGGCGGCATCCGTGTTCTCCGCGGCAGAAGGCCCTGTGGAAGCCTCTGCTCCTGCGGCGAGGTCTGGGTGAAACCGCTTGGCGAGCTCATAGTAGAAGAACTTGATGGTCTGCTTGTCCATGATATTCTCCACGCTGCGCTCCACGACGTAGTCATTGGCGCGAGGGTTAGCAGGAACGGTCACGAGATGAAGTGTCTCCAGCGCGGCCAAGATGTCTGCGCTCGCTGGGCCAAGTGCCTCCTCCTCCTCCTCTTCCTTTTTTGCTTCTCGCGTTTCGTTGGATGCCTTCTCTTGTCCCGCAGACGCGTGTTGCGCTGAAGTTGTCGCCTTCGCTGTGGTGCCGGGCGCCGACGCGTGCAGCGGGCGGCTCGCGGTGGAATAAACTCGGGCCGTGGTGTGCATCGCGGCCGCCGTGTGCGTCGCGTTGCTAGTGCTGCTGGTGGTCCCCGCGGTGGTTGTGGTGGCGGAGATACGAGCACGGGTTGGCGAAGGAGGAGAGGCTGCCGAGATGACCGGGGAGAGTAACGGCCGCGGGGAGCACAGCGTTGCAGAAGGGTTCGGGCGTACCATCGCCGCGTGGCCCTCAGTCGCACGCGCCTTCTTGGCCCTCGACGACAGCGGTGAGCTGCCCGACAGTGTGAAGGACAGCGACATGGAGGAGGACAAAGACTTTGTGGGGCCACAGAGGGCAGGGCTGCTGTCGAGGCTATCCGAGAATGCCACCGTTGTCGCGTTCTGGTTGCCGTAGCTGATGCTCCCGCTGCGGCCGCGGGTGTCTGGGAAGACGTTCGCGTAGGGCGGTGACGCCGTCATGTACACAAAGGACGACGAGAGGGAGTGCTGCCGACCACCGCGCGGAGAGGATGGCGACGCGGACGGAGAAGACGCTGCCGCCGCCGCGAGGCCCCCGCCACGCGTCATGAGAGAAGCGTGTGGTCGCATGGTGTATGCAAAGATGTCCTTTGGTACTTGGCGATTTCTCGACCGGATGGACGTGAGAGGTATCGCTTGTGAATAATAAACGAATTAGTGGGCCAGCAAGTGGTAAAGACAAACAAAGGTGCCGTAAAGGAAAGGGAAAGAAGAAGAGAGAAAAAAAAAAAGAAGGCTGTTTATTGTTCAATATTGGAAAGTGAAATATACTGTTATTATTATTATTATTTTTTCGAAAAAGCAAGAGTGTTGTAAAAAAAAAAAAAAAAAAGCTGCGTAAACAAGAGGGAAGAAGAAAATTACTCTTTTTGAATATTGGTGTGAGCAAGAGAAAGAGAGGTTATGGTGTCTCTCTCTCTTCTGCCGTCGCAAAGAGGAAAATGTCGAAACAGGTTTTTATTCGGATATCGTTTTGGCTTTTGGACAAAGGCGGAAAGAAAATCTGAAAATCTGAAAAAAGAAAGAAAGATATTATCTTCCAAAGGTTTCACTCAAAGAAAGACGCAGAATTTTCAACGAAAAATGGGAAAGAAGGCGTGGCTGCTCCCAATGCTCCTCAGCCGTGATCGAATTCAACAAAAGAAGTTGAGGGTGAGGTTAGATGGGGACAAGATGAGAGAGAGGAACGCAAAGAGGAAGAAGAACAAAGCGGAGGGAGGGGGAAAAATAAAAACGGAAGACACGGCTCTATAAGCACACGCACACACAAGTCAAACGAGAACAAACAAAAACAGGGAAAAAACAACGGGAGGTAGACGGCACGACAACGGTTTCGGGAAGAGAAGGGAAAAAAGTGCTGAACTTGGAAAGGGAGACACGATAGTGACATCGCAACAGACGCAGAGGGGATAAGAAGAGGGAAAGGACGGGGAGCAGAGAAAGTCAACAGTGTGCAGGTCATTCCATACTCTTTTGTCTTCGACGAAGATATCCCAAGCTGCTGAGAAAGCAAGTGGTTTGCTTACTGGCAATGCCACGCAACCTTCTCCCATCGGAGGAGGGAACCATTCACTGGAGCGCTTGAATCATCCAGAAACGACCGATTCCCTTTCCTGACAGCACAGCTCAATTGAAAGGAAAACGCGTGCACCGACAGATCCAGGCGCTGCCACCGCTGCACTGATATGCGCTCCCGATGGTGCCCCTTTTTTGGATAAGCACCCTTCATCGGGCATTCGCACATACATTAACTGTAACACGTTTCAACTTCAAAACTTTTCTTCGTTTCTGTTGTTATTGTCGTTGATGTTTGTGTTGGAGTGAACGCAGCATATCCGTGAATCGGATAGTGAGCGAGAGAGAGAGAGACAGTCTTTGCATGGTGCTCTTGTACTCCTGGGGATGTCGCTCCCTCACGTGCGGAAGGTGCCTCGCAGAATACTCCGCGCGGGAGTATTTGTTTCGAGGTGACAAGAGGGAAACACTCTCTTTTCACGAGGAAAAGAAAAAAAAGAAAGTTTGGTGTCGCACAAGAAACAAACAGAAAGAGCAACAGCAATGAAAAGGAAAGAAAGGGGGGGTTTGAAACGGCGAAAGGGGGGGGGGGTGGAGGGAGAAGGAGATAGATCAATGGAGCGTTTTCTTGTTGATAAAGGAGTTTTGGAAGTGATTTTTTTTTGTTGTTGTTGTTGGGTGAATGTTTGGCTGTTTGCGTCAGTTTCGTTTGTCTTTTTTTTTTTTGTCTTTTTCTTTCGTAAGGAGGTTTGACGGTACAAATGCGCGAAACGCAGTAGACACGAAAATTGCTCTCTTTGAATCCATTTGTTTTCAAAACAAAAAAAAGGAAATCGGTTGACTCAAGAAGCCAAAAATAAACGCAAGCATAACTCATCGCGATCGCCTCAGCAGGCAGTCCTACCAGCAGAGTTGCACAATCATAGGGTTTTCTCCTTCGTTGGAGGGAGCAGGCATCTCTTTCTCTCTCTCTCTCACTGAGAATCAGCCCAGACACGCTACTATCCAGCAAGCTCACAACAGAAGAAAGGAGGGGGGCGGGGGAATGTGAAGAACAGCAACAAGAAGGGCATGAATACGAAAAAGAGCAACAATAGTTATTATAGTGATAGTTGTTGTTGTTTTATTATTATTTTTTAAAAATGAAGATCATAGCGTTAGGAGTAGGATCGCACAAGAAACCATGGAGGAAAACAGAAGAAGTTTTTTTTTGTTTTGAGAAAAAGGCTGCTCCCCCATCGAGCCCTATCATGGAAGAAGAGGATAAACGTACAGAAACGAAGGAGCCCACCTGACAACAGAATCCAGCAGCAACAATATAATTTAAAAAAAAAAAAGACAGATGCACTCGAAACATAGAAAAGGACAAAGAGAAATGAATCGCAAAGGATTAGATGCCGTCCGCCTCCCTCACGATGCTGGCCAAGTGACGCGCCGTTTCCACGGTCTCGGCATCCTCGACCGCATGAGCAGAGGACGATGCCGCCTCGGCCGCCACGGACTTCTTCAGCGGTGCGAAGCCTGCTTCCCAGTTATCGAGTTTCAGCTCCTCCAAGCTTGCGATGCCTTTCGAGTCGTAGGTGCAGCGCCACACCGTGCGATGGGGCACCTCCACCCGAATCGAGCTCTCGGCAGAGGTCGAGCCAAAGTACGCCAGCAAGCATCGCAGGACGGCTTGGTGGGCCACCACGACAACAACCTTGTCGGCGTTCTCCAGTTCCATAATCACAGGCTCGAGTCGCACGACCAGGTCTTGATAGCTTTCACCCTCGGGGTAGCGGAACGTGTACTTGCTCTGCTTGCGGAACTTTTCAATCAGGGGGTACTCCTTCTTGACCTCGGCGTACGTCATGTCCTCGCAGATGCCCGCGTGGATCTCATTCAGCGAGCTCCAGCGCAGTGTCTTGATATTCAGCAGGCGCTCCGACAGCTCCGCAGTCTGAATGGCACGGCGCAGCTGCGAGGTCCAAATCTCAAGATTGTTCGCCGAGCTATTGTCCAGATGTGTGTGCGGGGAGAAGAGGGTGGGCGGCGGCGGCGGCGGCGGCGGTGCGCTTCCACCGTTCGTACTACTCCCATGGAAAGCTTTGCCGTCACCAGTTGCGCAGTTTGCTCCCGCAAACGAGGTCGCGGCCGCCGTCGAAGGATCGGGACTGCTCCTGCCGTGCGACGCGTCCCCGGTGCCAGGAGACAGGAAGGGCGATGAGGACGACAGCGCGCCCACGCTCTCCGGTCCACTGCTCATCTGCCGCGCCCCAACACCATCACACAGAGGGCTCCCATCCTGTCCAGGAGCCCCGTCCCGCCGCTCTGGCTGCTGCTGCTGCTGCTGCTGCTGCCATCGGCGCGTCTGTTCCTCGTGCAAGAGGCGCTGCCGGTGTTGCTGCTGGCGATCAATGTGTTCGAGGTGTGATTTGAGTGAGTCCATAAACTCGAGCAGCGCTGCGGCGTCCCGCATGCCCTGCCCTGTCAGGAGCGGGTTGCCCCCGATGCGGTCCTCGAGGTTGTAGCAGCTCTCGCCGTGACGGACAAAATAAATGGGGTGCTGGATCTTCACCTGCGAAAGGTTCATCACGTAAGAAATGATGCGTGACGCAAGGTAGCCCTTGATGCCATGCGTTTCGATCATGTCGCTGTTGCGAATCTTGATGTAACTTCGCACCGTGGGGTGCGTTCGCTTCTTGCGCTTGCCAGGGATGGCGGTGGTACCCCCGGCCGCGACGTTGGGTTGCCCTGGTGCGTTATGGGGGGAAGACGGGCTCTGTGGGCTTCCTCCTGCGGCGCGTCCGGCCGCTTGCGCACTGTCGCCATCATCGTCGCTGCCAGGGATGCGATCATCCAAGCGTCCCTCGTCGGTGGATGCTGGGTCCTTGGCATCCGCCAGAGGCTCATAGAGCCGTTCCAACAGCTCCAGCCTTCCGTCAAAGTCCTTCTTGGCCTCGCGCAGGCTGATGCGATCCCGGGGGTACTCTGTCGGGTCCTTGACCTTGCACGCATTGAACCGCTTGTTCTGCTCCGCATCGCGCATGACCTCCATAAAAACAAAGTTCGCCGCCAAGGGCTTGAAGAGCTGTTCAGCTTCGTCGCGGAGGTCCTCCGTGATGAAGTCATCGTTAATGATGATGACCTCACCGCCGCTGGCGAAAAAGAGTCGGCAGTCTGCCGCGAAACCGCGCAGCACCTGGCGGTACAGCCGGCGCTCAATGCTGTTCGGGTCCTGGATGAGGTTGGCGAAGTTTTCCATGCGCAGATACGGCGCCTTGGTGGGGTCCACCTTGCTCTCTGAAGTGCTCGCAGAAGAAGTCGGGGCTGGAATCGCTGAGGAGGACGCGGTGTTCGGCGATGAGGCCTTGCTCGTTGTCTCTGTTGCAGCCGGGGTGTCTCGAGGACTCGGTTCATTGTACGCGGCCACGGACGGGCACGCAGCTGCCGTCTCCGCCTCGACCACACTTTCCGCAATCACGTCTGTGCTGGCCTGAGGGATCGGCATCGATCTAGCCTCCATCTCTTCTTCCTCTGCAGCGGTGTTTCCTTCGCCTCCTTCCATCTCTGAAGGCTTGTATTGGTCCGCTGGGTCCGCATGGTGGTTTTCTTGTCTTTGATGCTCCACCGACTCCTTTCCACCAGCCTTGGCAAGCTGATCCTGCTGATAGGCCTCCCGCAGGGCATCGACCTTGCGTCGTGAGGCTTCCCAGTCAAGCAGCGCGCGCCGCCAGGCGACTTGGATATTCTGCACCTTTGCCTTTGTGCCATGCCAGCCCAGCAGCCGCGCTATTTTCTGCGCCAGAAAGGTCTTGCCCCTCGCGGGCAGGCCCACCATGACGATGACAAGCGTCTTGGTGCCGTCCTCGGCCGTCTGTGCAAAGTACTCCGGCCCCAGCTGCGAGGCGGGGATTGTGTACATGGCGTTCTCCTCGTCAAAGTGAAGCGTGGTGGAAGAGGTGAGAGGGCTGGCGCCGCCCGGAATCACCGAAAGCACAGGGGACGCAGCAGCAGTGGTGGCTGCCGCACCAGCCCTGGTTCCTGACGCCGCCCCTGCGACCCGGGAGGAGCGGTGCTGCGGCGCGGACTCCAAAACTGCCCGCGTGCCCAGTGCCGGGGCACTTGCCGCGCTCGCCATGCTGGTGTTCTCCACCTCTGTCACCTCCGCGTCATGCGGTGCGTCTGGCTCACCGCGTGCTGTCGTGCCTGCCGTCAGGTGTTCCTCGCCCTGGGTGAGAGGGTCGGCGGTGCCGTTCACCCCTCGCACCCCACCCTCAGCGCCTTCTGCTGCTCCTGGTGTGGGGGTAGGGGTGGCGGTTGTGTTGGCGCTGAGCGCGCGAGAGGAGGAAGAGTGGCTTAGAATGCTGCGGTAGACCTCACCGACGCCACCCATGTCAAGGCCGCCACGCGCGTAGGTGCTGGTGGGCCGCGAGGTGGCTCCTGCTGCTGCCGCTGCCGCTCCTCCTGTTGGTGGGGGCGGTGGGGTTGTCGCCGTCGCTGCTACCGTGGGCCCCGTAACGGGGAAGGCCGTAATACGGGCGTTCGGTGCTGTCGGCGAGACCTGGTAGCCTCCTGAAAATGCACCCGGCCGGTTCATGGCGTGGTGCAACGGAACAGACGAAGGGGTGCTGCCAAGGTCCCGATGCACCGCAGTGCTAGCGTTCTTGTGGGCGGCGGCAGTGGTGGTAGCGGTGCCAGCCGCTGCTGCTGGTGCTGCATTTGAGGAAGTCGCCGCCGCCCCATCTGTTACAGGTGGACGAAATTCAGTGGCCTCGGTGTAGGTTAAGGAAAGCTGATCCCCGCCTCTCTTCACCGCCGCTGGTGTCCCCGACGCGGCTACGGGTAGGATCGACAAGAGGGGCTGACGATCCAGTGAGGCGCTGCTCTGGTGTTGGGCCACGGTGCGAGCGTGCAGGACGTGGTACTCCTCCGCCTTGTGCCAGGACCACTGCGAGAATGGGCGGGCACGGTGCTTGCCAATGATACGATGGACAATGTGCTTCCGCTGGCGGTGGCTGAGCGGCGGTGGGAAGAAGGTGTGGTAGTTGGTGTTGTGTACATTGACCGGTGACGCGAGGCTCTCAAGGTGCTTGTGCGGGGTGGAATGGTGGTGATGGTGACGGCGACCCTTGCTACGTGTGGGTTTCGCTAACTTCCCGTAGAGCGGTGTTGCCGCAGGACAGTTGCAATCGAGCCCCAGTGCCTTATCCTCCTCCTCTTCCGACTCCTCATCAGATTCGCTTCCCTGCGAGGAGGAGGAAGAGCAGCTGCTGCTGCCGCTGCCATTGTTGCTGTGACGCGCGGCCGCCTCCGTCCCTGCGACATCATGGGGAGTGGAATCCTCTTCTGTCTTGGTGTCAAAGAAGAGCTCGTAGTATTGCTGCGCCGCCCGCAGCGCGTCCTTGGCGACGCTCACGGCCAGCGGAGTTGGCACGGAAACACCGCGCAGGGCGGCGACGTTGACCTTCTCCGGATCCACGTGAACATCCTGGAGGACCCTCTCCATGCCTGCCGTGGTGGCGCTGGGAGCAGCGGAAGTGGGGGAGGGCATCAGGCGCGGTGAGAGTCGTGGAGATGGTGGCGGTGACGCAAGGGTGCCCCGCTGTTGTTCCGTTCTCTTTGTTTTTTTTTCGCTGCCCGCAATGGGTTGCTTGGTCGCGGGAGAAGAAAGAGGAAAGCCGCCCTTCGCCTTCCCGACGCACACGAGCTCTATCGATGCGTACCACAAGGGAGCACTCGCACTGTTCCCAGAACGAAGGAGGGTGATTCTGAATGCGTGAAGGCCCGATGCTCCTTCTGCGCGCGGCCTCACTCGCTATGATGCGTGGCGCACTGATAATAAAGAAAACCGCAAGAAGTGGTTTCACTTTTGGACGGAGAGAGAGAAAGAGAAAGAGAGAAAGAGACGGATGACACGTACTCTGCTTCCCCTGGAAAGGCAACAAGAGTGCCGAGGACAGGCAATGTTCGAGAGGAAAAACAGTAGCAGTGACAACAATAATATTTGACGAAGTGAGATAATCGACACAAAAGCTGGCTCAGAGAAAGACAGCAATGTATGTCTTAGAAATCGTGTGCTTGTATAACACTAAAGGAAAATGAGAGCGTCTTCTGCTCCCTTGGGTTTGCGTATATGCGTGCGTAGGTGCGCTCCGCCCTTTGCCGATCGTTGCCTTTCTCCCGGTCACCTTCGCGATGCGTTCCTGTTTCTTTCAATAATTGCAGCTCGCAAGACAGAAGAATCGTACGGAGCCAGCGGAGAAGTGGAAAGGAAAGAGAGAAAGAGAGAAAGAGAGAGAATGCTGTATCCTTGAGTCTACGTTATGTGTGTATCCGACGAAGACAACTGGTGTAGACGGCGCTAAGTGTCACAACCTTTGGGGAGTGTGTGTGCGTGTGCGTGTGTGTATGATGAAGATAGGAACAAGCAAAAAATGACGAACCACAGCGGAAGAGGAGATTGACAGCCAATGAAAGCATGCGACAAGCAAAGACACGCGCCGACGCACATACGTACACACACACCTATTCATTCCAGAGGGCTCCTCACCCATGAAGGCCGTGTAACATGGCTGTTGTGCTGCTGGACCCCATCGATGCCCCGGATATCAGGGGTTGTTTACCGTCGATCCACATCACTCTCTCCGTGTGCTGCAGCCCGTTCTTTCTTCACCTTCTCTCCTTTTATAGTGTTCATTGTGATTCACGTTCCTATGGACAGGAGGCAGACCTCATCGCAGCTCCGTTGGATGTGTTCCCTCTTGCCTTTCTTCTCCCTACAAGGAGCACGTTCCCAGAGAAACTCAAAGACGACGACAGCAGCAAGTCACACGTCATATGTATATTCGAAATGAGAGGAAGCAGAGGAGGATGAGGAGAAAAAAATCAGAAGGATCGCAACGGATGTCAAGAAGCGGATTCAGCCTCCCCCTGCGGCTTCCCGCTCTCCCTTGAGCCGCTCGTACTCCTTCGTCGCCCGTCGCTTCCGCACCAGCGCTAGCGCAATCAGACCCAGCAGCAGCAGCGCGACCACAGACAGCGCCAGGTACAGCAGCCGCCCCACAGCCTGGTCCACCACGGCCTTCTCCTGCGCGCGCTGCTTGAGCAGCAAATACTGCCGCAGCTGCGGGTGGTGCTTGAGTTCCTCTTGAATCTTCGCCTCCTGCTCCGGGCTGTCGTAGCGCGCGCCGTGGATTCCGGCAAACGTTCGGTCACGCTCGTATTTTTTCCGGAGCTCCTGTAAGTCGTCCCGAATCTGCGAGAGATAGAAGCGGAGGGAAAACCCTGGGCCGTAGCTGAAGCGCTCGTGAAAGGTGGAGAAGGTGTTGTTGCGTCTCCGCGCCGCCTGCTGCGCGCTGCGCAGAAAAGCTTCCAGGTTGCGAAAGGAATGGGCTCGTGTGTTCTCTTGGCCTTTCTGTCCAGCACGACCACCCGCCGCGCCACCACGCGGCGCATGGTACGTGCCGTCGCCGTCCGCCACCTTCCATGGGGCGGCATCTCGGCCCGCGCGTCGGCGCAGCTGCTCCACGCGCGAGGTCGCCTGATTGAAGCGTGCGGTGCGACGGCGGCCCTCCGCCGTGCGAGGGTCAAAGAAGCCGTCTTCCTCGTCTCGCACCCGCTGGCGGCGCTCGGTGTGATCGCGCATTCCTCGTCGTGCGGCACTCGCGGCGGAGCTCCCCTCTCGTGGCCGGCCTGCGTACGCCGCCTGCGCCTTGGCAAACTCCTCTTCGGTAAAGTGAAAGCTGCTCCGGCCCGCGCCGCCCGGTCCAAAGTCGTCGTACGTGTAGAAGGAGCGTCGCCGTTGCCCGGTGCCGCTGGCATCGGACGCACCGCCGCTGCCGTAGGCGAGGATCATCTGCCGCTCCTCGTAGGAGAGCCTCTTGAGCAGCCGGTAGGCCTCGGTGCCTTGGGCCATTTTTTCCGCAGCGCTCGTGCGGGGGTCCAGTCGACGGAGCGTCTCCGCCTCTGCTGCGTTCTTGGCGTTGGCCGCGGCATCGGCTGAAGTGTACGGGCTGAAGGTATCAGGATGGTTGGCCTTGGCGAAGGCTTGGAAGGCGGCCTTGATTTCCGCATCCGTGCACCGGTCGGAGAGCTCCAGCAGCCGCAGTGCGCGCCGAAGCTCCTGTGCAGAGATGGAGCTCGCATGACACACGCACTGATGCAGCGCGGATAGGAGCATGGGGCTCGCCGTCCATGCCCGCGATCCCGCGCGTACAACGCGGCGCCACGTCGAGCAGGCGGCGCTACCCTCGCACTTGGATCCCGATGGTGAATGCGACGGCCCCGGTGTGCAGGCGGATGGAGAGGCGACGGGGCAGGGGAGGGACCCAAGTGTGCGTGGTGTAGATGCGGCAGCTTTGTCGAACGAAAAGGAGCTGCGGGTCGCAAGCAGCCCAACGGACGCCCCTGCGCCTCTGACGTCCACAGTAAAAGAAGACTGGTGCGGCCACCACCGTCGCCGATGCAGCACAACGCGCCGCCCCATTCCTTTCACAAAAAAAAAAAAAGAATTGAAAGAGAAGAGAGGAAAGTCGATCGGTAGAATATATATTTTAAAAAAAGACAGCAGAGGAACAAGCAGAGAGAGGGGGAAACACAATACCTAGGCAAACAATCAAGAGACAATCGAGACAGCGGATAGCATCAAGTGGAGCTCCGCGGTCCTCTTGTTCCTAGTCTTGTGAATGTGATTGCTTTGTGTGTATGTGCGTGACGGAAGCCAGTCACGTCTCGTGTGCACGGTGCTTCAACCCAGAGAGGAAAAACAGTAGGAAGCAATGAAGGGAAGACGGTCAGAAGAGGAGAGAAGAAGAAAAAACAAAAACAAGAGTGACTGTACGTTATCTTTGTTTTCCGGCATCATGGATGGGTTGTCAGGCCATGGCAAATGAAAGGAAACGGACAAGGACGTGGATGGTGTCTGGCAACGGAGTGGTACCGTCATCACCGCTTGCATTCCGCCCATCACAGACTTCCCACTTGTCCGCACCACGGAAGGCGACAGCAGGCAGCTAGACTGATGCAGACACACACATACACCACGCACATGCGTTTCGTTGCCTCCTCCTCTTTTCCTTTGCCTCCTGTGGGACAGAGACCGTGCCTAGACAGGTGACGCAAAGCTCCAACAAGAGCCGCGAGACCTTCTCCAAATTCTTTGACTAACTGGAATTACCACTTCCTTCTTCGCGGTCTAGCGTGTGGTTCCTTCTGTCCATCCTGTGGATGCACACAGCTGCACCATTAGATACTGGAACCTTGTTCCTGCTTGTTTGCTTGTTCGTTTGTTTGTTTGCGGTTGTTGTGACGGCGTCACGTCGACTGAGGAGGGGAGAGCGGGTGAGGGAGGGAAGAAGGGTGAAGAGGGAAAACAAAAGTACAAAAAAAAAAAAAAATGTGAGCTGACAGGGAGGAAAACATCACCAAGGACACTGAGGGGAAAAGAGACGACACGAGGGCACAGATGGAAAGAAAGTGTGAAGCGGCAGGAGGGAAGATGAGAGAGAGAGAGAAGAAGGAGGACAACGAGAAGGGGAAAGAAAAGAAACAACACGAGATAACGCGCAACCAAGAGAGCGACGCAGCTATGCAATGATGAGGGGCAACAGTGCCCACACAGGCAGTACGCGTAACTGCACACACGAAAAAAAAAAAAATCCATGAAAGGAACGAGGGGAACGGAATGCTGCCCCAACAGACGGTTTGAAACAGAAGGAAAAGACAACGTATCAAACGGCACACAGACATATACAAACAGTATCCATCACCCGGCAGGAACGATGCAGCGCAACATGAAGCGAATTTTCAAACAAGAGAAAGAAGAAGGGCACGAACCCTTACCCGATCAGGGCAAATGTCACATTCACGATCGAACACGTTTAGCAACCCCAACAGAGAACAACAAAAAAAAATGGGTTCAATGGGTGGCAGTGCAAAGGACCGGCACGGCCTTTCCTGCATGCCTCGGAAGGCATCCAGCTTTGTTTCCTCTGTGTTGGTGGTTGCTCGTGTTTTCATCCCTTGGTATCCCGCATGAGTCTGTGCTACGATGGCAGCCGACGCTGGATAACCTGATACATACGTTGCTGTGGTAATCGACTCTCAAGAATGAAAAAAAAAAAAAAGAAGCGAACATGAGACGCAGCTCAGAGGTGAAGGAGGAGAGGAAGAGAGTTGTAGGTGAGAAGGACGATGAAGGGAAGAAGAGAATATATGTCAGATGGGTATATTGCTCTTCACGTCGAACAGAAAATGCCTCAGAGAAGGGAACAGAAACGGGAGAAAGAGAGGGAAAGAAAAGGGAGAAGGGAAGGAGCCAAGCATAAGAAGATTGATAATAGCAGGGAGGTTGGTTTGAAACGGTTGCAAGAGAAGAAAACAACACATGATAAATTAATCATAAAAATTAAGAACCGACACAGCACGCGGGAAGATAGATAGGTCCCGCACACCTTACGCGAACGCAAGAAGTGCTATATAGATAGATAGATAGATAGATAGATAGATGAACAGATAGATACTTGAACGAAGTCATGGAAAAGAGGAAATCAACCGCTGGGAAGGTAATAGGAATCGTCGCCGTAAGTAAAGAAACCAGAGAATGAACCTTTTACAAAAAAAAAAAACGTTCGAACTCATGTACAGAAACCAAGGCAGTCGTCCCCATTTCCCACTGTTTTTTTGTTGTTGTTTTTTTACTTCTTTTGTCTTTCGTCTTATCATTTCTTTCCGTAGTTCTCTTTGTGATGCTTGCTTTCCAAGAGAAATGCTCCTCACACGCGAGGGGGTGGAGGGCAGATAGTGGCTTTCCTATCTTCTTCTTTCCGTACGGAGAAGAAAGAGAACAACCGTCCTGCGCAAAAACGTGGGAAGGAAAAGAAAAAAACAAAAGAAAACCCGAAAATGGCGACACTAAGTCTCTTAATTACGTATCTTTCATTCGCAAAAAAAAGGCATATAGATAGATAGAGACACAGATAGACAAGAGGGAGAAGTCGATGGAGTTCGAATGATTCCAACGCCTCGTCCACCTTATGGATGCGTCGAACGCAGGAGTAGTGGGCTGAGGACGTTGCATATATATACACCTGTAGGAGTCTCCATCGCACACATCACAGATTCATATAAGTAGAGAGAGAGGGGAGGAGTTTTAAAAAAAAAAAATCAATGGATAAATAAACAAATAAAGCGATGGGTTAAGTTGTTCATTTGGGTCTGCACCTCCGTAAAGAGACCTTGCACCCGATGGGATGGAAAAAGGTGAGAAGGAGAGAAGGAGAGAGAGAAACACCAGTGCACTTCAACATAGAAACGCGCCGGCTTGAACGTTACTGTTGTTGTTGTTGTTCTTACTCTTGTTTAAAAAAAAGAAAAAAAAATATTCATGCGAGTCAAGACCCAACGGCCCCTTTGCTCTATTCTCTTCTTTATGCTTTGGCTGTGTGACCTTCGTCTCCCTTGGTGAATGACAGGACGTCAATTCCTCCACGAATCGAAGAATTAAAAAAAAAAAAAAAAAAAAATCGTGAAGCCTCGTGTCGTCTCAACAGCCACCATCGCTTGCCTCTTGCGTTCTTCTTCTTCATCATCGTCATCTTCCCCTTTGGTGCGCCGGAGAAGGAAGAGCATAAACCACAGCATCAGAAAGGGAGATGGCAAGGGCATGCTTCGCCGGATCACTCGAGCCGTTGACGCGCAAACATGCAAGCGTTGCCTCCTCGCTCTTTTTCCCTGTGGCATGCGATCATGAATGCAGAATATATTATTTTTATTTTAAAGGAAAACGGGGTGAAAGCCTGGAGAACGTGATCAAGCGTGAGGAGTCAAAAGGAAGGGGAGACGAAGGCGACGGAGTATTGACGAGGGGAAAGCACACGTTCCGCGTGGGAGAAACACAGATCGACATGATAGTGATGGTAATAATCATAAATTACAGTAATTGTGTGATGGGGGAAAAAAAAACATAGAAATTAGGTATACACGAAGCAATACACATGGAAGAAGCATAGAAGCAAGAAAAAAAAAGGAGGGAGGGACGGAAGAAACGGAAAACACAAAGAAACCGAGGTGCCACTCGTGCGTAAAAGGAAAACATAGATGGCAAACACACAAAAAAAAAACACGGAAGGGTTGAGCGGGAGGGATGAAAAGTCAACGAGCCATGGAAGAAGTCTGGTCGCTGTCTTGAGAAATCATAAATAAAAAATAAAAATAAAAAAGAAATGCGCGTCGTCGCGGAGAAACAGACAAACACACAAACATGGAATAAGATGGTGAAGAGAGTCGAGAGTCAGCAAAAAAGTGAGAGAGGAATGTACAGAAGAAACACACGTGCAATCGGAGACACCCAGTGCAATCGGAGACACCCAGTGCAAGAGGGGGAGGGGGAGGGGAAGGGAAGGCAATAGGAAAGTACAAAGAAAGAAAGAAAGAAACAAACAAACAAACAACGATGAAGAACACTCTGAGATGGAGGGCAAATACTCTTTGAAAGAGTGACGTGATGGTGGTGGTGGGTGAAGAAGGAGAGGGCGGAAGGGTCGTCGCAACTCAGAGTACGAGGAAGCATGGGGGCAGCATCCGTCACGAAAAAAAAAAAAAAAAACTGGTGAGAGGGCAGTAGTAGCTAGAGAAAGGGGGGGGTGGGAGAGGTGGAGAGATGCATGCAGTGACGGTAAAGCATATATATAACCCATACCCCGACGCGAACACATCCTTCCACACGCTGACGCACGCGATAACACCCAAAACTGTGAGAAATCGAGAAAAGAAAAAGAAAAAAAAGAAAAAAAGAAAAAAAGAAGTGGCGCATCAAAGAGGTCGAAACACAAAACGGGAAAGGAAAGAAGGGAGCCATGATGATGAAATTTAATATTATAAATGGGAGAAGAAGGAAGAGGGAGCTCGGTAAGCTGGTAGAGAGAGAGAGAAAGGAAAAAAAAACGAGGGAGAACGTGACTGGCACCCATGTATAATGTTATTATTGTTTAGCAAAGCGAAACACGAAATAGGAAGGGAAGAAACACATGTTGTCATTTGTTTTTGCGTTTGTGTGATGATGATGATGATGATGATAATGAAGCAGCGGGCTAAGGGTTAACAATACGAGCAGTATGAACAACCACACAAAAGAAAAGAGCTTCAATGGCGATGATAAAGCCATTGGAAATTGAGTTTCGTACTAGGTTCGCTTCAGGTACTTTCTGACTCGAGATGGGACCACTTTATTCTTCTCTCTCTCATCTCTTTTTCTCTTCTTTTCCTTTTTTCACTTCGGTCTTTGCTGTTGTCGTGGCCCTTCCCCATCAAATTCCTTGAAGTCGGTGCCGCTCAAAGCAAGGCCACGACATCAACGCCGCCGCGGACGGCCGCTGCTTCGGGTCCCGGACGAGTAACGCTTCGATGATCTCCCTGGCCTCCTCGGGAACGTAGTTTGGGATCCCGTAATCGACTTTTACGATGCGCCGGCACATCTCCCAGGTCTCCTGCGGCGTCAAGGCGAGCTCCGCGCTTGCCTGCGGATTATTCACCGGAATGCTCGTCTCATAGGTAGTGAACGTCGACTCCAGGCGGTCGCCTCGCCTGCCCGCCCGATTCTCCGAGGTGCGCGGGTCAAAGGGAAGGCAGCACGTGAGCATGAAATATAGGACCACGCCGCACGACCACATGTCCCGTGCCTGCGCCTCTGTCGTATTATAGGGTGCGGCATCGTCGCTGCCTAGAGGGTGACTCGACGACGCTGCGCCGCCCCCTGAGAAGATCCCGGTGCTCATGGCCGATTGCAGCTCATACGAAAGCGCCTCAGGTGGGAGAAAGGCGGGCGTGCCGACAATCGTCTGCAGCAGACGGAGGCGGTTCTGCATCGTGCCGCAGTGCCGGCACGGGGTGGTGATGCTATTCAAGGGAGGCCCCATATCCCCTGGGCCGCCTCCTGTGTCGGTGATGATTTGGACGTCGCGGCCGCAGTGCGAGCAGATGCCGTAGCCACCTGGCTGCGGTGTCGGACTCCGCCGCCGGCCGCGGGACGCGTTGTTGCTATTATTATTGTTGCTGTTGTTGTCGGTGCCGTTCGCAGAAGGCCCCGCGCCGATGCTGTCCAGGTCAAGGTCCAGCTCCTTCCAAATGTTAAACGTGCCCCCGAGACGAACGTCCGCGCTATTCGAGGAGATGTAGAGGTGGGCGGTGGAGATGTCGCGATGGACGAAGCCGCACTTGTGGAGAAAATAAACCGCCTTGAGGAGTCGGTAGAAATAGAAGAAGGCGCCCTCCGTGTCCAGGCGACCGTTGCTCAAGAGATTCTGCAGCGACGTGTACTGGTAATCCTTGATGACGTAGACGTTGGTGGTGGACCGCATGCGATCGGTCAGCAATCGTAGGTGGCGAAAGCAATCCAAGAGAAACACCTCTGCCTGCGTGATGCCCGCCTTGGAGAAGTCCAAGAGACGTATGTCGGTCACGCCCTGCGCCGCCTTCGCCTCCTCCAGCCGGCTTCGAAGACGCCGCGCCACCTCTGTCAGCGCCATGCCGTTCTTGATGCCGAGCGAAAGGTGCGAGCGCTCGGTTTCGTCGGTGGGCTGCACGTAGCCCTTCACACGAACCTTGTACTCGGGGTGCTCAATCACGAAGCCATCGTATGTGCTGTAGCGGTCGTTCTTGGCGACGAGGTGGAGTCGGTACCGGCCAAGGTTTACCACCTCACCGTAGGAACTACCCGTTGCGGAGCCAGGCATGATAACCCGCGGTTTCGAAAGCACCTCGCTAAATTATAATTAAAAAGAACAATACTTTTTTTTTCTCGCTCCCACTCTCTTCGGCCAGTGAGACACTTCTTTGGAGTTCTACACAAGGAGGAAGGGATGGATGCGTCCGCGTGCGTGTGTGCGTGCCAACGCGTGGGTGTACCACTTCAGCGTTGCGTCTGACGTTGCACGACGGCCCTCACGGAAGCGCGGGAGAAGAAAATAGAGTGAACAGAACGAACGGAAGCACAAAGGAGGCAACAACAAAAAATAATTCGGATATCAGTGAAGAAGCTACGGATGGAAGGGACCTCAAGACGATGGTGAAGACCAATAGGCAGGTAGATGCCAAAAAAAAAAAAGAGAAAGAGACAAAGAATCCAAGGTAAAGCCGCACAGACACACACACGCACGCACCTGCACACGTGCACGTTGAACTAACTTTTCCCAAGGAGGACTCTGCAACCGACCTCACGAAAACGCCAGTTCAAACAGAAGAAAAAACAAACAGCGGTCAGCACAAAAAAAAAAGGGGGGGGAGGAGGAAAAAAAAAAGAGCGAGATAGGAACGAAGACGCACGCAACGATGGATAGAAATGCTGCTGGGCCAACAAACTACAGCAGCCGACGAAACAGAAATGAAAGGAACAGTGTCACGAGATACGAAGGAAATATTTTTTAAAGAAAAAGAGGAGGCAAAAAAAAAAAAAGAGAAAGAGAAAGAGAGAGCACTCTCGTGAGCAAAGAACCAACTGGGCACCCGTCCGCGCGCCGCGAAAAGACGAAAAAACAAGTCAGCTCACAAGGATACCAACGACAATAAAGTACCAAAGATTGTTCGGACGCCAAACACACACACACACACACACAGTCTCTTTCACACAAGAATGGAGGGGACTCCTCTCCGTGCGGACAACGACAACAACAGCAAAAACAAAACAAAAAATGTCACAGACAGACAGAGAAGGGTGAAGGTGAGAAAGAAGAGCTAAAGCGAAACACAAGAGGAGTGAAGGGGGGTACGTACCGATCGAACTAAAAGAACGCGTCAAGACGGAGCAAAAGAAAAAGAAAATAAAAAGAAAAGACTTCCAAAACAAAAGAAGTGAGAAGCTGGGTTCTGACTATCCTCAGTCCTTTTTTTTTTTTTTTTTGAAATGTGATGGTGGTGGTGCCCCTGATACTTCAACAATGATAACGCGTGAGGAAAGAAATTCTCAAATGTTAATTCTATATGTATATACACACCACCGCAAAAGGAACGCACACACGCGCACACAACAAGAAGAGAGGAAGGAAGGAAGTCGAGAGAGAGAACGAATCGCGTGACTGGCACTCAGTCCACAGACAACGGCGGGTAGCCTTGTTTGTTTTCTCGTGACACGTTTGGCTTTGATATTTGCTTAGTCTCTTCTTTTCCTTTTTTTTTCTTTGCGCAGGGTTTCCTGCTTCGCCTGCTTGTGCCTTGGTGCCTGTCTCTCCCACCGCTTTGGACGAAGGAATATCCCTTTTGTCTTGTATTCGCTCTACCGCTCTATCTTTCTCTCACAAACACACCTCTTTTGTTTTCGTTCAAGAGGTGTTTCCTTCGCTTCCCGGATGCGAGAGGAGGAGATAGAGATTCGAATGCGGAGGAAGATAGGAACGCAAAGCGCGCAGGGAAGAGAAAAAAAAAAGGAGGAGGCGGCAGAGAAGGAAACACAGAGAAAGAGAGGGAAGAAGAGCTAACGAATGTGTAAGAGGGTGAGTGAGTGATGGGGATGAACCGTCGTGGGACGCACTATAAAAAAAAATGAAAAAATAAAACTAATAAAGTGTCCTCACGGGGTGTATGTATTCTTGAGTGCAGAAGCAGATAAAGAGGTCAAAAGTGAAAAAAAAGAGAGACAGAGTTCCATGGAGAGATATTTTATTTATTTTTCATCTTCTCGGATGCTACACGCTCCCGTGCGTCGGGCCTGGCGGTGCCATCATCAGACACACATCAAGGGCACGTCCAGTTCGAAGTTGTCCGCGTCCTACGTGGCCCCGTCTTCGTCCCCACAGTGCCTCGCTGGTCCCATCGTTCATGTTTTTCTTCTTGTTCGGCGTGGTTGTTTTTTGTTGTTGTTGTTGTTCTTCTTCTTCTCTGTCATTGCCAACGACTTTAACAGAAAGAAAAAAAAGAACGCTCTCTCACTCGGCGAATTAAGGAAGTGAAGCACATGACGTATGACTATCGTTGTCTTCCTGTAGGAAATTCTTGTTGTCTATTCTCTTCTCTTTTTTTTTCTGTGTATACAAACTCCAAAGCGGCCGCCATACAAGAGAGAAAAGAAAGAAAAGGAGGATGGTTTTGAAGTGTAGCCCAACACCGCAGAGAACGTGGGGAGGGGAATAACATTTCACCACGAGCGTTTAAGAAGATAAGCAGATGATTGGCAATAACGCACTTCTGTGTTCCTGGATATCACGGCGAGAGTGGAAAAGGTTTGGGCAAGAAGATGGAGAGGGCGAAAGAGAGAGCAAAAAAAAAAAAAAAAAGAGTGTGTCGTCCTCGCCTTCAGAGAAAAAAATACTTTACAAGTGGCGACGCATATAAGGACCGGCGCAACGAAATAGAGTCAAGGCAAAAATAACAACAACATAACATGAGGACCCGCCGTTTCTGGTGATGGTAGAGAGAGAGAGAGAAACATGAGAGGCAACACAAACCAAAAAAAAGGCGGAAAGCGAGGATTTCCGAGGGCCGACCCGTCTCACGGCAAAAGAAGGAAAAAAAGTGAAGACATGGAATGAAATCGCAAAGAGGGCGTCTTGCGCTTTTGTTGTTGTTGTTTTCGTGCGTGCGTCGTGCTCAGCCTCGCGTTGGTCAGTGGAAGCGCGTCTCGCAGTAGCAGCACTCTCGTGTGCACTTCGGGCGCTTGTGTGTTGGCTTCCCTCCTTCGCTTTTAGCGGTCGTCTGGGACTCGGCTCCGTTGCTGCTGGCGGCGGCGCCGCCGCAGCACCTCCCGTCATCGTGCGCATGCGGCACGGACGGGTTCCCGGACGCGCTGTCGTCCTCGTCGCTGCTGTCGCTGCTGCTCTCATCGCTGCTGCTCTCGCCAAAGAGCTTCTTCTTGTGGAAGATGCAGCAGCACTTGCTGACGCGCTGCATGGGGTTGTCCTGCACCGTCGGGTTCCACGTCACACGGTGCTGGCGCATCTGCTGGCGGCGCTGGGCCTCCATCACGTCTGCCTGCGGGCGGAGGTAGAGGTGCATCACGCGACGGGGGCCCGCTTCGTCGGTGGTGGGGTCCTCCTGGAAACGCGGTACCGCGGGGTTGCGGAGCTGCAGGACGGGGTGATTGTCAGACATGGTAGAAGTGTCTGCACACCGTCGAGAAAGAAAAAAAAAAGAAACAATAATAATTCAAAGAGGTTTACAGAAAAGAAGTGTGAGATATATCTGTTAGAAAGCCGCTCGTGCTGTATCTTTTTTTTGTTGTTGCTGTTTTGCACTGTTTTCTGTGTGGGTAAACGTGCTGTGTGGTGTTTGAACTAGTAAACGACTGCTACTGTTACCTTTTATTTTTATTTTTGAATTTCACCTCAACGGGAACGTGACACGGAGAGCGGGAAGGAAGTATGAGGAGGGAGTGTCAAGCATACAAAACGAAACAGCAGCAGGGTCACCGTTTCTTTTTCTTCTTTTTCTTGAGAGGGAGCAAACATGGATGGAGCATATCCATTGAATAGACCTGTCGCGATATCGTTGTCTGACACGCAATCATGCCATCGCGGCACACATCCAGAGACCCCCCGAATAGGGATAGGTATGCCTGGTCCGCCCAAATTCACCTTTCTGTTTTCCTCTGTTTTCTTTTTTTTTCTCGCCTCACTGCCATAAGTCGTGCTTTTGTGTGTGCGTGTGTGAGTGTCTGTGTGCGTTCTCGATCAACAAATAGGGTACAGTCGAATGGGTAAAAAAAAGGGGGGGGATGAAACCGTGCAGCGAGACACAAAGACGAAAGGAAATACAAAAATTGTGGTTTACATCAACATAACCGACACTTCAGCGCTCTCCTTTCCCATTTGGTTTTCGTGCTCCTCGGACATGCACCCTGTCATCATCGTATGTCCACTGAGAGGAGAGAGAGAAAGAGAGAAAGGAGCCGAAGAAAAAGAGAAGCGCTGCGTCGTCTGCTTCACCTAGCCACTACAGTGGCTTGCGTTTACCGGACGCCGATGGTGTTGCACGTCGCCCTGTCGCACTCGTGAGGCGTCCATGCCCCATCGCATCACGGGACATCGCCGTCGGCGGTCGGCTGCCCGTGGCTGTCAGACCTGACGCCGCTCCTATGGGGTGCAAGGGAGCCCGTCCTGCAGCACGAGGCGCCACGGGCGGCAGCAACTTGCGAGCCTCAGGAGGGGCACCGGCCGCGGTAGCCGCAGCGGAGGAGTTGGGCCGGCTGCTTGCCGACGCGGTGGCCGGCGCGGAGCCGATCAGGCGGCCGGTGCCGGCAAGGGTCGCCCGCATGCCCTGTGGCTTTGCCCGGAGGCGCCAGTGGGTGAGGCCGCCGTCCATCCCGATCCCATCGCGGCTCGCCGTGACCGTCAGCACACCGCTGCCGCTCCCACCTCCACCCCCGCCATGCGTCTCATCTGCCGCGCTCTGCGCAGGCCCATCGAGCGGCTGCTGCCCCGACGACAGCAGACGTAGGGGCGCGGGAGATCGGCGCGACAGTGAAACAGACGTGGAACGCCCTGAGGCGGGTCGCTCCGCAGCGGTGGCAGGAGGCAGCAACGTGGGAACATTCAGTACCGTCTTCTCTTGCTCCTCTCCTTGATCGCTAGCGAAGCCCTTCGCACGGGTTGCTCCAGCGACACTGCCAATAGTCTCCCCCACTTCAGGTCGTTGCGCAAGTTGCACCGGTTGGACAGAGGTTGTCGAGCGACGCGGCAAGGACGAGAGGACGTCTCGCTCCGCGCGCGGAGGAAGGTTGTCGGTCGCGTCGCGCATGGGGGGGCTTATCTCTGGGAGCCCGGGCAAGGAGAGGGCGAGCGGTGGGGTGCCTCGGGGTGTTGGTGCGTCGACAAAAGATGGATTGATGCTGGCATGGGCGTTGTTGTCGCTGTCTCGCTGCCTTGCGGACGCATAGACCTCCGCAGGCACCATGGATGCCGTCGCGTTCAACGCGTCTGCGCGAGCCACCTCTGGCCAAGCGCTCCCCCCTCTCTCCGCTTCCCGTGCCTGCACTTCGCGGTCCTCTTCGTCGCTTTCGTCGCTCTCCCCGTCACTGACATCTGGTAAGAGCAGTGGTTGCCCCAGAGAGGTGGCGACCGCCACACTCAGCCAGTCACTTGCCTGTTGAGCCTCGGTGTCAGGTGACAGAGACGCCTCTTCGCTACTCCCAGGGACACCGCGTGCAGTGGGGCCGTCAGGAAGCCCCGTGGGCTGCTGTTGCGCCAGTGGCGGCGACGGGGCTTCTGGTGGACTGGCGAGGCTTCTGCGGCCGCGGGTCATGGCACGCGCGAGCGCCGGCCCGAGCCCACCTGCGGGCGCGCCAAGCGCTGCCGTGTGCTGCGACCGCTGCATGCCATGCGCATCGCCAGCGGGTGGAGTGAGGCCACCGTGTAACAGGTATCCTGCCTCCTCTGCAGAGACGTAGCGGACCTCGGGTCGCTCCACTGCGTCCTGCGCCCTATCCAACGAAGCAAGGGACGTGGGCGGCGGTGTGGTGTGCTCTGACGCCTGGGGTCCATGCCAGAACGCGGTGCCCGTGCCTCTGCGAGCCTCTGGCGTAACGGCTGTGGGGGTCACGGAGACGGAGCCGTTCCGCGCTGGTGTGACGGAAACACGCGGAGAAGACCTCAGGGACAGTGCCCCTGCCGCGGACGGCGACACGGTGGTTGTCGTCACGACCGTCGCGACGGTGGTGGTCCGCTGCGACGCATGGGCTGCTGGTGCCATAGAAGGCGAAACCAAGAGGGTGGAAGCCGAGTCCGACGACGCTTTCCGCTGGAAGGCTTCGAAATCGCTGTAGGGCGTGAGGTGATCGCACGGCGCGTTCCCGATGGTAACATTCTCTCCACTACCCCCACCGCTGCCCCCGCCGCTACTGCTGCGTCGAGGCTTGCTGTCGCTCCACTGAGGTGCACGGGCGTCTTCGCTGGCAGAGACCCATCGTGACGCACTGCCAATGGACATCATGGTAGACACCCGCTGTCTCGCGCGTGCGTCCATACCAGACACCACAGACGCAGTCGCGGAGACCGAATGGTTGCCCGTCTCTGGTTCAGAGCCTGTGTGGGAATCTGTGGTGAGTCGGCGAAGGGGTGCACTGTCCTCGTCGCTGCGGGGGAGAGACGTTGGTCGTGCCACTTTCTTCGCCGTCGGTGCGGTCGGTACGGTCGGGGTTGCACTGGAGTACCGCCGCTCCCGCACGGGGAAGGAAAGCAGTGAGGACCGTGACGGGGTCGAGGGCAACGACACCTTTGCCTGTGTCATGGCAAGCTGCGGGCTCCCCTCCGCATCGGACTGCGTCGACGAAAAGTCGTGACAACCACGCAGACGTTCCGCTGGCAACGAGTGCGTCGATGCGACGGCCGCGGAGGAGGCAAGCTCGCGCTCGAACGCCGCCATCTGCGCAAGCTCCCAGCGCTCCTCCAGTGCCGTCTCCGACACACAGTGTTCGTGAGACAGCTGCACCCGATCCACCTCGGAGGTGCTTGCCGCGGCAATGACGCGGCGCAGGTCATCGTTAAAGGCGTGCTGGGCTGCAAAGACGCTGACATCGATGGTGTTCTGTGCGCGCCTGTCGGTTTCACCCTCCACGCTGGAGCCGGTTGTTGGAAAAACACCCGACGCAAATGGGGACAGGGAGGCGGTGCGGGCTCTTCCCACCGCCTCCGCGGACGTGATTCTTGGGGACCTGGACGGCAGCCACCCCGCACTGCCAGACGGTGCCGTCGTGGAGAATTTCTCCGGAAAGAAGTCGTCGTACTCCCCTCCACACACGTCGCGAAACAGCCGCCGCACGGCACGGTCCACGGCAACGGTGTAGGCCACCGCCGCCGCGGATGTTGGACCCGAGGCGAAGGCGTCCACCTCGGCCAGGTCATGCATACGCAGCGGTAGGAAGCAGAGATCCTCGAGCTGCAAATGCTTCGCCACGCACTCCGCCTCGCCTGCGATGCCCAAGGTGAGAAGCAGCACATCACGGCGCTCCTCCAGCTCTCGGAGAAGGGAGCTTCCTTCGGCGCAGGCGGGGGCGGTGCCCCGGGCCGACGCTGGACGCGAGGTGACCGAGGCCAGCGCCTCATTCTCCTCCCCGACGCCGCCGTCCTGTAGGCGCAGCTGCCGCGCCGCCTGCTCCTCCTGCCCTTGCTCCCGCGCGCGCCGCTCGCTCACCTGGTGCTGCATGAGCATGGCCTTGATCTGTGCCTTGATCTTTGCCTGGCCTTCTCGTGCGTTGCGTCCCAGTGTCCCGTCGGTCTCATAGGCGGCGCGCTTGCGCTGCACCACAATGGCCTCCCGCGCGCGGCGAAATTGCCGCTTCACCGACTCTCCGAGCGTGCGAATCGCAGAGGGCAGCGCAGAGATGGCGCAAATGGTATCGACACGCGCGCCCGCGTACGGCGTCCAGAGGGACACGGTGCCGTCCGCGTGACCCACGAAAAGGTAGCCGTTACGGTGTGCCGTGATCACGGTGATGCTGAGGTCCATCTGGGAGAGCTTGGCGACATCGCGCAGAACCCGCCCGGGCCGGCGAAACACATCGAGCACGAGGCGCGGCACGGTGCCTTCAATAAACTCGTCCCACGTGCCCAGCTGCTTCTGCGTTTCCACCAGGGCGGCCTCTTCTTCCGCCGTGGCAGCCCTGGTCACGGTAGGCTCGTCCGTGGACGCCAGCGCGCTCGGGCTGCGTGCACGGCTGGACGACGGCGGCTCGGCGGTGTCGACGGCGCCACCCTCAGCGCGAAGAAGGTCTCGCACCGTGCGAATGAGTTTCGGGCCAGATCCATGTTGCTTCTCACCAGCAAGCTGTGCGACCGATGCTGTGGTGGACGCTACAGACGGCAAGCGCTGCTGCGATGGCGATGGGGGCGACAGTGCGGACACTGGCCGACGGTGGTGTGCTGCCGCCGTCTGCGGTCTGCTGGGAGAGCGGCTCCCCGACCCAGACACCGACACGGCGGTTGTAGCTGCAATGGCCGTCGCTCGCTTCGCTTCTGCCTGTGCGCGCTGCTGCTCCAGCTCCTGTTGGCGCTTCTCCCTCTCTAGACGCTCGCGCCGAGCGCGCTCGAGCGTGGCAGCGGGCGTGAGCAGGGCGACTGGAGTGTTTGCACTCATAAAGGTCGCGTGGCGGTCGAAAACGGGCTCCACCCACTGACCCGTGATGGGATGCGGCGCGTTCCACGAAAACCCATCGGCATCGCCAAACGTTTCACCAACACGCACTGTGGCCTGACCGCCATGGCTCCCCATCGTGTCTCCAAGCACGCCGGCCCGCATGCGGCGGAGCGCCTTGCCCCGCACCTCATCCTCGGCATCGCGCACGAGAGCTTTGGAGGTGAGGGCGATGCCATCCTCACCCAGTGTCGCGTCCTTCTTGCTACCCAGCGCGGTGGGCATCGTATCAGCCGTAGAGGCAGCCACTGCTGTTGGTGATACGGCGGCAGAAGGGGGACGAGAGGAACCGGCGATGGTAGCGGTCCTGCCGTTCGCGCTCACCGGAAGCGTCGACGGCGACGCAAAAGATTCCTGGTTGTTTGCTGCACGCTCCATCTGCACGGCTGTCGCGATCCACTGCCGAATGCGTGTGACGTCTTCTCGGCCCAGCCGAATGATCCCTTCGCCCTCTGCGGCAGCGACGGATAGCTGGTGGTGCAGTTGCCGGAGGGGGCTCGCTGACGCGTTGGTGTCCGTTCCTTCGTCGTGGCACGTCCATCCAATGGAGTACGCGTTCGTGTCCGAAGCTGCTTGGCTGTCGCTGCTGTCTCGCCCCTGCCGAGCTTGCACCCTTTCTTCCAGCTCCTGCATGCGCCTCAGGCGCAGCAGCCTCGTCGCATCCTGCATCACCGCCGTCGCAAGAAGCACGTCAGACAACGTGGCCGTGCGCAGCGAGAGGGGCAGTTGACGCTGGGTGGCAGGGGCGTGCGTGATGCCACCATCGCCACTGGCATCACGACTGCTGCTGTGACACGGGCTGGGGCTACGTCCGTCTCTGGTGCTCCCACTTCTTGCGTGGGTTGAGCGCTTGATCTTGGTCGACCCACCCCCTGGCGTCGCGCGCGACGTCGCGGTGGCGGTAGGGGTACTTGGGTAGCCGTCTGCTCCACCTCCTTCTTCACCCTCTTCCCCCACACGTCCTCCTGCCACAAGATTCCTTTCTTCCATGTCCTCCCTATTGGGCTCCGAAGGTGACCCGGCGTGTTGTTCCGTGCGAGCAGAGGTGAGAAAGAAGGTTTGGGTCTCCTCCAGATCCAATCGCCGTGCAGCGACCCGCAGCACCGACTCCTTCTCCTCTGCCAAGGCGGGCGGGGAGGCATCCCCACCACCACCACCGCCGCCGCTGCTCTTGTCGGAAGCAGTGCTGCGCCTATGGTGACTGGCGTCCTCCTGGGGATCACAGCCAGGGCGGGTGGGGGCCTCACTGCCACCGTGCACCGTGTGAGAGAGGTCACGGTGTGCAGGCCAGCTCTCGTCACGCTGGCGGCGAACGGACGGGCTGCCGGCTTTGTTTCGCCTCAGGTCCCGGCGGCGGGACGGGGCCGCCTCCGACTCTCCCAGGAGCAGCCGACGGCACTGGTGGTACACCCACCGCAGGGAGTTTTGCCACACCGCAGCCTCGACCGCCCCCTCCAACACAGCGCTTGCGGACCCGGCGTGGCTGGGATTCCCTCGCGCCCTGGTGCTGCTCCGTGCGTACTCTGCTGTGACGGCGCCCTCTTGGTCTTGCAGACGCTGCCGCTGCTGTCTCGCCTGGACGTGCTGCACGACCTCCTCTGCGGTCACGCCAAACAGCAGAAAGAGGGTATTCCGCACCGCCTCTTCGTCATCCTGCGCTTGTTGTGCCTTGAGGGTGTTGTAGTACCGATCAAGGCTGACGTGTGCGGCGGCGATCGAGAGGGGGCGGAGGTCTAGTGCGACAATGAGACGGCGCAGCAGAAATGAGCGTACATAACCGTCCTTGGTTCCAACGTAGAGCACGCCGTACAGGGGGTCGAAGTGCATCGACGTGGGGGCGCCACCCCCGCCACCGCCGTCCTCGCGCGAATGGCGCGTGCGTCTCTTCTCCGGTTCGGTGTCTTCACCTTCTGTTGTTGCAGATGTCGCGGAGAAGGAGGAGGAAGAAGAAGAAGCTGCGAGGGTGGGTGGCATCGCGTACGTGAAGACGTGCGTGGACAGCAGCGCACGCTCCGCCTCCTCCTCCTCCACGGAATCGCCCCCCGCGTTAAGGGCTGGGGTTGGTGGGAAGCAGCCCGGTGCCCCTGCCGGAGAAGTACCCGCCAGACGATCGCGAACGACATCCTGAAGGAATTCCTCGTGCAGGGCGAGAAGAGAAGAGCCTCGAATGAGATAGAAGCGAAGGCAGCGACAGCGATCCGCGAGAACAAGGCATGGGTAGGCGCCCAGAAAGACCGCCGCCGTCACCTCCTCCGCGGTGGTGAATTTGTGAAGCAGCGTTCCACCGCCTGTGCTCGTGGACGTGAAGAAGCCTGCCCCAGACGCCGCGCCTCCGCCTGTAGCGCTTCCGCTCGCATCTCCGACATCCAACACGGCGGCGGTGCCGTTGACGAGCACCACACACACCAGCTGCAGTGCCGCACTCACCGCCACCAGAGACACAGCATCGGCCTCCACTAACGTCTCCCCGGCTGCTGGCCGAGCGGTCGCAGCGGACGGTGCTGGAGCCTCACGGACGACGGAGGCGGACACAAGGGTAGTCGACCGGCGCGACGCGGATGCTGCTCGCGTGCTGTCCTTCCTATGGGACGAAGAGGGCCGTAGCGCCGCCCAGACCACCGCCTCCTCGTCATTGTCGTCGTCGTTCTTCCCCTCTCCCTTTCCTACCCTCAAGGTACCACACTGTGCCGCAACCCCATCCGCCGCTGAGCTTGCGCTCTGCGGCCTGCTCCGCGTGACATCCCTGCCGTCACCACTGCCTACACGTTTTTCCTGAGATGGGGGCAGGGCTCCGCGACCGCTCGTACCAGAGATGCCAAAGGGAAACGGTGACGGCCCACGCAGGTAGGCGACACACTTGGCAACGAGGTACTCTGGAATGACGAGGCGGTGGGCGGTGAGAGAGTGGCCGAGCAGCGGAAAGTACCGCAGAATGCCATCCGCGTAGACCACCACCAACTCCTGGGCGCTGTCCATGCAGTGCATCGAGACGGCCTCGAGGTGAAAAGAAGTCTTGTGCGCTTGGAGAGAAACCGAAGAGGACGGTGACGCGGATGCCGCCCCTCCCGACGGCTTCGTGACAGAAGACGGTCGCCCGGAGTCAGTCGTGGAGTTGCTGGTGTTGATGTGGTCGAGCAATAACCGTTGAAGCAAGGTGGCCACCGCCTCAATCTTCTCCATGTTGTTCATGGTCAACCACGCAGCAGAGGTTGCTGTGCCCGACGGAGAAGAGGTCGGAGTGAGGCTTGCGGTGTGCTGCGCGCGCAACATCCCAGCCTTGATCATCGCGCGGCCCATCATGGCTTCGTTCCTTGCCCGCACGCCATCCGACGCAGACGACGGTGCGGCGCCGGCACAGCCCAAGAGGGACATGGTGTGGGCGTCTCCGCCTTCTTCGTCCATAATGGGCATATCCGTCGCATTGCCCTCTGATGCACCGGCAGCGCCGTCGCCTCCGCGTCGCACTGGAGTGACTGAGGAAAGCGCGACAGAGCCGCGTGGGTACGGTGAAGGCGACGGTGACCTTGCGCGGGCCGACGATGGCGGGGTGGTGGTCGTCGTGCCTGGTACCGCTGTTGAACCTGTGTTTGCCTTGCGATACTTGTGCCTCGTCAAGTACAAGGCCCTGTGCTGGATCACGGCATCAAGAATGTCTTCCAGTGTGGGTGGTGTCGTCAAGAAGGTTTTGATGAGGCGGCCGCTGTCTGTCCGGTGCATGCGAATGTCCCCTGTGGAAAGCGCGTACAAGAAGGATCGTTCATGCTGCCCCCAGCACACACAGAGGACATCCCCGCCGCTGCCCTTGGCGTTCGCGTTGCGCGAGCTGTCGGACAGGTGCGAGCTCGCCCCGCCCCTTACATCGCCGCCGCCGTAGTAACCTCCGCCATCCATGTGGCCTGCGGCGGCGCTGGCAAAGAGGGAGGTGGATCGGCCTTCGTGCGACGTGCCACGGGTGTGGTGACACGCGCCACCACCACCACCACCACCACGGGGCACCTGCGACACCTCGAGGCCGTGCCCGTAGCGCTCTCTCACGCGCATTCGGCGCCGGTGCTCTGTGCTCTCCTCCACCGCGCGCAGGACGTCGTCCACCGTGTGTGGGAGACGCTTATTGGCCTCGATGGCACCGCCAGGCCACAGGGCGCCACCCGCCGAACCACCGCCCCCACTTCCTGATGTGACATCCTCACCCGCCGCACGCAGCAAGCTCAGGGTGACCGAAGATCCATCCTCTGCGGGTCGGCGACTGCGGGTCAGGCAAGACAGACGCTCCGCTGCGAGCACGTCGTAGGCTGGATTGGCAGCGCGGATGCCGAGGAGCATCGTGCCGCTCCCAGCTCCCCAGACCCGTCCGTCAGTAGAACTCATGGACAGCAGCAGCCATTCCTGCGACACCAGTGGTTTGCGCGGAGCACGGGCAGAGGATGAGACAAGCGCGCCACTGCCAGATCGATGCGCCTGGTGGTCGACAGGCTGCCCGGTTGAAGTCTTTGGCTTCTCGTTTCCGTTGCCGCCCTCGTCGGCACCGTCGCCCTGCAACGAGGTGAGATGCGCCACGCGACCGATGCCAAGGAAGCGGATGCGCTCGCCGTGTGCCTTGACGCCGCCCTGACCACTCGCAAAGGTGCAGAGCACCGCGTTCCGCATGCCCACCGCAAAGAATAGCTTCGTCGTGTGGTCATAGGCTAACGAAGACAGAGGTTTCAGGTGAAAGGGTCGATGCACGTGGAGGCTGGAGCCGCTCTGCATCGTCGTCATGGGGTCCACATCCGGCAACGCGAGGGCGTCGAGGCCTTTGCGCTTCATGGCCTTCTTGCGCTCCTCCTGCCGCCGGCTCTCCTGCGCCACGGGGCCCTTCACATCCGACTCGTCATTCAGTCGAGACTTCTGCCCAACGCCATCGCCTGCGTCCCCGGGGTCCTGGTTTCCTCCCATACTGCTTGGATGGTCGTCGCGCCCGGCCTCGATCATGCCCTGCAGACTGCCGCCCTGCGCGTCCTGCGACAAGGCGTAAAACGAAGTCAGCGGCATCGCGCGGGAAATGCTCCACACCTTGACAAACCCACTGCAGTCCGCCGTGATGAGCTGATCGAGCCCATCCACCACGGTCATGGAGACGAGCGCGGCGTAATGCGGGGCGCTCGGATCGAAGAGCTCAATGCGGGTGCTGCGGTTGCTTTCGCTGAAGAGGAAGACTTGGTTCCCAGCGGTTTGGGCCACAATGGCTTGGGCGTGCGGCACACTAAGCGCGCGGCGAACGCCCGAGTCACACACCTTGATGCGCGTGACGGGATGGAGTTCGGGGTGGCTGCTGGCAAGGGAGCTCGTCTGCGAGGTGGAGTTGTTGCCGGTGGCAGTGGTGGTGGTGTGGCCAGCCAGCGCTGCCTTGTGGTGGGGCTGAATGGGGGCCACGAGCTTCGACAAGCAGACGGTGCCGTCCAAGCTGGCAGACAGCACGTTCCATCCCCCGCGTGCGCTGTGACTCGCTGTGGTGACCCCAGCCCCGCTCCCGTCCTCGGTGACGTCTCCCTCATCACGGGTAGCGGTCCGGATCGATGTGACGACAGAGGTGTGGAAGTGGATGGCGGACCCGTTCCTTGCCGTCCCACCACCCCCTCCACTGGCAGCCACAGCAGCCGCAGCAGCAATGGTCATTTGTGTTAAATCTGGTTCCCTCCCTTTATCCTTACCAGCAGTACTTCTGAGACCCACTGGCGAAGAGAGCGGCGGGGCCACGACATAGCGCGTGGCATCACGGATCAGGGTGGAGCGGCCCGCGTCATAGACAACGTGCTTGGTCAGACCATTGGCGTCCTCGCCATGAAATGCTGGCACGTCCACGAGAAAGGGACGAAGGTGCAGCAACTTGAGGTCGCCTGTGCGCGTGCCAAGGATCAGGTACTCGCGGAACACACGCGTCTGCATGAGAGAGGAGTACGCGTCCACCTCATCCCTCTCCTCTTGTCGAGCTGCGCGATTGCTACCACCACCACCTCCTCCACTGGCCTTTCCGGTCCGCTGCGTCGACAAGGAGGTCGCTTCTGACACTTTCTTTAACTGGGTGTCCGACGCAGCACAGCCGCCAGCCCACTCCACCGCCGTGATGGTTTCGCGGAACTTGAGAAGCGCGGACTCTGGCGCCGCCTGCAGCGAGTGCTGCGTACGGTACAGACGCAAGGAGAGGTCCGTGTGCAACGTGAGGAGCACGGGCGCCATCCCTTTGAATATGGGCCGAGGAAGCACCAGAGCGTCCTGCAGAAACACACGCCTGCTGCGCTGATCGCTGATTTGCTGGACGTCTGACACGACACCCTGCCCTTCCCCCTCTTCTTCTCCGCTCTCCTGGTAGACACTGTCGATGTTTTCCCCATCGCTCCGACCGCCCCCCTTTGCTTGCCTCGCGCGCATTATATTGTGCTTGCGACGTCGCTTGCCATTCAACTGCTCAATCACCTCCATCGCGGCTACTTCGTTGAGACGCTTGCCGTCCTCGTACTTGATGTAGACAGAGGGAATTTTTTGGTTTTGCCGCCACGGCCGCCGTGCAAGCGCGGCGCTCTCGGCGAGGTCAAGCTCGTCAACCCCATCCGTTGCGCCACCACCGCGACCACCACGACGTCGTGGCCCCATGCCCAGGCGATTTCCCGTGTAGCGTGTCGATGAACCAACCTCGCGCGCTTCCGCTCGCTCTGCGTTTCCGGCCGCCACGTCTGCCACCATATCCTCGTACTCACGCACGATAATCTTAAAGGAGACGCTGCCCATCTGCGAGCCGTCGCAGACGGCAATGTCAAAGGGGCCTTCGAGCAGCACCAGGGAGCCGCTGTTGCGGACTTCCTGCGTGTGGCCGTGGTAGCCAGATCGCTGGAGCTGCGCGGGCAGGGCCTCCACAATGTAGCGGTCAAATACCGAGGGCGCCGTCACGCCGGCCGCACCGCCTCCCCCGCCACTTCCGTCGCCAAACACGCGCGTCGCATCGGCGGAGCGCACGGCGGCGGCGTCCTCGGCGAGGGTGCGGTGATGCACCACCTCGGCGCGTTCAATGAGGGCGTCACTGAAGTCGGACCACCGCACCTCGCCGCGCTGTGTCGTGTCGATTTGGTAAAAGAACTCGTAGGCGGCGAGGCGGCAGCGCGAAAGCATGCGGCCCACCTCCTCACACACCAGAGGCAACTGGGCGACGCTCTGCAGGTAGGCCCGGTAGCAGCGACCGACGCTTGTCGCAGGCGTGGTGATGGTGGGGGCGACAGACGCGACAGAGGAGTGGCCCACGTGCTTGCTCCCGTGCAGCGACTCCGTGTGCGCGCCGTCCGTCGTGGCCGCGACAGAAAGAAAGTACAGGGCACGGGCCCATTCGCTTTCCTCAGGGCCGTCTCCCGCCTCCGCATCCGAGAAGATGCCGGTGGTCAGCTCGCTGTCCAGCACGCTAGTGCCCCCCGTCACCTCGAGCTCCTGGTGCTGCTTCGACATGCGGGTATACCATTTGGGAAAGAACCTCGCGTAGTACGCGGCGCTTTGCTGGACTTCTTCGGTGTAGTAATGCTTGTCACCGAGCAAGCCGTGCGCGAACAAGCCAGGCGGGAACAACTTCGCATAATGCACCTGAAAGAGTAGGCGGCTAATCACGTAGACAAAGGCGGGGAGCGGCACCCAGAAGGCGTCGGCCAGCTCGCTTCCGTCGCCCCAGTCTGTCAGCGAGGCCCCCGCGAGGGAGCTTTCCTCCTCGCCTTCGCCGCTGGTGCCTTCGCGACTCGGACGACGCCGTTGCTGTTGCTGCTGCAGGCGGCGCTGATCCATTTCTATGCGGCGGAGACCCTTCAGCGCCGTGGTGAGATCGTCGGACAGGTCAACGTCCCACGCGCGGGTGTAGGTTGGAGGAACCAGTGGTGGGTCCTCTAAGGGACGGCCGCTGGTAGAGGTTGTGGTGGCGGCTGCACCGACACCACCGCTGCCACCCCCCGTGGCAGCCTCTGAGAGGTACAGAGGCGCACGCAAGGGCAACAGCTGCCGATGCTGGTGGAAGACCGTGACAGCGGCGAGACTATCGCGCTTGTTCTGTGCCATCGAGGCCATGAAGGAGACACGCCCTCGCTCTCGGGCGGTCTGTGTTGAGGAAGGGGCGATGTCTTTCGCTGACGTGGTCGCCAAGGGCGACGCTGGATGGGACGCGGCGCCTGTGCTGGTTCCCTTGGAGATGCTGGCCCCTGGCTTGGGTTGCCCCACTGCCGCCCGGACCTCCTTTGCCCTTGCACGCTGGTACCGCGCCAGCTCCCTCGACACGTTGCGATCGTACTCCCAAATCAGCTGCGCACGTGCGCGTTGCAGGTGATGGGAGGCAACGCCGCTTGGAATGACGTCGGGCCCGTTGAGAAACGAAGAGTTACGAATAATGTACTCTGCACTGCTACCACCGCTGGGGCTCGAAGGAGGAGCCACAACGTAAGTATGACTCGGCCGTGGGGTGTTGCGAGGAAGCAGAGAAGTCCGGCTAGGGTGTGACAGAGAAGGACTCAGAGGGGGTCGCCCCTGGCCAGTGACAACTTCGTCCATTTTCTCCACGTTCTCCTCAACCACGTCGGCCTCATTTCTCTCCTCCTGGCGGAGTTGCTGCTGCTGCTGACGCTCTTCTTCTCGAATACTGCGCGCGACGAGCTGCTTGAAGCGGGCGAGAACGTCTGCACGCCGCCACCGTCGCGTGTGCACTGCCAACGACGCCCGCACTGCGGCCAGGTCGCAGAGGGCAAGGTTCATGACATCCGGGGCGGGGACTCGCGAAGCAGGGGACTCGTACACGGGGCTGCAACCGGCCGCTTCCAGTGCCTGCCGTGCATGTGCTTCGGCCGCTGCCTCTTCTTCCTCCACAGACTTGCCGTACAAAGACGCTGAGTGCAGCGGTTTACCCACTTCTGACAGCTTTCCTTCTTCTACGCAGCGCAGGGCGGTAGGATCACGCGCGTTGTACTCCTGCAGCGTTGCTGTGAAAAAGTAATCGGAGAAGTCCAGCGAATTGATAAAATCTTCAGCGGTGGTGACACCGGGAGGCAGCAGCGGCCCTGTCCCGGTGGTGGCTGAGGCGGCGGCGAGCGCGTTGCCTGCGGAGGAGGGTGACGCGGCGTATGGCTTCTGTGCGTCATTGTCACGCCGGAGGACCGTGGTCGGGGATGGCGTGGTCGGTTTGGAGGCACCATCCTGCCGACGACCCTCGTGCGCCGCTGCCGGCCGGGTGAGTAGCGTGGGTGGGATCAGCGGCCGACAGAGGCCCTGGGCCCTCAGGTCCCCCTTCCTCGCGCCGACCTCCACCGTTGTTGTTTCCGTGTCGGGGTCGTGCGGCGGCGCGTGCCGAGGCGGAAACGGGTGCAAGGAAAGCTCCTTCATGGGAGGCTGCCGGAGAAGAAGCGACAGCTCGACGGGACTGATGATGTCCCGCAGGGGCGCCCCCTTAGACGCCGTGCTGCTGCTACTGGTGGTGGGAGGAAGAGAATGATGGGGGTGGTGCACAGCGAGCTCGGGCGGAGACGGGGCCCAGGAAGGGCCCTGGGTGTGCTGTGCAGTGGGCGAGGGCATGGCCCCCTCTTCCTGTGGCCGCTGCTTCCCCTCGAGCTGCTTCCGCGGAGTAGAGGAAAGGGTGCTGAGAGGGAATGGTTGCACAATGGCGACGCCGTCGGCCTCCTCTTCCGCGTTGACCTGGGGAAAGGAAGAGGCATTGGCGTCCACACTCGCATGGGAGCTGGCTTCCGGTGCTTCGGAGAAGGAGCGGACCCGAGTGCGCGACGCAGACGGAGGGTGGTGACCTTCCCCCAAGAGGCTTTCCTTGTCCTCATGGGAGGCTACCTCACTGCTGCCTCTTTGGTCAACGGCTTCTTCTCGCACAGAGGAGCGGTGCGACAACATGTCCATTTGTGGGAAATACGGTCTAGATGTGTTTCTTTTTTTTTTTCGATTATCTCTTTTCACAACCGCAGCAGCAGGTCGTTGTTATTGATGTTGCACTCGTTTTTTTCGTGGTGAACGCTAGAGGAGAAGTCTACAGATACATATGACAAGGATAGGAAGAAAGATACGACGGCCACTCGATACAAATACAAGAACGTTCAACTTCAAATAGTTTTTACGATAACGAAGGATGTGAAATCGCGTTCAAAAAAAAAAAAAGAGAGAGAGATGGTTCGGTTGTAATATTGTCTTTGGTTTACATGGAGGAAAAAAAAGAAGAAAGTTCGAAGGGAAATCAACTTTGAAGAGAAAAATTCAAAAAAAAAAAAAGAAAGAAAAAGAAAGAAAAAGAAAGAAAAAAAGCGCCTCGTCCGTTTCTGCGGAGTTGTATATGTGAAGGGGACGAGGAAGGGTGAAAGAGAAGGAAAAAGGAGTAGCGTTTGCTATCTTTCTCCCACAACTTCCGTGAGGAGCGCCAAATGCGTACAGTTACAGCTGTCAACAAGGGGAACAGGAAAGAGAATTCTGGATTTCTTTCTGCTCACTCTTTTCTATATCAGGGAGATGGGTGAAGGAAATAAATCGGTAAGTTGTCTTGCGGGCGATGCCCTTTGAGGGTCACCATAAATGGGTAGAGCAAAGCAAAAGGGGGAGAGGTGAAGGAGAAGACCGTATCAAAGCTGCTGGGAAGCCTTCATATTCTTGCTGAGTTGGAATCCACGTATCCTTGACAGGTGTGTGTGTGTGTGTGTGTGTGTGTGTGTGTGTGTGTGTGCTTCTCTCTCATGAATACGCGACTGGCAGGACAAGTGTTTCCATTCAACGCGTTCTTTTATTTTCGGCATGCGCATCTTGCAGCAGCGTTGTCTTTACCATTGCCTAGCAGATGAGCTCCAGTATCCTTGTGTTGTCCCTCTGCGGTCTCCTTGTGCTTTGTCTCTCCTTTTTTTTTCTTGCGTGTGTTCGTGTGTGGGAGGTAGGGGAATGCAACTGTCACGTGTGCGTAGATTTGTTTGGCGGACGATGTGGAACGAGGAGACAATCACATGCTGAGCGAGGGGAGGTCAGCGAAATGTCATGCGCTTCGTTACTTTTTTTTTTTTCATCTTCTTTGTGTGCGTGTGTACACAAAAATCACCACAAACACGCCATTAGGAAGACAAAATCGAAACGAAGAAATCCTCCCCCGCCCTCTCTTCACGTGAGCACCGGAATAAAGAGGAAGAAAAAACAAAGGGAAGGAACCGATGCGTCCACGAGAAGACGTAAGAGGTCCCTCTCAAGAACCAGCCCCCTATCACTGAACTCCTCTTTTTTTTCCCCCTGTCGTGTCACGGTCTCTTGGCCTGTCAGAAGCTTCTCTCCTTCTCTTCTTCCTTCACACATGCACGCTCCCGCACAATCATAACTTCTTCATATTTATTTTTTCCCCCAGGACAGAATCAGCTGTCAGACTCATTCTTGAGAAGATCCAAAATAAAGCGGTCAGCCGCCACCGTCTTGTCGCGCTCGTACATCGCCACGTTATGGCCAATGGTATGCGTGTTGTACCAGTAGTTCACCATGACGCAGCCGCTCTCGCGGCTGCCCTGCGCCGTCGCGTTGCCTAGGTAGTTCACACGGAAGATGGTCGCGCCGTTGCTCACGTGAAAGTTGCCGACAGGGTCGAGAATGTGGTTGTTGCGCTTCTTCTTTTCCTTGTAGAGGTAATGGGCGACAGAGCGCAGCAATGGGCGCTCGAGGGCCTTGGTGAAGGCATGGTCAAGCCACCAGGGGCTATCGATATCCGGTGCCAGGAACTGCCGAATGAGGAACTTCATGGCCTGCGCGTTGGCCAGCACCAGATCCTTCTGTTCCAGCGCCGCCTTGAGTCGACCAATGGATTCCTCCTCGTCGCTCATCTCGTGCCGCGTAACGAAGCCCAAGACCGCCTCACGCACGGGGCGGTAGTACGTATCCTCCAGCTCCTGCGCGGATGCGCACTCGCCAAAGATGCGTGTGTGCTGCGGATCGACGAGGGTTTTCTCCTCCCTCGTCTCCAGGTGCGCGTAGTGGTTCAGCCGCTCCACCTCACCGGACAGCCACCGCGTGTAGCCTGGGACAGGGCTCAGCGTACTGAACTGGGTGATGGGAGTCAGCTTGCGGGTGCTGCGAGAGGCGTTGATGTTTTCCTCAATCTCCCGCACGACTCGCTTGATGAGCATGTTTCCCATGTCCATCCCTCGGAGGGCACTCTGCGCCGAGTTGATGCTGTAGAAGATGGCCGTGTCCACCCGCTCCTTGTCCAGCGTATCTGGCCCGTACTTAACCAGATGCTTTTGAAACGCGCGGCCATGCACGGTGTCGTTCTCGGGATCGGCCAGTGGGGTCGGTCGGCCGAGGATGTAGTCGACCGAGCCGCTGATGCCCTTGGTCAGCGCGACCTGCACCGCAATCAGCGGCTCCTCCACCACAGCGGGATGCAGAAAGGCGAAGAGGTGGCGGTGGTGGGTGGGCTGCAGACGCTCTCGCATGTCCTGAAGTCCTTTGGTGAAGGGATGCACCGCCTCGGCCGACATAATCTGCTCCAGCATGGATGGCGGTGTCGAGAACCACGAGAGCTCCTCCATGATGAGGTACTCCTTGCTGAAGAAGTCGTGAAAGAGAAACGTGAGCGAGGCGTCGAGCACTTGGATATCGCGCTCCCGCTTTAGCCAAAAGTGAAGCTCCCGTTCCGCAGGGGACGCTGTCGTTTCCGCCTGGGTTCCCTGCTCCTGTGTGAGCTGGCTACGCAGTGCTTTGATGCGCTTCTTGCACTCCACATCGAAAAAGTGGACCGTCTTGCGGAAATCCATGAGACGGCGGATGCCACCCTCAAGGGAGGCGGTGTGGCGAAGCCAGGTGTAGTACAAGGGCGAGCCGGCGTTACGAGCCTTGAAGCAGGCAGCGACAACGGCGTTCTTGGCATGGGTAAGTCCTTCCGACAGTGACGCCTGCTTCTCCAGCTGCGCCACCGTGAGGTCACCGTTGGGGTTGATGTTAGTGGCGGTGGTGGTGGATCCCGCTGCATCGTTGTGAAGGGAAGCCACGGCTGTCTCGTACTCTGCCACCGCTCGGTTCAACCGCTCCGCCGCCCGCTTCACCGCGCCTACATCGAAATCCATCTCCGTGAGCAGGCTCACGAAAGAAAAGAAATGGTTGAGCTTTTCTGGTGTGAGGGCGTGCTTCAGGTCGCGCTGCACCTCGGGTGGCAGGATGGCGTTGAAGACCTCCCAGATGGTCTCGACAAGCACCGTGGGGAGGCGATTGGAGTCCGCGGCGACGACCTCGCGCAGGCCGTGGATGAGCTCCTCTGGTTTGAGCGTGTTGAGGTCCCGGCTGGCAATCCACCCGTTGATGTGTGGGTGGGCAGCGGCATCGGCCGCCCATGCAGGGTCTGGCTTGCCGGTGCCCCGCGTCAGCGGCGGCTGCTGATGCCGTGCTGCGACCGCCGCAGCATTGGCAGAGGCGAGGCGATTGATGGCCGCCGCGGCCTCCGCGACTGTTGTGCCGGCTGTCAAGTGTCCGCTTTCATTCGCGAGGCCCCACAGGCGCCGACACCACTTGGTGAGGCGATTTTCTGTTGTCACACGCGTCTTGGTGTAGTGGTCAGCGCTGACGGTGCTGCACCGGCGGAACGCATCCACGCGGCTGCCCTGGAGGTTCCTAGTGCGCTCACCACAGGCAAAGGAAAGCACGGCTGCGCCGGTCTGACGGCGGTACGCGGGGAAGCGAAACATTGGCCAGGGCGGGCGTCCGTGATGAAAAGGATTATCGTGTTGTTGTTTTCTTTTTGCTTTTGGAAGTATAGTTTTGTTTTTTGATGTGTCCGACGAGTGTCGTTACTGATTTTATTTTCTTTTTCTTTTTCGTTTTTATGCACTTCTTTGCGGGTGCGTTGATCGCGAATGGACTGTTCTTTTCCGCTGCACCAATGGGCAATCACCCTTTAGTTTTGTAAAGGCTTCGCCACGCGCGTTCCACACCGCAGACAGAATGCAATCACCAATGATTGCTACAAGGAGAAGCAATGAGCGCGTCTCTGCTGAGCGACAACAGCAAAAAAAAAAAAAAAGAGAAAGAGAAAAGGAAAAAAAAAGGTTTGGTTGAAAAGACAGTTGGCAACAGTGTGTGTGATGATGATAGAAAGGGGATGTTTGGGAAATGAAAACGAGAAAAACAAATGGAAAAGACTGAAGGAACCAACAGAGAGTTCAGCTGGGTTCCGAGAAAGGTAAAAGTGAAAATGAATGCAAACGAAACTCAGGGGGAAAAAAGAAAAAACGAGGGCACTGGCTATGACGGTAGACTTGGATCACAATGCTTCTCAGAGCAAAACAGAAACAAATAACAATGGTTTGCTTGGATACCCGGGTGCTTTCGGCTCCATCACAGCAAGAGCAGAGAGAGACAGGGAGAGAGAAACGAACGAGCATTCACAATACGAGAGCATGACTGTGCGAACGGTTCACCCCGTGGGTGAAAGAGAGAGTGGGAAAGGTCACTTTGACGTTCTCACAGAAGAAGATCGCCGCTCCTGTCCCTTTCATTCCCTCTCCTTCTCTTTTTTGTAGCAGTAGTCGCTTGCACATAGTGTACGAGAACCAAAGTATTTCACAGTGGTGTTCGTATTCTCCCCCACACCCCACGGTGTGATTACGAGGCGAGTAGAGCTGTGTAAAGCTGTCACCTCAGCATACACTCTCCTCCTATTACTCCAGTGGCTCTCGTTAGGCCGAGTTGTCGTGCTGAGCAACGCACATATGCTTTGAGTTGGGTTTATGCTTTGAAATACGACGCTGCACGTCTCCGTCGGATCTGCAAATTGCTTACTGTTAGTCGTTGAGAAAACAAAGATAATTCGAAAGGGAAAACAGAGGTTAGAATGCGTTAATCGAAAGGTTGTGTTTGTTCTTTACGCGAGACGTTACGGCGAAATTGATTTCACCTGGGTGTAATATATATATATTTTTGTTCGTTAGAAGATACGTGCCAACGTGAGCCACAGAAACAAGAACCCGTAAAGAGAGAACAGTACAAGGGAAAGCATCCCATGGACGGCCAAGCTCCCCAAGAAAGGGAGGAGGGGGGGAGTAGTGGGAGCGCTTTCCACAGGAGCAAACGCGCTGTGCACACACACGCCATGACCGCCCCCTCTGTGTGTGTGTGTGTGTGTGTGATATAGGGAACGCATCTGATGCCTGCCGCAGGGATGAGAGGAGAGAAGGAGAGCCGACAAAGCCATTCGTCGCCAGGCAAAGAACGCGGACGCCAAAGATATGCCCGCTGCCACCATCTTTCCCACGTTGGTTCGCTCCTCCCCTCCCCCCTACCCTGTGAGCAGCGCTGCTTGGCTTCTCCTCCATTCGTGCCTCAGTAGCCAGCCTGCGCCATGGCCGCCTCCTGCTCCGCGAAGAGCTGCGCCGCCTGTCGCGCCGCCCGCCAGGCATCGCCGTGCGCCTGCACAAAGGGCGCAACACCCTGGGCGACCAAGATGTCCTTCTCCTTCGCCTCCACAGAGCGCGACACGAAGAGGTTCGCGACGGAGCGGACGAGCTCGGGCAGCCAGGCCGCCGTCGCCGTCACCGCCGCTGCGGCCGGGTGCGCCAGCAAGAACACCACCGTCTCCATCGCATTCTTGTTCTCCTCCTTGTCGAGGCGCATCGGAACACCTTGCAGCATAGGGGGAACCACGGTGGGCCACATGGCCAACAGGGGGGAAGGGGACGCCTCGCCTGATGCACCGCTGAGGAAGCTGCAGCAGCGCACAAGGCTGCACGTGGCGCTCACGGCGTTGTCCACCGCGCCAGGGGTCTCCTCCACCGCACCAGGACCGGCCGTGCCCGCCGCAGCCACAGACCACAGGGCCTGCAGGGTCTGCTGCAGGGCGGTCACGTCCCCGCTGAAACGCTCTGGGCACCCCTCAATCAGCACGCGCAGGATGTAGCAGCTGTTCCCGCGCGCCGTAGACTCGTCTGAGGTGTTCAGCATCGTAAAGCAGGTCGCCACGGCGGCGTCAAAGTACTGCGGGAGGTACTGCGGCCCAATCGCCCGCAGGAGCACGGCCAGGCTGCCCGCCCCCATGGAGAGATCCCCCGCATCCCGTTTGTTGGGGTCGCAGTAGCGCAGCAGCAGCGGCACCAAGTAGGGTGCGTACGGCGCAAAGGCCGGGCCATAGGCCTTGGCCAGCGCGTCCATCATGTCCGCAGCGTAATCCATAATGACGTCGTCGTGGTCTTCGGCTAAGCGAACCCCCTGCAGCACCATGTCTGGGGAGACGACGTCACGCCAGCTGGCGTTGTGGTTGGCCGTAATCAACGCATCGGCTTCGCGGAACAGGGCGTCCTCGCCGTCGACGTCGTCCTGCTCGCTATCCTCTGCGTCAAAGTCAATGGCCATCTGGCAACAGCTCTTTTGGCGGAGAAAGAGGATGCACTGCTGGGCAATGGCGTCTGGACCAAAGGGGAAGCACTGAGGACCAAAGAACTCGAGCAAGATCTCGAGCGCCTCGCAGGCAGCGGCCACCACCTCCTTGTCCGTGTCATCCTGCATCGTCTTGAGGATGGTCTGGTGAATCAAGTCGTCCAGCAGGTCGCGCGGGCCTTGGGCCAGGGTGTCGTTTGTCAAGGACTTGTCTACCTCGGGGCTGCCGTGCGCGGCTTTCACCAGCTTCGCCATGGCAATCATCATGTTGGAACGCACGTTGGGGTAGTAGTGACCCTCAAGGGCGGCGAGGGGCTCCACGCAGCGGCCGACCCGCTCCGCTCCAAACTGGGTGAGGAGCGTCTCGGCAAAGACGCCAATGGCATTGATGGCGGAGCACTTTTCCTCAATATCCGCCGTGCGCACGCGCATGTGAATTTCAGCGGCCTCGTCGTCATCGTCATCGTCGTCTTCGCCCCCGTCACCATCCACTGCTGCGGCGGCGTTGTCTGGGTTGGTGCCGCCCTCCTTCTGGGCGGCGCTCATCTTGGCCATGTCATCCTCGAGAGCCAACGGCATGGCGGCCTGCGCTAACAAATGCTTGTTGGTGAACACCGCCGTGTCCTCCTCCACGGTGCGGATGGCCTCGTGAATGGCGTCATCAAGGTACGGCAGAAAATCCTCGCGCAGCACCTCGCACACGTTACTAAGGAACCCGAAGCTCTGCTCCCGCAGCGCGGCGCTGCCAAGGGCAAAGTTCTCCACCACAATGTGATGCATAAACACCGGAAAGTACGGCGCAAACGCCTCTTTCCCCATCGCCACGCCAATGATGCCGACGGTTTCGGTGGCCTGCGCTCGCAGCGGAATGGTCTCCGGGGTGGGTGGGACTGAAAAGGGTTGCTTGAGCAGCTCCATCACACTAGGCGCGAAGGTCGCGACCGAGGGGCAGTGCGTCATGCCAATGGAGGAGATCACGCCGCAGAGAGCCTTTTGCGTGGGCAGCGAGCTCCCGCCAATGGCCTCAATCACGGCGGGCAGCAGCGTCGCAATGTACGGCTCAAGGTCCTCGGCGACATTCTCGCACAGCGTGTCCAGCGCGTCGGCGGCGCGGCATCGGACGAGGTCGCCCGGGTCCTTCAGCAGCGGCACCAGCAGCGGGAAGAGCTCCGCGTGGTGGGTGAGGATCTCCGGCTGCAAGCAGAGGCAGAAGGCGGAGAGGGCAAAGGCCGCCGACTCACGCACCACGGGATGGCTATCCTGAAAGTACTGCCGAACCACCTGCAGCACGAACGCCACGCGACGGCGAAGGTACGTCGGGTTGCCCTCTGCGAGGCACGCCAAGGCCAAGATGGCGGACTTGCGCACGAGCGGGTCCGTCACGTCAACGCCTGGGAACGGCGTCCCTTCCACGACCGCGGTCACAAAGGGCATGAGCGTCGAGGCAAAGGCCTTGTTCGCGACGGCGTTGGCGAGGCCAATGAGGACGAGCACCCCGACCCGGCAGATGGGGTGCACATGCAGCATGTCAACGTCATCATCGTCGTCATCGCCGCTTCCGTCGCCGCCGTCGGCGCCGCGCTCCGCGTCGTCGTCGTCCTCTTCCATCGTTTCCTCATCCGGGAGGCTAATCGTGGCGTCCTCTGCCATGAGCGCGACGCAGCACTGCACGAGCGGAGCCAGCAGACCCTGCGAGACAATGAACTTTGGCTTGGCCGCGATGAGGGTACTGAGGGTGGTGCCGCAGTTCTGACGCACCCGCGGATTGCTTCCGCGGTTGCCAAGAACCTCCAGCAGCTTCCCCACAATGAGAGCGATGATGTCGCCGTTCTTTTTGGCGGAGAGGTCGTCGAGGAGCTGCTCAATCAAGTCGAGGACGCTAACACACAGGGCGGTGGACTTGGTATTCTCGGTCGCGGGGGCGTGCTGAGCGAGGATATTGAGGCACTGCGGCACCAGCTGCTGCAGGAACGGCAGGTAGACGCGCGCGTTTCCGGCCAAGGAAGGGAGCAGCATCATGGCTGCCTTGATGGCAGAGGACTGTACGACAATCTCTGCATCCGCGAGGCCACGAATAACGGATTCGGCTGCCAGTCCGCTAAAGGCGTTCTCTTCCGAAAAGACCTCGGCCACGCTGTACACGAGCACCATGGAGAGCTCCCGCATCTCCACCCTGGGGTCCTCCACCGCCGCGCGAATCGCCTGCTGCAGTTCCGGCCACGCCACGGCGTCTCCACTGGTCGTGCTCGCGTCGGCTTTGGCGAGTCGCGTGACAATGTGGGCAATGGCGAAGCGCACCATGCGAACCGGCTCGTTGCCGAGCTGCGCGAGAAGCAACCCGCGCAGCTCCTGCTGCTGCTGGCCGTCCAGTGAGTGCCACAGAGAGAAGATCTTCTTGCGCAGAAGCACCGCTGCAAGCTGACGCACGCCAGCGGTTGGCTGGCCTGCCGCGGCCATGGTCGCCGCGTCGGCGCCGAGGTTCCCACACAGCACGTTGACGAGCTGCACGAGGTTGGCCGACGTCGCAAGGGAGCGCACGACGGCACCTTCGATGCTGCGCCGCTCATTGTTGTCCACCGAGTGCAGGATGCCGGAGAGCATCTCCGTCAGCTGTGCCGCGGTATACACCGTCGGCTGCTCTGCCATTTTTTTCTTTGTCTCTTTGTCTCCTGTGTTGCTGTCCCCCTAGTATGTGCTTGTGTGCCTGCGCGTTAAATACGCTTTGGTCTTGGAGCACTGATCGGGAGGGAGTTTTAAAAAATCTGGTGATGCTAGAGAGAGAGCGGCTCGTTTTCTTTTCCTTTCCTTTCCTTTGCGAGACCTACAATGAAATGCTGAAACCTGTGAGGAGGCTTCCTTCCTTACGAGTTTGCGACGTTGAAAATGTTCGCATTTATTTTATTTTGTGGTAGAATGGACAAGGAATCGGTGAGGATGACAAAGCAATACTGCGTCAAGCAAAGAACGTTCACGAAACGGTACTTTGACTCATTCCCTTTAAGAGGCTGGAGCAGTGGGGGAGTTGCGCATCTCTATTCGTCTCCTTCCTCATGCCGCCAGTCCATGCTGGGTGAGAGCAATAGGGTGATACTGGCCCCTGTCTCGAGTCAAACGCATCATCGCATCAGTGGACGGCTCGAACGCGCACATTGGAAGGATCGGCATTCGCCCTCTCATCAGCGCACAATAGGTTGTTTTCTTTTTTTTTTTCGTGGTTATTGTTTTCTCCTTCAGCGAAGATGGATACATTATCGTCGTCGTCTTCGCGCTGTCACGAGTTTGTGTTCCGCACAGAATGCACCAGGACAAAAGAGAAAAAAATAAAAGAGCAAGAGAAAACAGGGCGCGTTACAGCAGCCGCACCATGTCCTTTCGGTTTGTTTTCTCACGCGACAGAGAGGCAAGCGGGTCCCCATTTGGGGTGCTGTCCGACACCTCCGCCGCGGTGCTGGTGAGGTGGAAGGAGAGCGGCGCGTCCAGCAGAAGTCGCACGTACAGTGGTGTGCAGAGCAAGCAGGAGAAGGACCCGGATGGTGAAGACCGGGGCGTCTGGTGCCCCACGCGTGAGGCGACCTCTTGAAGAGTAAAGGGGTCGTGGGCGAGCCTCGTGCCTGTCCGTGTCTGTTTCTGAACAGCCGCCGCTGCCGCCCTCTGCGCGCCGCTGTCGTCCGCGGAGTCTTCCATGTGAAACCTCTCCACAGTAATGCCGTCCGTGACATCCTCCTCCCTCTCTGGCCGGAGCAGTGGGTTGCCTGACGCCGTCGAAAGCAGCTCCGCGCGCCGTGCGTAGTAGCAGGACAGGTGCATTGTGTGCTTGCATCGAGGGAACGCCACAAACGGACGTGACAATGCAGGCTGCCGACACAGTGCACACTGTTGCTGCTGCTGCTGCTGCTGCTGCTGTGACGAAGAGCTGTCCGATACACCACGGCTGCCAGATGCCACGGAGGCCATGGGTGACGTAGACAGGAGAACGCGGCTTGCCTTGCTCCGCCACAAATCGCGTTGCAGCACCGCTGCCTCCTGCCCTCCGCTGTCAATGCTTGCCTGCAGGGCTGACATGCGTACGCTGACAGCGTCCAGGGACTCGAGGAGGCTCGTCTTGAACCGCCCCATGCGGGTGGTCGGCGCGAGCAGCGGCAAAATATCCGTAATGTCCACATCGCCAAGGCTCACCGGAATGAGCTGGAGAGCAGCCACCGGGCCTCCGCGTGCGTCGAGCACCAACGTCTCGCCTGTCTGTGCTAGCACCTTGTGTCTGCGCTCTGCCTCTGCGCCGGTCTCGCGTACGCCCTGCCATGACGCGCCCGTTTGCACGTCGGAAGAGCGACGGGAAGGTGAGGCGCTCGGTGACGGAGAGACTGGCGTGGACAGAACTCGGCGAATGAGGGAGAGCCACAGCCTCCGCCGCTTCGCGAGCTCCTTCTCAGCCACAAGCGTCGCGCCGACAAGTCCGCTCGCGACACCGCCGGCCACCACCGGCGCAGAAGGTGCTGCAACCTCTAGTGTCATCGCGCCCGCCTCATTTCCTGGTACTCCGCCTTGAGCAGCAGCGGCCGACGCGGACCGGAGGACTTCCTGCAGCGCGTCGTAGCGCCGCTTCTGCCGCTGTAAGAAGAGGACGGCAAGCTCCGGGCAGTTGAGCGCTTTCAGGGCAATGTTCTGGGCGCTGATGTGGTGGCCAAGGATGTGCTCGGCCCAGGCGCACCCCAGCAGGCGACCGCGGGCAAAACTGATGCGGTAGACAAAGGCACAGAGCGCACGCAAACTCGGGAGCGCCGTGCTTGAGGATGTTGGCAGCTGCCCATCTGCTTGGCTCGCACGGCGGTGCAACACGGTGGTGTGCTGAACGTAGAAGCAGGTGGCCTCCGCCACTTCGGCGGCGGCCAAGTGCGCCATGTAGCGCTGGAGCATCGCGTCGCTTCCGTGCTTCACCAGCAGGGACGATAAGGTGAGGGAGACGGCAGGGTCCGCGAAGCTGGTGTCCTCGGATGCGCGCCGCTGCCACGTGGCCTTGGGAGAAGAGCCAATTCCTTTTCGACCGACAGCGTGTTCGATGAGACGCATAAAAAACGTCATGCTCACCATCTCATTTGATGGCCGCGCCATAGACGCTGTCGACCCTTTCGCTGCGCTGCCGTCGCTGTCAACACCAGACGCAGAGGAAGAGGCTTCCAAAGAACCAGAGGTGCCTTCCTCTTCAGCAGAGGAGGTTTCCAACGCAGCGTCATCGACCGTGTCGTTCTCTGGCGCATGGGCGTCGTCGTCGTCGTCGTCCTCATCATCGCCCTGTGTGTGTTTCAAGTCTGCCTCCTCGTCCGCCGCTTTCGTCGGGTCACAGCTCTTTGAGGCAGACTGTGACAAGGAAGCGCGGCGTAGAAACGAATCGACATCGCTACCCGACCGCGCTGCGGACGCGCCTGAAACGCCTGGCCTATCTCTCAGCTGCTGGCCTTGCTGCGTGCGCGGCGGCGGACGCATTAACGGAACGATGCCGTCATCTCCTTCATAGCGCAAGGATGCCCGCCGGTTCCACGACCGCCGGTAGAGCAACAGAGACGGGAGGAGCCGCCGGGTGCGGATCAGCGGGGCGCCGTAGGTGCTCACCTCATCCTCCATCTGCGGTATCAGGCCGTCATGCACGAACGCGTGAGGAATGCTCCGCAGCAGAATGGGCGTGAAACGCTCCCAGAGCCATGCCTGGGCAGCGGGCGAGAGGACGACAGGTGGTTTGGGGACGTACGTGATGCCCACAGGGGCCTGTGGAAGGGCTTGACGGGACAGCCGATGCGTGGCAGGGTGCTCGGCCCCATTCTCTGTCATGACCGTGGTGTCGAGGCGTGCGGTGCTCGCGTCAGTGATGTCGGCAGCGTGGTCAGGCTGTGCGCCCTTGTGAGAAACGGTACTCCTTCGCGCGTTGCGGCCGTGGGGACCGCGGCCCTTGCGGTCGGCATGCGTATGGTCCGGTGCGATGGCGTAGAGGGGGAAAGGCTTACGCCGCAGTGTCTGCTCCGCTAGCGATGAGACGTCGCCACGCCCGGCCGCTGGTGCTGCAGCCTCCGAGCCTCCGACAGAATTCAACGGTGGGGATGCGTCAGCGAAGGAGACGCTCTTTCCTGTGCGATAATGGCTCTGCGATGGACGCGTCGTTTCCTCGTCCTCTTCTTGCATTTCCTCCGGTGGGGTCGTTTCTGTTCCGGATGCATTTCCGGCGTGAAAAAATGATGGCACGGCTGATGGCGTGCGATACGCCTTTAGCCTATCCAGCCCGTCGAGCGGGCTCTGATGGCGGACCATGAGGGTCATGCACACTCCTTCTGCTGCCAGCCGCATTGCACGCTCTGCGCGATTCTCTGGCATTTGAGGCGATCCAGACACGGACCCGCCGAGAACGTCCGTTGCGGCCGTTTCAAGCCGCTCTTCTACCTCTTCTTCGTCTTGCGTGTTGCCCATGCGATGCTGCAGAAGCTCTTGTAGATAGGCGCTGCGAGCCGCGGAAGCGATTCCGTCCATGGCAGAGCGCAGCGCAGAGCGGGTGAGCAGACCGCGGTATCGCAGCATCGCATCCTCCAGTAGCAAGGATGGCTGATCGAGGTGATACTTTCGTCGAATGAAGCCTACGCGAGTGAGGTCTGTCGCAGTGCCTGCCGTCGAATCGTTGTGGGAAGCGGTGAGACGATGCGATGCATTCTCTGTCCCCGCACCAGACGGGTCCTTCTTGCGAGACAAAATGTCCTTCTCGTTGCATTTCTCCAGCAACACACACAGGAGCAACGTGGCGAGCATCGACTTCTCGACGCTGCAATCGGTGAAGAGACCCACGGTGCCGCCGCCGCCTCCAATCGCCTCTGCCCTTTCACATGCCTGCAACCGCAGCCGCAGGAGCACCACAAGAGGGTCCAACTCGGCTGACTGGCGTGCCACGCGCGCGAACTCGACCAGCGCCGTGTTGAACGAAGTGAGGCCATTGCGTGAGAAGCCTGTGGAGAGACGCCCCCACTGCACGGCGGCCTCGAGGTGACGGCCGCGGGAAAGCAGGAAGGAGCCGTATGCGTGCCGCGTGGCGTCGAGCAGGGCCTGTGCGTCCGCGTAACGGCTGGGTAGGAGAGAGGCGGCGAGGCGCAAGGCCATCTCATACAGGTGATCCGGCTGGTAATACAGGTGACCTCCATGCCACCACGCTGGGCTTGCTACCGCCGGTGTCGCCATCGCAGCAGCAGCAGCAGTGGTCGGTGCCATTTGGTCCGATGAGGCCCCTTCGATGGGTGACCAAGCGACGGACACTGACGTGCCTGCCACAGACAATGAGGAAGCAGAGGAAGGCGCATTCACAAACGGAATGTGAAGGGTGCCTGGTGCGACGCCAATGTTAGGAATCACCAGGGCTTGCACAGACGCATTGGTGGAAGTGGGCTGCCCAGGTGACTGGGTGTGCAAAGGGTCCTGCGCAGTGATGTGTGAGGTGGTGGTGGTGGAGGCTCGAGGTGCGACGGCGTGATCGAGCAGTCCGAACAAAATGGGATTTGTGTCGAGAAAGTGGTTGAAGCGCTCCTCACGAGCAGAAGCGCCAACGACATGAAACCCCAACTGCGATCGCACGGGCAATCCTTCTTCGATGTACTCGCGCTGCATATCTACACTGTCGCTCGATGGCAGCAAACGATAGGAGCTCCGACGCTGTGACCAGTGCATACGCTGACCCGTCACGCCTTCCTCATCCTGGTGCGGCTGGTCTAATGGAGCACTGAAGGATGCCCCAGACAGGGTGGCTGCCTTCTGGTTCGGAAAGAAGGAGGCGTTCTCCAAGGGGTCGCCGTTGACTCCGCGATTGGCGCTTCGCGTCGTGTTCCGATCGCCTGTCGGAGAGCCGAAGAAGCTCGCATTTGCCACGGGTTGTGGCGAGGACGGAGAGACAAGAGGCTGTGACGATCCCTGACGCGCGCCCACGAACGACGCGGCGCTGAAGGAGGTATTTCCCCCCGCAAAGCTGGCCGTGGTGACTGCGCGTGGGCCCAGCGGACCTTGCGCAGACGCCGCGTGCTCCCCGGCCGAGGCCAGTCCCGCCTGTGCTGTCTTGGCCGCCGTGAGTGCATGCCATCGACTGTGGAGAACGTGCGCCCTGGCGGCGCTGCTGGTGCTGCTTGCGTGCGAAGAGGAGGCGGCGACGCTGCCGGTGCCACGCAACGGGTCCTGATGCTGGTCCATCTCCCTGTCAGCGTTCGAGAAGGAGGAAGACGAAGCGGACCGTGAAGAAGAATAGGAGGAAGAGGACCAGCGAGTGCCCGAGGAGGTGGAGAGGTCGTCGTCGTCGTCGTCCGCTTCCGCTCCACGACCTGCGCGCGCGTGACTTCCCTTGCGTGTGGTGTGGCTACCGTGTCCTCGGTCCGCTGCCGCCGCCTTCCTTCCGTGGGAGCTCTGCCACGGCTGCACGTGCACGGTGGTCGCGCGTGCGGACTGGGAGCTGCCAGGTGGTCCCGTGACTGAGGTCCCCGCGACTCCACTTCGCTGCCGGCTCCCAAGACCACCACCCGTGAGGCTTGCGTGCCAATCGCTGGCCGACCTCGCGGAGCCGCCTTCACTGTTTGAGCGTCGTGTACGTGAGGCAGAGGCCCCAAAGAAGTGACTCGCGCCACGCGTCATGTGCACGTGAGGGTCGTAGCTTCGCCGGCGCACACCACCATCGGTATTCCTTTCACCGTGCCGTCCCCTTCGCTGCTGCTGCTGCTGCTGCTGCAGCACCTCCTCTTCGCAAATACGATCGGCCAGCGCGAGGAGCTGGGCGACGGCGAAGCCGCGGTGTGTGTGGGTGCGGGTCATCTCGAGACGCGTCATCTCTTCTGTGCCCTCGGGAAACGCGTGCGCGCCGGCGTCCGCCGCGCTTGCCACCCCCGCGTTGGCAAGAAAGAAGAGGGACGGGTAGCCAACGTCCCGGCAGACGAGAAGCCTGTTTGTGGTACCTGCGGTGACGGAACCCGCTGCATTGGGGGACGTGAAGTGGCGTGTGTAGAGAAGCATGTTTTTCCACGGGAGCGCCCCAGACAGTCCGCGGCGCCGCGAGCCCGGGAGTGGTGCGGCGGCGAGATGAGCAAATATGTAGAGCCCACAGTTCGTTGTGAGAATGAAATGGTCGTAGCTTGCGCTGAACGAGAGCAGTCGCTCCTCGGTGGCCGCAGGGTTCGTTGGCCAAGGAACACCATGTCCTGCCATCGGGCCGGCATGACCACCGATGCTGGTCGGAAGAAAAGACGAGTGTCGGAGGTTCTGAAACAGAACATGAGCGCCTTGGCTGCGCTCCGTCCACACCCATCGCCGCGTCTGACGGTACCGGCGTTTGAGCAGAGCAATCATGTCCAGCATCTCGCTCGTGATCTCCCCGCGAGCGAGGGCGGGCGTGAGTAACAAGGCTGATGGCGGCACTACGCTGCTTGATGTGGGACGGCGCGAGGTGCCACGCTTGCTACCACGTGCTCGCTGGTGTTTCTGCGAACGCTGACGTCGCTGAGAAGGGACACGTGCGCGCTTGAACATCACGGGTGCCACGGAGGACATCACGTCCGCGCTGCCATGAGCTCTGCTCGGTGTGCTTGCAGTTGATCTGGTATTGCTTACTTTCGCGCTGCCTGCTGCCTGTATCAGAGATTGCAGGCTTTGCAGCCGGTCGGGCATATGAATGACAGACAGGACTCCGATCGGCAGAAGGGCCATATCGAAGGGCGTCGGGCTGTCGGTGATGCCTGCTGCATCCGCCATCGCAGACGCCTCCTGCTCGCCCGCTGCGTCGCCCGCACGCCCATCGCGATCGCGAAAGCGTGACGAAGCCATGGAGAGCAGCCGGTCCACCCATGGGTCCCGCGCCGCCTCCTGCCTCCGCAGCATCGCCCTCGCCTTCTCCAACACGTGCAAGGACCCATGCAACAAGATGCCGTGGACGAGACAGACGCTGCCGTACTGCCAATAGAAGACAGCGGGCAGCTCCGTCGTGACCCCATCCGGGTGATTCCACGCCAAGGGCTGTCGGCCCTTCGTGGCACCCGAGCCCGCTGGTCGTTTCGGGGGCGCGACAGCGGAGGCTACATCTTGTGGGTCCTGCAGCTCCTCTGGCACGACAAGATAGACCTTTCCTTTCAACGACGCCCACGCGTGCGTGCTCACGGCAGGGCCTGCCGCATTCACGTCCTGCAGCTGCTGGGGGTCCAGCGTGATGTAATTATCCAAGGTTTGTGGCACATCAGGAAGGAGTGGTGTCGGCTGTGGAGAACTCCGCGCACCCATCGAGGGGGTGACGGGACCAGAAGGGCGTGAGAGAGGAGCAAACCCCGCTGCACCGCGCGTCCTTGTCTTCCCTGTCGTTGTCGGTCCTGAAGAAGAAGAAGGTGAAGGGACTGCAGACCACCGATTCGGGAAGCTCACAAAGGCGCTTTCCACAGAGGCGTACCGCGGGTCGTCGCGATACGCATCGCCTGCGGCTGTGTTGGTTGACGTCGCGAAGACAAAGAGCTTATTGTACATGGAGACCAGCACGAAGCAGCGGGAAGGCACGCAGGCGTTCGACCCTGTCGCAGCACCACCACCTTGCAGCGATGCCTGTCCCATGGGTGCCCCTGTTCGCGTAGTCGGGCGCGAGGAAGGTGGTGCCCATGGCGTGGTGGTCGCAGCAGTGGTGGCGCCGTCCACATTCATAAAGTGCGGTGTGTGCGCAAAGGGTGCAAAGGTGCCTATTGGAGAAGCGGTATGTCGCACCGCGTCTGTCCCTTGGCCTTCCGCCCGACGACCGTCCAGCACCTCCCCATTCACCCCGCCTTTCCCGTCACCTGTGTTAGCGTCGCTGCCTGACGCTACGTTCACGCCCGCTGCGGGGGCCACATAGCACGCCATGGATTGAATCGGTCGACGGGAAAACGGGGAAGGGAATGCGTACACCACCCGCGTGCGCACCGCCCCGAGATGACTTGTGAGCTGACAGCTAACAATGAGGCCGCCGTGACGTGCGCCTAGCAGGAGCTCCGCCGACACGAACAATGTCGATGAATCGCCTCTGACCGCAGATGTGCTGCCGCGTTGGGCGCCGTGGGATGGAGTACACAGGCCCTTTGTGCACCACGCAACGCTCTCCACCAACAGCGGAACGAGAGCCCCGCTGCTTCCCTGCCGGCGCTCCTCACAGAAGCACGTCAGGCTGAAGATGGTGGGGCGGTAGGCCGCCTCCTCATTGTCGCTGCCGTCGCTGCCAGATTTGTCGCGTGTTGATTCCGTAGAGTGTTCGCGCCGTCGCTGGAGCCCCAAGGTGGCCCACTTCACCGCTGACGCCTTCCATGCCTTGTGCTTGCGCTTGAGTGCCTCGTCGTGCGCCTGCTTGCGCCGCAGCCGCGCCTCTGCCTCCGTTTCCGTAGGGTCCTGCGAGGCCACCTCATCTTCGCCGTTGGCTCCCGCGTCGTCGTCGCATTCGCCGTCGGAGAGCTCTTCCGGGGAAGGACGGCGGGGGATGAAGAGATACACAGCTTTGCCAGACGTGAAGGTGACAACCAGAAACCGTCCTGTGCCGTCAAACACCAACGTCTTCACCGCGTCTTGCTCCTCCATGGAACACGGCGCCACGGTTGTGCCCATGGGCCATGCAGAAACAGGCGCGTGGGTGTCATGCTTCGCTTGCAAGACACGACCACGGGCAAGCGCGGCCGCTGCCGCCGTGTTGCCGCTCTCCTCACCGCTGCTGCTGCTGCTATCCTCACCGTGGTTGAGAATGGGTGCCCCGCCTGGCAAGACGGGGTTGCCCACCAATACCACGTCGCTGATGGGTATGTCATCGAGCTGGTCAAAGATGAGCAGACGCTGGGGCACCGTCCGCGTCGTGGTGGCGAAGATTTCTCGAGAGGCAGCGACGCGCAAGCGCGCCGGGGTCGGCCCGCCCGTACGCGCGTCCGATCCTCCCGTCTGTCGCGCACGGGACGCCGTCTCTTGGTCTTGCACGACAGGACAGAGCACTGCGCTAACGTCCACGCCAAGAGTCGCTGGCACGTCGCGGAAGGCCTGTTGTGTGCTGGCAGGGGACGAGCTGGTCGCGGTGGCCGCCGTTTGCGCACGAGTTGTGGATGTCTGGCCCAACGGATCATCGATATGGTCAAATAAAAGCAGCGACGGTTCGCTCGTGGTGCTTGCACGACGTCCTCCTCCCATGAGGTCGGCCAGAAGGCCAGTGTCACCGGCGTTCCCACGGCCGCCTAGCCCGCTCCGGCTCGACGGCCCCTGTGCGCTGCCATCGGGCCGGTGGTTGAACTTCAGGGCCGCAAGGGTGGCCTGCACGTGGGCACTGTTTGTAGGCGCACTGGAGAGCGTTTCGTGTACAAGGCTCTGGTGGATCGCGTGCTGCACAGCAAGTCTACGTAGCGTCTGCGCCTCCTGCTCTGCGTGTTCTCCATCTTCCTGCTGTTGTTGGTGAGGCAGTGAGAGCCTTCGCGTGAAGCCACTGCGCGCACTGCCATCGGCATTGTCTGACAAAGGGCCTCCAGGGAGGAGCAGCCAAGGATCGTACCACTGGAGCGACTCTGTAGAGGACTGCATTCCGCAGACGAGAGTCGGTTTAATCAGAAGAAAAGAAAAAAGAAACGACGAGAAGGTTCCAGAGCAAAACTCAAGAATACCAAAAACAAAAAAAAAAAACTCCGGTGAGTTGGACGGCACAGCGATACCACGCAGGATCGATACCACTCGGAAAAGAAGGAACTCAACCGAAGCGCCAAGCTATAAATAAAAATTGTCGAAACAGGATTTGATGTGTATTGGACTGTCAGAAGAACAGGGAATGGCGAGGTAACGAACGCCAACTCGGTGCAATCTGATTGACGGAATGACGACAGGCGGATAGAACACCCGGGGCAAATGTGTCCCCTATAGCAACACTACGAAAGTTTGACGAGTGCTTTCTATTCTTCTTTTTCAAGTTTCTTTTTTCAACCGCTGCCTGTGAGCCGGGCAGCAATCGTGTTTGAACTGCTCTTAGTGCCACCGTAAACAAGAAAAAAAAAGGGTGGGAAACGCAGCGAGAGAATTTAACGGAAGCCTTTGTCATTTTATGCTTCGGCTGCAAGTGTGCTGCCTGTGATTGTGAGTGCACCTTCACCGCACGAGTCGTCAAAGTATGGGAAACAACGCGCAGCTATTCCCCTCCCCCTCCTCTGACTATTTTTGTAAACACAAATGCTTCTTGGTCGTCTTGTTGCCGCCGCTGATATGTTGAAACTTCGTTGTCAACATGTCAAGTGTCACGACGATGCACCTGGTGGGCAGTTTTTCGCGTTTCCGGGCCCTTGTTTCACAATAGTACGAAGGCAAAATGATTTTCCTTTTTTTCATTTCGTTTTCCCTCCTCTTCTCTCTCGTCACCTCACCGCATCTTGCGTCCCGTGACGGCGGAGAGTTCTGCTGCGATTTGGCGGAGTGAGAGGATACCAGAGTCATCACCGCTGAGAGGCTCGCGGCCCAGACGACTGGTCTCTTGGCTGGTGATCGAAACCCCAGATGGAGAAATAGACTGCAAACGGCTGTCGAGAACATAAGAACCGCTCGGCGCATGCAACGAGGATACCTTTGCCGACGGCTGGCTCGGAATCCTGGTGGAAGCCTCCGGACGCGAGGAGGAAGTAGGTGGGTTAGTTGGACGGAGCGCGTCACGGTTCGTTGAGCCTGTGTCGATGCCTCTGGCGAGATCCCGCAGCGTCAGCTGCCCCTCAGCCACACGACTTTCCTCCGAAAGAGCTCGTCTTGGACGCACCACGATGGTGCGTCGTTGAGGTGGTGAGGCAGCAGCCTGTGAGGGGGGAGACGGTGCTTTGTGGGAGTCCTGCGGCACGCGCTGTCGCGCACCTGAGAGCGACTTGGCCATCAGTCCTTTTTTTGGTTCATGGCCAGGGTCATAGCCACTCCCTCGGCGCATGCTGTTCATGCTGAAATACCCACGCGGAGCTGCCAGCTGCTCTCCTGAGACTTCATTGGCTTCAACATCCGTTGTTGCCGTTCCGTGAGGCCGTCGCAGTGCCTGGCGTGGTGGCGACAATTTCGATACTTCGAGCAGCCTTTCCTTTCGCACTGCGCGAGGTCTCTCTGGAGACCCGCCAACATTCGGTTCCAATGAGAATGGGTTTCGCGCGATTTCATCCGACTCGGTATCGACAGCAACATCGCAATCCGTCTGCTGCCACCGAAGACGATCATCTATCCCATCCGGACTTTCGGTCCCCTCGTCATCGTCATCGGCAAGAAAGGAGCGGCGCTCCGGCAGCATGGGCGAGGGTGAGGGCGATTCCCAGTGACGCACACTCTGCAGCCGCGTTCTGCGCGGGGATGAACGATCCATGGGCCACGGATGCTGCCGCCGACGACGAGAAGGGGATGGAGAGGTTGGTGGTTCATGACGCTGTAACGTGCCTCTGAGGTCAGACGCTTCACCGTACAAGCTCTCTGTCTCTGCCCACTTCACGCGTCGCGACGGGGACGGCGAAGAAGACGGCGATACGTGCGTGGTGCGACCTCGATTTCCTCCGTTCATCTGGTTGCTGGTGCTGTCGTCACCGGGAGGCAACCAGCCCTGGTAACGCCCTCCTGTATTCGGTGCTTGCAGCGTTGTGTTGGCAGTAGGGGCTGTGGCGGCGCTGGATGTGGCACGTGCCTGCAGACGGTGTTGAGCGGCGGATCGGCTGCGTACGTTCGCCGTCATTCCCAAAGCCTCGCGAGAGGCATGACGTCGGGATAGTGGAGCCGGGTGACGCGGCCACACTCCCCCATCGCTCTCCTCGCTGGATGCGTCCTCTTCTTCATGCCTATGCCGTGCTGGGCTGCGTGTCATGTGCTGCGCACGGTACATGGCCGCGAGCCGCTCCGCATCCAGGTCCTCTGACGCCCACAGACGGTGCTTGTTGCGTTCCCTCTCCTCCAAGGCGCGTTGGATTGCTTCCTGCCGCTTGATCTGTGCCCTGTTCAGCCGCACGACGGCGCCACGCGTGGGCGACGAACGCTCAGACGCAGCTGTGGATGCCTCTACAGCCTTGGACGAGGGTGGCGAGGGCCGCGCAGGCCGAGATGCTGGTCGAAAGCAGGCTGACAAACGTTCCTTGCCAGAAGGCAAAGGTGTTGGACGAGATGGATGTCGGCCCTTCGGTGGCATCTCGTCCTCTCGCTGAGGCTTGGGTGGCGTGTACGCGGACCATGGGCCACGTGTCTCCCCTATCCTAGACACGGAACGCGACTGCCGCTGTTGCGGGGATGCGCGGTGCGACAAAGAGGACGGGACAGGATTCCGCTGGAAGGCACTGAGGGACGAAGTAATACGCACAGCAGGGCGTGGCAGAGCCCTTTCCGCTTCATGGTCTTCATAACCTTCATGATGATAAGACGCGGAGGGCACTGAAGACGACATGGAGCCTCTGGCAGTCCGCAACGGCGTCGCGGGTATCTGACGGGTGGCTACCGAAGCAGCGATACGATTTGCGTCTGTCTCCTCTTCTTCCAATACCACGTCCAACGCTGCAAGAAGGTCCTCTCGAAGACGGGTCAGCTCCAGCAGTGCCGCCGCCTGCGACGCCTCCGGATCGGTCGCCGGGTGCTGCTGCGCGATCCATTCCAGGGCATCCTCGACTCGCTGCAGCTCTTCCCACAGCCGATCCACGCGTGAATGAGAGGGCCTCTCACGTTCATGTGCGTAGTTTACCAACGTACTTGGATCGCTCCTCACGCTGCGTTTTGCTGGAGACGGTGTCCGTGGTGGCATCGAAGATGCCTCAGGTCCCCCTGACGTTGACCCACGTTGCTTGTCTGCCCACGTCCACGACGGGGAAAAATGCGAGGAGGTGGACGGTGTGGCGCTTCGAATGACATGATGTTTGCTTTGGGACCGCCGTTGGCGCGCCTCCTCCGCTTCACGACGCTGCTGCGCCTGCTGCTGCTGCCGACGCGCACGCCGCTCCTGGCGCTTGGCCTGTTCCTCTTCTACGAGAATGCTGCGTGTCAATGAGGCCGTTGTGGGGCGAAGGAAAGAAGGAATGAGTGGGATACGCTTCGGCGCCGCAGGCGGATGCGAAGCGTCCTTCTTTTCGGTAGCAGTAACTCGTCCGCTGGTGCGAGATAACGGCACCCCGGTCTCTGTCTTTGACTTCACACTCGCACCGATCTCTCGCGCAGCCTCGTGATGAAGCATGTCCTCATCCGAAACAGGCGATCCTGTGGCGGCACGCGCTTTCGGCGGGGATGGTGGGGACCGCGAAGACGACATCGTGGACGGCGGTCTCTGTGGATGTGTCGTATTGTGGGCAGAAACGTAGCTGCTCGTGACGCTCCCGCTGCGGCTACGTGAGGCGGAGGGTCGCAGCACCGAGCCCCAAACGCCACCGATCGGCCGCGCAGGCATCGGTATCGATCCCTTCGAGGTCAAAGGCCCGGTTTCCTCGAGGTTGCCCTCATTCTCGTGCACGCTTGTGTGCAACAACGGGACGTCACCTGGGGGTGGTCCAGGCCGACGGAACATGCGAGGCGGTGAAGAAGCGGCGAGCGACGTTGTTTCCTCTGGTCTCTCCACCGACGGCGACGGCGATGCCGTTGAGGGCGATGAGGTTTCCCGGGAGGATGGAGGGAAGGAGTGGAGCAGCATCGAGCGGAGCTTGTCGCGCTCGCGGGCCAGCTGCTGCTGCTCATGCGACCGCGCCTTCGTAGGGCTCTCAAAGCCCTTGGTCAGGTTCAAGCTGAGAAATGACTTTTGCATTTCCTTTTTTTTTTTTTGATGAGTTCACTCACCGTTTTCGCATTTAAACCAAGTCGAGAGAAAGCAAGAAAGGAAGCAAAGATTCACCGCAAGTGTATGTCCACTGTTTCGCAGGGTCCACCGGAGAGAAAGTTGAAAACGAAGAAATATCTAGAATGTACTCTATACAGATGAGATGTGGAATTGACGGGCGCGCTGCGTAGAAGGTGTGCGCAGCTCGTGCCTTGTCGCAGAGAATGGGTTAGAGGCTCCCTTTGGAACCGGTAAGTGCCCTTTCCGTTACGATGGATCTACTCTTTTGTCTTTTATCTAGTGCTTTTCTTTTCTTTTCACAAATGCCTGGATCTGTGTACCGCATGGAGTGGTAGGAGAGAGTGGGGATGGAGATGGAAGAGAAGTCGGTTTCCTGCGCACCCGTTTGCAACAACCTTGCAGGCGGAGGTGAGGGGAAAGGCGGGGGGGATAGAACCAAACCACAAGGCCCTCTGTTAGCGCTGAAACGATTTCTGGAGTTCTTTGTTAACCTTTGCACCAGCACCACACATGAGCCGCTGGCCAAAGCATGTGTTTTTCCATCTCTTCATCTTGTTATTCTGTTCGACACAAATACAGGCTTGCTCTTTGTGATTTCCTTTTTTGTTTGTTTCATTTCTGGGAGAGGAGCAAAGCAAATCCCAAAGCAGGGTCATCTGCCCCTGTATATAGATTCATACAATTTACATCGATGTTTGTGGTATGTGTGTGTGCGTGTGTAAAGTTAGAAGGGAAGGGGGAAAGGGGTGACGGACAAGAAAGGCAACAAGACTTTTGGTGCTTGAAACTTCTTTCGTAAAAGGAAAAAACGAGATATTCTCAGCCAGCAAGGAACCCTTAACATGCTTGATTTCCCTCAGTGCATGTGTATCGGTGTTCTTTTTCTTCGTGAGAAGTTCTGTTGCATTTTATGGGGAAAGGTGCTTTGAAAGGTCCGATGAGGCGTCATCTCCTTCTTTCTTAAACCCTTCCTTGGCTAGTACAGCGAGGTCTTCTTCATGAGTCGCATGAACTCCTCTTCACTAACCTCGCCATCGCCATCGCGGTCCGCCTCGTCAATCATTTCCTGAAGCTCCGCATCGGTCATATTCTCCCCAAGCTCCATCGCCACACGCTTCAAGTTGGCAAACGTAATCTTTCCCGTCTCGTCATCGTCGAACAAGCGAAACGCCTTGAGCATCTCCTCTCGGGAGTCTCGCTCGGACATCTTCTTGGCCATCAGCTGCAGGAACTGGGGGTAGGTAATGACCGAGGCACTCGCGTCCGTGTCTCCGCCCGCCTCGTGGGCGGCCCCTCCCGTCGCGCTAGTCGTACCTTTCCGCGCTGCGCCGGTCGCACCCGTTGCATTAGACGTGACAGCGGCGAGGAGCTGCCGCAGCTCATCCTTCCGCGGCTCAAAGCCCAGGGCGCGCATCGCGACCTTCAGCTCCTTCGTGTCAATCGTGCCGCTGCCATCGGTGTCGAAGAGGTCAAAAGCTTCTTTGATCTCCTGCCGCTGGTCCTCTGTCAGCTCCAGCGGGGCTGCGTCAGGGCCTTTGCTGGCGTTATTATTCTGGTTGGAGGTGGATGCCATCTGCTTTACAAAAGAGGAACAACTCCTGCCAACACCGAGAAGGTTGTTTGCTTTGGCTTTCCTTGTCACGCTGTTCAGTGAGTTGGGAGCGGAAGTGTTCGCTCGTGAACACGTTCTGGATTTTGGCTTGGGCGTGTATGTGTATGTGTGTGTCTGTCTGCTCTTCTTCGGTTCATGTGAAGAAGGCAATGAGGTCCCATCATACCCCCACAAGAGCGTAAAGGGTAACGTCGCAATGTTGGGACGAAAAAAAAAAAGTAAGTAAGCGAGTAGACAGTTGGGGATAAGTGAAGGTGTGAAAGGAAAAAAGGCGTTATGTTAGACCGAAGATTGATCTCCCGTTATTTGGCCCGTCGGTGAGGTCTCTCACCGCTAGACTCCACCCCGGCCCCCTCCCTCCCCATTCACGGGTGTTTGAGGCGCATTGGGCCGCTTCCCACATGCAACGATCACCATGACATTTCGTGACCTTGGCCTACACAATGCCAGGCAACGAACAGACATTATTATGTTTTGGCATCCCTGGTGAGGTCTTCTCCAATCCGGCAAGCGCCTCCGTGGACCTGCCCTTATCAGATGGAGCAACAGTCATGATTATGTTCGTTGTACTTATCGTTGGCACTCACGCTTTATCTGTTCATTATCAACCATCACGGATTAAACGCATCGAATCACACCCAGCCACTTGCACACACCTGAGTCTGCCAAACCGCATTCGTCGGCGGGAGAAATCGTCAGCACAAACAGTATGAGAGAGAGAAAACAAAGATAACCCTCACCGTCAGAGAAAAGGCGTTTCTGAAGTTCGGATTCGCCCTCCCCCCGCCTCCCTTTGTGTGCGCCTGTGCGCCTAGGTGTATGCCAGTGACAGAGGGGGAAAAAAGAAAAAGGAAACCGCAATTACGAATGCCTTGACATTTGCTTCTTCCGACGAGACGGCTTACTCACGTCGAGTCGCACAGAGCTGGCGTTGCTGCCCGAGTCCTCGTGCGTGCCTTCCTCTCCGTCATGGCTTCCTGACGTTTCTACTTCCTCATCATCGGAGGAGTCCCCGTCCGTCGATGACGAGGCGCTGTTGGTGTCGCGGCCGCGCTTCCGGCGAGAGGCGGCGCTCGAGAGCGTTGCCAGCCCCATCGCCTCCTCCTTGGTCACAGGCGAGGTCGGCGATGTGGAAATGGCCGACACGAGACGCAGCTTGTGTTCGCCCGTCAGCATGGGCGCGTCCTCGTCGGCGCGGTACTTCTCCACCTCCGCCATGCCCTCTGGGTCCTCTTCTTGAAGCGCCGCGTAGGCTGTGGCAATGCTTTGACGACGGTACACCGTGTCCGCATCCACATGCAAAACGCGAGACAGCAACGTCGGTCGCAGCGCAATCTTCTGCGCGTCCGGTGAGAAATCCGTTACCGACGTAGCCGTGCGGCTACCAGCACCAGGACGATCCTCATTCGCACTGCTGCTGCTGCTGCTGTTATTAAACTCAAAGGCGGTGGGAAAGGGTGCTGTCAACGCCTGATACGCATTGGAAAATACGGAGGAAATCATGTGGTAGTTGCGCAACGACGACGCGGCATTGTTGGCGCTGTTGAGAGGGTCTTCAATGATCGCCTGTGGGGGTCCAAGCGGGGAGCGTGGGGAGGTGGGCGATGACGGGCTGAACATGCCACCATCGGCGTCCGCGCGGCGGAAGAAGTGACCACCGCCTGTGAGAGCGATGCCACAGCGCTGGTAGCGCCAGTACGCCCCGCAGTAACGGAAGAAGTCGACAAGCAGCTTGCCCAGTCCTGTCACGGGTCGCTCCTCAGTGCGTGTGGTGTAGATGGGGTGGGTCTGCAAGAAGTTGATCACCAGCAGCGTCGTGGCGTACGAGCCGAGACCGCCGTGGTAGGGCTCGTGCATGTCACGCTGTTGCAAAAAATATTTCACCACGAGGATCAGCGGTCGGGCTTCGGGAAAGAGGTTGAGGAGGCTAATGACAATGTCCGAGTTGCTCTTCCCATCTGGGGCGTTCACGCTAATGTCAATGTCAATGAGAGAGCCCTTGTGCTGAAACTTGATGAGGGGCACCTTCGTCTTGAGAATGACCTGCGGGTACGCGGCCTGGCACAGGCCTTCCTGACTGATTTCCGTCGCCAGCGCCGTCAGCGCCTCCTCCGCGGTCACGTTAGAAGGCAGATTCACAAGCGTCATGTCGACGTCCGACAGAGGGAGCAGGAGGTGCGTGTAGAGACTGCCGTAGACAATGACCCGGCATTTGGGCCACAGCTTCTTGGTGAGTCGCTGAATCTGCAGCTCCACATGGCGGCGCACGGAGACCTCTGCCTGAGTGGGACGGAGGAAGTCAACGAGATCGCAGACTTCTTGGTGCAGGGCCACCAGACGGTTGAAAGGGTAGTAGCCACCGAACCGCCGCACACGCTCCGCGCTCCAGAGCGGCACCACCAGTGTGTTGTTGGCGGAAGAGGCTGGCTCCCTGCCTTTCTTCCCCTTGGCCGTTGCGCCGACCTCCTCACCGCCTTTCCCAACGCCAGGCTTGGGCGAAGACGTTGATGGGGATGCCAGTGTCGAGGTCGGGGACTGCGGCTGACTACCACGGGCTCCCTTGCTGCCCTCCTTGGCGGACTGCGTCTTGCCGCCGCCGAGCGATACCACCGCCAGCAAATCACTCGCGTTCGCGTTCGGGTTGCTGGCTGTTGCGGCTGGGTTTTTGGGGAGAAAATTCAAGAAGTCGCCCTGCATGCCCTCCTCCCCCGCCTCTGCCTCCGGCTTCTTGGCGCCGCCTTCCTTGGCTACCGTGCCGTCCTGTGCGTCAGTTTCTTTTCGGTACTGAACCGCGTCCTTGCCCTCTGGGACGTAGAGATCGTCCTCCTCGCTTTCGTCGTTCATGGGGTTGGTGCGACGCGGCTTCCCTGGAGCAGTGGCAGCCGCCACCTCCGCCGCGGTTTTGTCAAAGTCTGCCCCGCCCTGAAGGGTGCTGGTGCTCGCGATACCCTGGCCCGATGTCTTGTGGCTGACCAAAGCCGTTGTGCCAGCGCTGGTCGCCACCGTCGCCGCTGCAGCCGCGCCACTCCGCGACCCCGCCGCTCCGCGTGAGGTGGACAGCAGTGCCTGGTGGCGCTTCAGTTTACCCGCCACCTCCTCGCTGATCGGGGGTGCCTTGTCCTTGTCCAGCGCATCCTCTTCGAGCATGAGCCAGTTGGCGTCAAAGTCGTCGCGTTTGTTTTGGAAGCGGGCAAAGATATCGAGCGTGGGGATCGAAACGGCGGGGAAGGCTTCGCCGTCATGGCTTGTCGTCGTGGGGATCGCTGTGGGGAGGGAGGCAGGAACTGGTGCCGCCGTGGCTGCCTCGGTGCTGGAGGTAATCGTGCGAGTACCTTTCCTACGCATTGCGTATGTGACGCTGTTGTTGTGTTTTTTTCTCGATCCTCTGTTACCCTGCTGACGAAGAACCTAAACAACTGTTCTTCAGTTCTTTCTATTTGAAAATTCTCAAGAATCGGCCTGCTGCACGCGTGAAATGGTGTTCTACTGGTTCTATCACAACACCAATGGCAGCAGGATTACAACCGACGTGAGATACACGAGCAACAAAGGTATTTCCTTTCTTTACGTTCTGTTGCGTGTGAAAGCTCTTCTTCCTTTTCTTTTTCCGTTCGTTTGATCAAAAGCCAATCCGCCAGCGTAGATGAAGATCAGTCGTACAATGAATTTACAGAACCTGGTGAATCAGTGCAGTTGCTATCTTTATCATGACTGCTTCCAATATCTCTTCACAAGGACAGAAGACGCCTCCATTGCACAGGTGTTTTCTCCCTCACGTACAGAAAACTGGAATCGAGTCGTCCCACTTTCCGTCGTGAGAACCCCCCAGCAAGTCGGAAGCTGATTTCCACTGTGACAGAGACCACTGGCGCCGCTTCAATGCTGGCAGAGACTTGTCACACGGTACCCCACCCACACGAGAACAAAGGAACGGTGACGTCAACTATCCAAAGGAGGCTCGGCCTTTCCCTGTGATGTATAAATTCTTTTTGCTTTTCTTTTGATATGAGTCGTGAGAAGGAGTGGTGGAAGTGTGATAATACAGATATAAGAATTTTTGTTCTTTTGCAAAATGCGACAAAGTTCATTCAGGTTACGGTTCGCCGCAAAAAAGGAAAATGGAAAGCGAGAAACGAAAGAAACGCGAGTTCGCTTTCACCGGAAACAAAAACAAACAAAAAACATTGGAGGCCATGGGCGGGTACATGTCACGCCAGAAGACAGTGCCGTTCATGTAAGCTGCTTCTAAGGAGGAAGAGGCGCGAAATGGGTCGTTTCAGGTGAATACGTAGAGGAAAATCAAAGGCACACACAAGAGGGATACCACAGGTGGGTTTTGCAAAGGGCGGTGTATGTATGAATGTATGAATGTGTGCATGTGTGTGTTGCATGTCCTTTTTTTCTTTCTCGTGCTGGACGTGTCGGCCAAGCAGCTCCACAGAATTTCAGACATCACGCGCGCTCGAATGTAACGCATGCAAGAAGAAAGCCACACCGCTGGAGGGTATCGTACGGTCATGAACACCCCACCCAACCCCCACCTTCTGTTACAAGTTGAGAAATGGATGGCGCAGCAATTCCTCTGTCGAACTACGGTCCTCTGGGCGTATGTGCACGCAGCACCGCGTGAAGTCTTCGAGGGCGATGTAGAGGTGCAACGTGCGACGGTGCTCAGCCAATACCTTTTCCCGACGCGCTTCCCATGAGGTCTCCTGCGCCGCAGCGGATGTCGCCATGGCGTCCTCGCCTTCTTCACTGGGGTTCGCAGCCTCCTGTTCCTGATGTGAGGCGTGGTGCTGGCTCAGTGGCTCGTGAAGCTGCAGGTCCGCAACGTGGCTGGCGGGGCCACTGCCGGGTGTGATGGGAATCATCCCTCGAGGGAAGGCACTCGCGTGCTCAACGCGCCGCGCACGGATTGGTGGCTGCGCCGTCGCTGAGGTGCCCTCGGGCGCGCCCTGATTATCTGCCGCAGCACCTTCCTCCTGTCCTTCTTCTTGGTTCTCCGTATCCTCCTCGAGGACACGCTTCACACCGCGCGGTGCCTCCGCCTCCCGTTCGCCTGATTCTCCCTTGTCATCTGCAGCAAAGAAGCTTTCCTCCTGCTCCAGACGCTCCCGTGCTTCCTCCGCCCATGCGCGCATCAAGGGCGGCAAGGTCAGCTCCTCTCGCGCAGAGCCGATGCGGAACAGCACACGCAGCTTATCGCGCGCCAGGTGCCGCCAGGGGGCGCAGCCCGTCGCCATCTCCATCACGACGCAGCCAAGGGACCAAATGTCTGCGGGGGAGCCGATGCGATGCCGCTCGAAGCGAACCATCTCCGGTGCCATGTACAGCGCGGTGCCACGCAGCTCCGTGATGGCGTCGTGGTCACGGAGTACCGGGTAGGGAACGGTTGAGGCAGCCGTGGCCGTGGTGGCCGTGGTGGTGGTGGTGGTGGTGGTGGTGGTGGTGGTGCTTGGCTGCCCATCCAGGCTATCCTGCTCGTTTCTTGACATGGATGCCGCTGCCTCATGTGAAGAAGGAGGGTTCGACGGCATCTGGAGCCGCATCGCGCAGCCAAGGTCGGCCAGTCGACTCTCCCCTCCGCCAGTCACAAGGACGTTCGCTGTCTTGACATCCAGGTGCGCGTAGGCGCGGGTGTGGAGGAAGTGAAGCGCCTCGACGATCTGGGCAGTGAAGCGGCGCACCTCCTCGAGCGAAAGGGGAGGCATCTGGGGCTGCATGGCCTCGCTCAGCGTCATGCTCCCGACCGTCGACGACGCGGCGGTGAGGGAGGAAGGCGCAGCGGAAAAGTCCGAGACGCTCGCACGGCCAAATAGCACGCCAGACGCGCTATCACTCTGCGAGCTTGCACAAGTGGGGGCCGCGCGTGGTAGCGGGGTCAGGTGCACGGCTGGCGGTAGACCTTTGACGGTGAGACCCGCGGCGCCCGTGTCCTCCTCGCTTACTCCCTCGCCTCGCGCCCCAGCCTCCGTGCCCTGCGCCGGACCGCTGAGATGGGTCTCCGGAGAAGGGCGATAGCCTGCGGACAACGACGGCTTCGCCGACGAGAGCTGCCGCAGACCCGCGGCGGAGAGCGTGCTGTACGCCTGCAGCGTCGGCTCTGGTGGCCGTGGGCCGAGACCGCTGCCCGCCATCCACACGCCCGCATCCTCGCTGTTTCCGGCCGACATGTAGTCGAGCAAGCTGCCGTGCTCGCAGTACTCCAGGTACATGAGCACGGAATGCCCTCTCTTCTCCGCCCCATGAAACCCTACGATCCATCGCACCTTGTGCTTGGCGGCGAGGGTCAGCACCTCCAGCTCCAGCTCCAGCTGCTTGAGGCGCTGACGCAGCTTTGGGTCCTTCGCGTCAAAGACAATCTGCTTCGCGGCGAGGATGTGGCCTGTCTCGGTGTTGAGGCACTCGTACACTTTGCCGCATGCACCACCACCCAGGAAAGCGCCAATGGCCATCTCACCGCGGCGGCCCGCGACGCCCTGCAAGCGCGGACCTCGCGTCGGTTCCGTGGGTGGCAGCGGAGCGCCGAACCGACGCGCGACGGCTGCCGCCGCCTCCGCCTCGGCACTATGTGGCGTCGCCGCTGCTGTTGACGTTGCGGTTGCCGACGGTGCGCGAGAGCTTTGACGGGGCGTGGTTGGACGGTCACACGCTGGCAATGAAGTCGCCGCGGCGGCGGACAGCAATGCCGCACCGGTGTGGCCTCGCGCTGTCGTGGCCGCTGCCAGTGCCGCATTGCTCAGCGTACCCTGCGTGTGCGGTGGTTGCTGCTGCAGCTGAGACGCGGTGTGGTTGGCGGCGGGTTGGCTGCGCCGCTCCAACGTCAGCGGTGGCAATGAGGCAGCATCAATAGTCCTCGAGGAGCCCGTGGCACTGTCGTGGTAGGTGAGGGAGATGGAGTACTGCGCGGAGCCTCCCCCACGGTGCTTCACCGTTAAGTCATCGACACGGCGGTCCTGCGACTCTGTCGTCTGCTTGGTGCTCGATGCTGCTTCCTTGGACGCCGTCCCAAGGCTGACCGTGTCTACTGGCACAGAGCCTGCTGCGCCATCGTGTGTGTTCGTCTGTGGGCTGCGTCGGATGCTACCCGCCGCCGCCGCCGCCGCTGCAGCCTCTGTAGCAGCGCCTCCTGTGAGAGACGACAGGCTCGCCGCGGAGGATACGGAAGCAAAGGAGCCGGTGGAACTCATCGCCGCCGGGGGAATGACCGGCATCACGACTGCGCTGGTAGCGGTCTGCTCCCACCGTGCAGTTGTGAGGGTGCTGCTCGTGGCAGCGGTGGTGGATGCGCTCTGCGATGGTGGTGCGCGCGCGCGACCAGGTGTCGCAGCCGCAGGCTTGCTATTTTTATCGGATCGGAACGGATCCGCTGTGGCAGTGGCCTCGCGCGCAGGGCGGCTGCGGGTGTGGCTCGAGCCTGGAGGAAACACTGGCCAGCCACGGCTGGTGCTGCTGCCTGCGTTGCGGTTCAGCGGGGATCCCACGCTGGCACTGCGATTGTGCACCGGAGACGTCACACTGCCTGCGACACTGCGAGCAGGCCGCAGCATGGTGCCTGGGGCAACCAAGGCTGGCGGTCGCTCTCGATGAGGCCATGGCGATGCAGCTTCCTGTGATGGGGTCTCTTCGTTCTGCCCCACCGTAGCGATGCCCGGACCGTGCGTGGGACAAGCGTGGCTGGCATGGGTCCTTGTGATTTCCTTTTCGTGGGACCGACGACTCAGCACCCCTGCAGTGACGTCCGAAATAGCGTTGCGCCCGCTCGCGTTCCCGTCACCACCGCCGCCGCACGTTGATGTCTGGCGGTACAGCTCACGGACTGTAGCGGCGGGTTCCGCCTCCATGAGAGCCTGCGTCAGACGCCATTGCTTCTGCCGGCGTCGCTCCAACAGCTCGAGCTGCTCCGCAATGGTCATGCGCCGTGTCTGTGCCTCTGGCGCCAATGGTGGTCCAGGCTGGTTCTCGGTTGTATCCCTTGCCGGGGAGACGAGGGAAACTGCGGAAGGCGAAGATGGGGACGGTGGTTGACGCGACTCGCACGCGTCCTGGGGCGGAGACGAGGGCCGCGCACGCTGACATGCCGTCTCCGTAGAGGCCGTTGTCGTTGCAGCAGCGACAAGAGCAGTAGCAGCGGTGGAGGTCTTCGCGCTGGTGGCTGCGACAGATGACAAGTCTGTCTGTGAGCTGTGGTTGGTGTTGAATGGAATTGTGGTCGCCAGAGAGGACGCAGGGGACCCGCACGACGCCGTCGACGACACGCTAAGATCTTCACGGGGCAGTACAGCATCGACTTCCTTTTCACTTCCTGACGGGGCGACCGCTCCCATGTCCACTGTCTTGGGTGCAGCGCCAGCGACTGTCACTGTGGGCTCGACGGCGTGCGCAGGCATTGCGGAAACATCCCGCGCAGCAAAGGTCGCGCTGACCAAGTACGAAATCCGCTTCTGCAGATCCTTGGGGTCCAGTGCACTCGCGCCACCTTCCCCTGCCGCCGTCGTCGTGCTGTTGGTGGTGGCCGTGCTCGGGCCAACCAGGACGCCTGAGCCGCGTTTGCTTGCGCCGACCTCTTTTGCTTGGCAGAGGTGGCTTGTGGAATGAGCGGAGCCTGGTGTGGAGCGGCATCGACCCGCAGGGGTGCCCTGGTGGAGACGGGACACAGGCACAGGCACGTCGTGCGAGGGCGAAGGTGATTTGTCTGTCTTCGCTGAAATGACTACTTCGCTAATGTCTTTGTGCACTTCCGCCGCTGCAGCACGTGAAGCCTTACGCCCTGCATCGTCGCGGACAGGATGGGCAGGTGGGCGTTCGACGCTAATGGTGACGCGATTGGGTCCCACTACAAACGTGGAGAGAGAGGGCGTCGACATGGGTGGTGCGTCCTGCTCTCTTGGCTTCTCTTGATCTTGGGAGGAAAGAGGCGTTGTTTGTGTGTTGAAGTCTGGCGCGGTGTGCGCAGAGGCCGCGTGACGGGTGTGTGGCGCGTCAGATGTGGTCGTGGCCGACGGTGAGGAGAGCGACACAGACGTCCCTGTGTTGCTCCCGCTGCTGATATTGCTGCTCTGATGGGCAGTTCTGTGGTCGTCATGCTCGTAAGAACGCAAATGACGTCGGTGCCCCAAGGAAGGGGAAGATCCGGGGGTGTTGGTGGTGGTTGCATCGGACATTGTGGCGACCGGGGTCATGGGGCGTGAACTCGTCATGGTGCCGTTGCTGGTCGTCGGCCGACTGTCCTCAAGGCATGAGGTTGTCGCAACGCCTGGGGTGGCTGAGCTAAAGTGTGTCGTTGCCGCCGTTGTGATACTCGAGCCGGTGCTGCTGCGGCTACCGCCCACGTGAAGGTGCACAAGGCTGTTCTTGTCCTGTGTTCGGCCCGCGTGCGCTGCCTTGTCTCCGCGAGTGGGGATGCACCTCTGGCACGCCCGGGCGGCCATTTCCTCTGCCACGGCGAGCTCGCTATCCAGGGTGGCGTCATCGATTTGCTCATCCTTGGCCCGCACGTCAGGAGTGCTTGGGGTGGTCTCTGCTGAAGCGTTGGTGTACTGTCCAAGGTACTTGTCCACGAGACCGTTGCCATGGCATCGCGCGGTACTTGTCGCGCTTGCCGAGACGCTCAGGAGGCCGTGCACGCGCTTCCACCCATGCGCGCCGGCGGGGAGGCCTTCCTCCTGGAGCTGCTTCATGTTGTAGGGATGGGGACACGCGGCGGGGTACAGCTCGCCGCCCAGCGCCCGCACGCTAGATTCAATCGCCGCCAGAGATGGGGTAGAGGTTGCTGCGTTTGCGGACGCTGAGACATCATCCTGCGTGGGCGTTTGACCAAACATGGGAGCGAGCGCAGAAGAGGCGCCTGAACCACTCGCCGTTGTGCTTTCGTTCGATTCGTCGCACGCCTTGCTGCGCTGCGTGAATTCGTGTGACGAGCATATGTCTGCTGCACTGCGCTTGACCTCCCCATCTGTCGTCATGCGTGAGGATGACATTGGAGAACCACTAGACAGCACCGCACGTCCTGGTGCGCTGCGTGCGTTGTCACGACGCTTGGACAGCTTCCACAGACGGATGGCCAGCGTTGCAACCGAGGCTGTTGCCACAGCTCCCAGAAGTACCTTGTGCAGAGAGAGGGAGGCCGATGTGGCCTCCGATGACGCCGTGCCGATAGACTTGCCGGTTGCGTGCCACGAGGAGGAAGGCATCGTACAAGATGTGGGGTCACCCGGCTCCGTCGCAGCGGGGGCGGACAGCTTCACGTGATGACGTGGAGGGTAGACACGGGTTTGCGACGCTGTTGCCGTGCCCAGTGGGCCATTCACAGCATCCATGCGCTTATCAGACATCGTTTCCAGATATGAAAAGGGATGAGAGTGCCTAGAAAAGCGTGTTTTCTTTTTGTCGTTGTTGTTGCTGTTCGATTGCTTTCTTCCGTCTTCGTGCGTGGATTAAAGGATGGACGACTTACACAATGAACATTTAAATATAGACACTGCAATGAGGATCACAGAGTAGGTGAAAAAATCGACACACACACACACACACACGGACAAGAATAAATGAAATCGCCCCTATCAAAGATTTGAAATGGAAGTAACTAAGTTAATGTAAGGTAGTAAGCGCACTCCACCCCCGCTCTCCACTTAACAGAGGGAAAGAAGGCGGAGGAGAGAAAGTGAATGGGCAAAGCCAAAAAAAAAAAAAAAAGAACTAGTTCGCCAACAAATGGGATCACTTGATCCCCCAGCCAAAACAAATACCCTGATGGTTGATGGATTATCCTTGATGTAGACACGCCGACACGCAGCGTTATGGGTCCGCTGCGGTCTCTTTCCTATCAGTCCGTGAGCTTTACTTTTTGTAACTGCAAGTGTGCACACGCAAACGAGGAGCGAAGAAGAAGCGTCGATGACGGAGGAGGAGAGAGAACAGTAAGCGTCACTGGCGAAGACACAGGAACACGTGGATGCGACACAACGACCTCACAAGAGGAGGGGGAGGGAATAGCCTTCTTTTCTTGGTTGTGCTCTTTCTTAGCAGCGACCCAAGACGGAATATTGGCATTGCGAAGCAGAAACAACAAAAGAGATGTTCTCACTCGCCCCCTTCCGCGTTGAAATCGTTCTACGGTAATGCATCCAGCAACTAGGGAATGAGCCCTTACCGTAGCTCAGCCAGTCAAAGTGCGTTTCCGCTATCGAAGACACACGCTCGGTGCTGATAGGCAACACCGCCCCAAGACTTCGCGTTCGTGCGAAATTCGACTGCACCTCTGTCAGTTCCACTGAGGTTGGTGCTTCCACGTCGAGCCTTTTGCCTTTTTGTTTGTGTTTTGGGATAAAAATGATGAAAATTAACGAAAAAAAGAAAGTGAAACGTTCTGATAGGATATGGTTCTTACGGCCACGTGCCCACTACCTGCTCGGCGCCAAGGACGGTCCATCTTCTCCTCCTGCACCTGCCTCCAGTCTGTGTTCGTGTTCGGTCCGCTGTTGTCCCCGTATGCGATGCTCTTATCCTTGTCTCCCCCCCCCCTCCTCCTCTCCTTCCGATGCTGAACTGCAACCCATTGCCGTTGAACCCATTCAGCAGAGCTGAATTGTCAAAGGCACTGGGAAACAGAGCAAGCAGAGAGATAGGGAATGAGAGGGAGAGAGAGAAGACAACAAAGTGCATTGAACAGACGGTCCCCACATGAACACAGAAACATGGCAAGGCAGAGAGTGAGAGAGAAAAAAGGAAGAGAAGAGAAAGGTTTTTTTTTCTCTCCCTCTCCTCCCCCCTCCTCGATGACATCCCCTCTCGCGCGCGTAACAAGCGATGGCTTCTTGCATGAACAACCTTCTTACTCGTCGTCGTCACCACCGCCGCCGGCGTGCTTCTTGGCGGCCTTGGCGCGGACGCGCTTGACGCGACCGGGGCGGCCGTTGCCGAAGGGCGAGGCATCGGCGAAGGCGATGTGGCGCTCGGAGCTGACGCGGACGATGAAGGAGGGGATCGTCACAATCTGCTTGGCGACGGCGATGTGGCGCTGCTGGATGAGGACGCGGGCGTGGTGCACGGACTTGGCGAGACCGGCCTTGAAGACGATGGTCTGGAGACGGCGCTCGAGAATGTCGGGGACGGTCAGGGACAGCACGTAATCGAGCTTGTCCTTCTCCTCCTCGAGGAAGCCGTACTCGTGGCAGCGGCGCATGATGGCGGCACCCTCGAGCAGACGGCGGGGGTGGTTCTCGGGCAGCGTCAGGAGAAGACGGGCGGTACGACGCATCTTAGACAGAGTCATGTTGACGCGCCAGATCTCACGCTTGCAGCGCAGACCGTACTGGCCGCAGTGCTGCATCTCACGGTCGAGACGCTCCTTCTCGAACGGGCGGCGGGGCGCCTTGGAGACACGGTTGAAGTTGTTGTAGTTGCGCATCTTGGACTTGAAGAAGTGGGAGAGGCTTGGGGCCGGGGAAGGAAGAAACCCTAAAACGAACTGCGTGCCGGTGTGGTAACGTGGAGAGAAACAGGAAAAGGAAAGGGAGGTAGTGAGGGAAGGAAAGCAATGCATCCATGCATTTATGCACGAATATACACAGGACGCTTCACGACGGAGCGGAGAGAGAGTTGTGTTTTAACTCCCACATCCATATGTGGGAGGAAATATCTGCTATACTCTCTCTCTCGCTCTGTGACTTTCTTCGTTTGGTGGTTCTCTATAGAGAGAGAGGAGTGATGCTCCCTTCACACACTCATAGAGGCCCTGTCGATTCGGCAGGGCTCTTTCATTCCGCCACACGTGTTGTGCCTGCAAATCTGCATCGTTGATCACGATTTCGGTTTTTATTTTTGCCTCTTCTTTTGTTCTCACTCCTCACCACCTCGCCACGGCAGCCGCGTTGATTCTCTCACGGCATTTGCGTGTGTGTTTGGAAATGTCTTTCTCTCACCTGCGAAAGGGAAAGGAGGACGTGAGACGAGGTGTTTATACAAGGCGTGGTGCACAACACGGAGAAGGACACATACGATTCAGAAAGAAAAGAAAAAGAACGCAAGAGGCGCCTCAAGGAGGACGCGTGTGTGTGTGCGGGTGGGTGAAGACGGGCAGAATGGATAGAATCACAGCAACGTGTCGGAAGCAAAAAAGAAAAACAATCAGCAATGTCAACAGCAACAGCAACAAAAAAAAAAAACTTTCCGAATCGGAGAAAGAGACGCGAAGATGCGGAAGATGCCAGATCTTTCTCCCTCGCCGTTGCACCGCCACTTTTTGTTTGAATTTTCGTGCTGTCGCCTCACAGAAGCGTGTGCAACTCCTCATCTCTTGCGCAGAAACTTCACCCAGAAAATGAGGACAATCAGCGCCACGAGCGCGGCAATCACGCAGCCTTTGATGAACCACTCCTTGTACACTTGGAAGCGAATATCGCGAATGGTCTGACGCGATTCCTGCAGGTTGTGATGCGTGGTATCGACCGTATTGAGGCTATTCTGGATTGTCTCGCGCTGTTTCCCAAGGCTCTGCATCGTGGAGTAGCCCGTGGTGTTGGTCGACTCGCTAATGCGAAGCGCACGCCGGAGGTTCTCGCTCGCCTCTTGCGCCGCGGCACCGTACTGCCGCTCCGCGCCGCTGCTGCCCACACCAGCATCGGCAGCACCTGCAGCTGCACCAGTAGGAGAGGCGTCTGACCTGGCTGCGTTGTTCCGGTTGTGCGGACTACCGTCAGAGAAGAGGTCGTCGAGGTTTGCCTTCTTCCGCTGTGTGCCAGCACTCGCGGAGGCCTTCATGTGGGAGATCAGCTCATCCTCCTTGGCCTGGCGACCACCACCCGCACCGTTGTACATGACGACAACACAAAGGAGGGAAAAGTGCGGGGGAAAAAACACAAAGGGGAAAGAATTCGAAAGAGGGAAGACAAAAGCCTCCGTAGCGAAAATAAAAACGTTCTTTCTTCGTCAATTGTCCCGTCCTTGGCTTTCTTTTTGGCGTGTGTGTGTGTGTGTCTCTTCGCGTGCCCGCGCGTGTGCTGCACAAGTGCTTTGATTCCTTTTATTTTTTATTTTTTTCCTGTGCGCTAGAACTTTTCTTATTCTCACCATATCCGACCGTGCATGGAATCACGCAGACAGCATCCACACAAAGAGAGAGGGAAACAGCAACGACGAGGAAAGCAAAAGGTGAAGCATGGACATTCGATGGCTTACAGCGCATCTGCACAAAGGACGAGCAGAAGGTGGAAGCCGTGGGTGTGACTTCACCCATTTCCCCTGTGCCAAAGGGCTTCCCATGGATCAGCAAGAGCCCCCCATCTTGCACAGGGCGCTGCCACGAGGAAGGAGAGGGAGGGGAAGGAACGGCGGGAAGGAACGGGGAAGATCAAGCAGATGAAGCACTGCTTTGCTTTGAATGACTCCTGGTGACGTGTTACCCCAGCACCTTCGCTTCGCTTGTTCCTAGTCCCTCAAGTGGTCAACGGCTGCCTCGCGCATCATGTACGGTCGCAGTCGGCGTGCTGCGCTGTGTTGCGGTGGTGCAGCACAGCTTCCTACACCCAAACCTTCTCGTTATTTCCTGTGCGCGGCAACCGCAACGTGATACCGAATACCTTTCGTTTCTCTTCTTTTGTTCTTCTTTCTTTTTTTCTTTTTCTTTTTTTTTTATGAAGGAGTGCAAGTGGTATGTGGCGCAATGTCTAGAGAAGACCTCGGCGCACGGATATTCATGTGGACACGTTGTGTACAGGGAGAAAGAAAAGAGAGAGAGAGAGAGAGAGTGTGTGTGCTGTTCGGAGAAGGAAAAAGAAAGATGCGAAGAGGGGAGATTGTTGGTGCCTCGTTTATGAAGGAGAAAGCTTTAAAACTCATGCATTCCTCTAGAGTCGCAAGAGAGGGAGAGAGGGAGAGAGGGGGGAGGAAGAAGGTAGAGGGGGGGAATAAACTGTCATGGAGCAAGCGTAGTCAACAGGGGAAAAAAGCGAGCGAAACGGGAAGATAGTAGTAGAAGAGGAAAAGAAAGAATGAAACACGAATTGTCGTCAAACGTGCACGTTTGTCGTAAGAGGTGGTTCTGCGAACCCCGCGAGAGGAGTCCCTCGCATTCTGGCGGATATGTACATGGGTGTCCTCCGCTGTTTTCAGCAAATCAAGATTGTGCAAAGATGCTAAATCTTCTGCATTTAAAAGAAAAAAAAACTTTTTTTAAAAACGGCAACGGAAACTCGAGGTGAAAAAAAAACAAGACAGGAGGAACGGATACCCGTTTCCTTTGTTTGCGCCGACGGCTCAGCGCTTCTTGCTTGCAAAGGGTGTTCGAGCCGGTGGCTGTGGGGCCGTTCCTGTCGTCGAGCCCTCCACCTTTCTCGATCCCTTGCTATTCGCGCGGCTGCTGTGATGGCTGCCGTGGCGGCTGGTGCTCGACTTGGCGCGCCCGCTCGCCGCTCGCTTCTTTGTGAGCGATGGCGAGAGGTCCTTCACGGCGGACGGCGCCGCGTGTAGCGTCGCGGTGGCGCCAAGGGTGCGTGCGGAGAGGAACGGCTTCTTATCACGAGCCTCGGGTGCATTCGGTGGGCGCCCGTCGGAGGGGTTTCGTCGCTCCGCCTTGCCCACGTCCTCGGTCCGCACCATCCCATCGCTGCTGCGTCGTGTCGAGGAGGAGGCGCCGTGCGTGTGCGGGCTGCTCGAGACCCGCTCGTTCGTCCCACACACGAGAGCTTTGCTTGCGGCTGTGGGGGAGCCCGTCGGCTGCGTGCGCGGGACCAGGGAGGGCAAGGCCCCGGGGGCGGCGGGGGCGCTAGAGACGGTGATGGCGTGGAGGTGCTTGTGCGGTGGTGTGAAAGGCTTCTGACGAGACACGGCGGGGGAGGGGTGGGGCGGCTGCGGCAGCAGCAGAGGGGATGTCGACGGCGCAGGAGCAGAAGCAGGACCCAGGGCCGCACTTGTCGGAAGGGCGTCTGCGGCGTGGGAGCTCGGGCTCGCGCGCGCCAGGGCCGCGCCAGCGCTGTCGGTGCTGCTGGCTGTGGAGCTGCCCCGCGCTGCGGCCGCCGTGGTGGTGGTGGGGCCGCTCGAGGACTGCGCGCTGTCCCGCGAGTTGTCGGATGGCGTGTGCCGCCAAGCCGCTGGTGCAGCCGCGCGATGGGGTGAGGGCACCGGTGCGGTAGCAGGGGTCGCCGGTGCGGTGTAGGTGAGGGGCTGTACAGGGGCTAGCGCGCCCACCGTCGCGCGGGGCTGCGGCTTTGTCGCCCGCAGCCGTCCGCGGAGAACGTGGGCACTACCCGGGGTGTCCGTGAGCGGCGCAGTGCGGACCGAGGAGACGGAGGAGTCCAGGGATGCATGGGTGGGGCTCAGATTTCGGGAGTTGGACTCGAGGCCCGGGCCTATAGGGGTCCCACGACCGCTCGCCCCACGGCTTTCGAGGGCGTCATTATCGCTACTCTCATCGCTCGCGGCAGGCACGGCAAGAGACAGAGCCCCTACCTTGGGCTTGCGAAGCCGACGAGGTTTCTGTCCCCCAGCTCGACGACCACGCACGCTGCCGCCGCCAGCGCCGTTGGCCTCCGCGATCACGGGCAATCCAGCGTCGGTGGGGGTAGCGTCCTTGCCTCGTGGGCGCTGGCCATGGCGAGCCGCGGTGTGGCTTGACGATGTGGTGGAACTTCCCGCTGCGCCTGTTGCCGCTGGGAGTGGAGGTGCCTGTGGGATGGCAGCGGAGTTGGGGACCACATGCTCAGCCGGCGAGGCTTGCGCCGCCCCGGTGGTTCTTTCTGTCTGGGCGTTGCCTCCGTTTGAGCGGCCATGGTTCACAGACACCAGGGACGAATTCGAGTCCCCCAGCGTCGCAAGCGGCACGCCCGCGCCGTCTCGTGTCGGCTCCGCCAGAGATAAGGGGTTATCTTCGCAGGACAGCGGGCGGTAGGGGCTGGGTCGGTGGTCGTGCTTGGAGAACACAGGTGCGTTGCCGGATCCATCGCTCCCCCCTCCCTGCGCGGGCTCGAGGTTGGGCGAGAGCAGTAGCGAGGACATGTCCGCGTGCGGGGAGCCTGCGATGGGGTGCGTCGCCGTTGTCGCACTCGCTCCGTGCACGGCGGCCGTGCCATGGGTGCTGGGGACGCTGCGAAAGGAGGGGATGGTTTGGGTATCAGGGATGCTCTTGCGTGAGTCCACGGGCGACGCGGTCTCGGAGGACTGCGGTGCTGTTGCCGTGGTGGTAGAAGCGGTGACTTCCTCGACAAAGTCAAAGCCGCCGTCGGACTTGGGGCTGCTGCTGCTCTTCTCTCGACCCACGTGGCTCCCGCGCGACGAGGATGTCGTTCCTGACGTCGGCGAGCCCGCGGCGGGGTACGCGGACTGCCGCCGCGGGTGATAGCTGCCGCTGTTGGAGAGGCCGCGGCGTCGTACGGTGTCCGAGGGCTTGCGGCCCGTGCTAAGGTACGGTGAGCAACTTTTACTGAGGCTCATGAGGGATTTGTGGCTCTTCTCGGTTGCCGTGGAACGCTTCCGCGAGTTGGAGGAAGGCGCGGGCACGTGGCTGGTAGCCGCCTCCCTTGGGTGCGCAGCGTCTGCTTCCTCCTCCTCACCGTCTTCCTTCGCCGCGGGATCTGTCGTGTTCGGCGTGACGGCATGTGAGGGTGCCGCCGCCACTGCGTGCGCTGCGCCGTTGCCCTGTAAGGTGCTGAAAGCGGTACTGGCTGGTTGGGTGGCATCTACGGTCGATGGCGGTGGCGGTGGTGGTGGTGGTGGTGGCGACAGCTCCGTCTGCGGAGACGCCGGGAAGGAGCTGGCCGCCACGCTGTGACTGCTGCGCGAGCGGCGCGCGGGTGCTTGTGGGACCGCGCGCGTGTAGCTGTTCATGGTCGAGGATCCTTTGCGACGGCTGCTTGTGCTGCTCGCCGCCCCCGCGCTTGCGCTCGCGCTGAGATGGCGCTCCAGCTCTCCCACGGCCTGCGCCTGTGTGCGGGGAACGCGGTGCCTGCGAGGGGGTACGCTGGCACCTGGGCCGGTGCTCACGGGGGGAGGCACGTGTACGGGCGGCAGGGTTGGGTTCGGCTGTGGGAAGACCCCTGGGGCGCCGTAGCGGAAGCCTCCGCCGGCAGAAGGGAATGCAACGGCCTGTGGCGTGGTAGGGGGCATCGGCATGAAGGCGCCCCCTGCCATCGTGACCCTCCGTTCAGTCGGGCGGTTCAGCAGGTACGGGCGGCTGGCCATGGACATGGAGGACATGCTCTGCCCAAGGCCCCCTGCCGCGAGCGAGGCCATGCTGGCCATTTCGTAGGGAACTCCCTGCGCGGTCACATTGGGAGGGATATGGGTCATGGAGAGATCGTTTTGGAAGACAAGATTCATGGCACCGGTGGCAGCGCTGGGGTATAAGGCGGCGCCGGGAAAGTCGGCGGCGACGCCGCCAAGGGCATGCGACGCGTGTCGCGGCCGAGCGCTTGCCGGGGGCTGAAACTGAGGAGGCAGCGGTGGGGGCCTCGGCTGGAACACTGCGGGGGCAGAGGGGGACGGTGTCTGCTGCTGCTGCTGCCCTGTGTGTGGGCTCATCGACGGTGGTGGCGACGCCATGCCTTGCAGGCCCGCCAAGAGATGGTCGAGGGAGAGGGTTTCTGTCGGGAAGGAGACAAGATTCACAAGAGGCTCTCCGCTCTCGCTCAGAGCGGATGCGGCTGGCGCGACCACCCCTTCATGGGCAGACACGCTCCCAGGACGCCGGGCAGAAAATTCTGCGAGCTGCACCGGCGTGGGCAACGATGGGCTGCCTTTGCTAAGCGCCGGCAGTGGGGGAACACCGTCCGCTGTCAGCGATGCGGAAGCGGCCGCCGCGTGCGTGGCGTCAACGGACATAGGGGTGCCAGCTTCCTCTGCGGCGATGGCCCTGGTGCTGCCCGTCGAGCGCCGCAGATCGCTGGTGGTGTTTGCGCCAGACGTGGCGAACCGCAGCGGGCGGGAGAGGAGACCCTGCCCGCTGTTGCTGCTGTGGAGATGACGATGCTGGTTTCCGCTTGTCTCCGCAGAGGACGTTGGTCGGGAGAGGTAGTGCCCATTCTCAGAGGAGAGCTCCGCCTCATGGGCGGCAAGCCCCGCCGCGAACATCACGCCCGGAGTCACGCTCGCGCCGCCCTCGGTGCTGCTGGGAGCCGATGTGCCGCCGACGTTTGACGTGCTGATGGCGCGGAAGCTGCTGTGGAGGGAGGTGGTGAGGGGCCCTTGATCCCCTGAGGGCAGCACGCCGAGGGGAGCCGCGCTGTCCTCTGCGGTGGGTCGAACATGGGTGGTCGATAACGCCAAGGGCATCATGACGCCAGTGCTGGTGGCCGCAGACCCCGCGGGTGTGGAAGGCATCGTGAGGGCATGGCTTGGCGACGCACAGAGCGCCATGGCGTCGCTTAGGGTCGCCTTGGGGCCTAACTTGCTCTGCAACGCGGTAAGGATTCTCATCAGCGTGGAAGCCTGCACCGCTGTCGGCGGGGTCTGCTGCGGTTGCTGGGTTGCTGCCTGCAAGGAAGAAGAAAGTACGGACGGGTGTGGCACCACGCGGTGCTCATGGCTGAGACGTGGCGAGGCACCGGGCAGCCCAAAACCCAAGCTCCCGCGCCCCTGCTGCTGCTGCTGTTGCGAGGGCCATGCCACGGGTGCCCCACCGCCTCCTAGAGAGACAGACGCAGACGCTGAAGCGCCACCGCTGCCGCCACCTGCGCGGCCTGGGAACACCGAGAGCGGTCCCTCCTCTGGGGAGAAGGAGCTTCGCCCGGTATTGTTAGGAGCTCCAGGGCCTACGAAGCCACCCGCGAGGGGTGAGCTCGAGTTCTCCCCGACGAAGCTCACGACGCCACCCGCGCTACCAGCCACACCGTTGTTATTGTTGCTGCTCAGGCCGCTGACGTCGCCGCTGAAGTTCCCCAGACTGCTAATATTCGCCGCCGCCGCGAGGGACGCACCGCTGTGGTGGATGAGGCCCATCACACCGGACGAGGTGGTGGAATAGGTGGTATTCACGGGCAAGAACGAGATGCTGTTCCCATCGCCGGTGCTCTGATTCGCCAAGGTGTCCCACGCGTTCACCACGTCGAAGCTCACGGTAGAGACGCTAAAGAAGGCGATAAACTCCTCGAGCAAGACGAAAACCTTGCCGCACCGGGCTTCCTCCGCGTCGCGGGCCTCGCTCAGTTCCGCCACGGTGCGCGCGTGGCTCCGGCTCGGTGTTGCCATCCCCGCCCCACCTCGCATGCTCTCCCCCAAGGCGGCTTGCTGCGCGGGAAAGGACGCGGTGGCGCCGCCGCCGGCAACGGTCCCGATCCCGTGCACCTCACGGATCTTCGCAATGTGCGCGAAGGCGTCTTCACGAATCACCGTAAAGAGCGTGTCACCCTGCTCTGTGGTCAGCGGGCATTCCAAATGCTGATTGAGGAAGACCACCAACGTGGCAAACTCGGACTGGCTAAGGCGCCCATCTTTGCTCTGGTTGAGTGCGCGGTACATGCCGGCAAGCCGTGCGCGCGAATTGCCGCCCAGCAGAAGGGATTGCAGGTGAATGAGGGCGGGGTAAACCCAGGGAAAGTCCTTTGGGGTGGGAGGTGCGCTGCAGAAGTTACTCCGGCTGCTGCTATTGCTCTCACCCGCGACGCGGGTGGGGGCGCGGAGGCCGATGCGTGGCTGCGCCAAAGCGCTGCGGCTCGCGCTGAAGGTGCTGCTGCTCGCCACACTCCTGCGATGGGGCGATATGCGCGGAGGTTCCAGTATACTCTGGCGGTTGTGCGGCGATGGGCTGGAGGGGACCTCCTTTGCGCCACTCTCGCTGCGAGGCGTGGTGGGTGCAGGTGCCCCTCCTCCACTCCGCCCCTTGGTTCCTGCGGGGCGATCCTCCGACGGGAGGCGTGAGGAGGCTCCCACCTTGGGGTGAAGGAACGTGCGATCCGCAGTGGGGTTTGGCGTAAGTCGGTCGGGGAGGGAACCCTCCTCGTCAGCGTGAAGAGGGCTGCTGATGGTCGTGCTGCGCGCGAGTGTTGCGCTGCGTGACGACGTTACAGGAGCACGCCCATCGTTCGCTGCGGTCTCGTCCTGCCTCTCGGGATCACTGCGATCCACGAGAATCGGTTGCGGGATGCGCTGTTGGCTTGTCGTCACCGACGCCGTCGAAGCCTCATCCATGCATGGGGTCACACCTCCCGTGGAGTCGGCGTGCGTACCGCTCACGGTGCCGTCCTCCTCGGCACTGTCGCGCCGTGGAAACGCAAACGTCTGGAGGCATGTGGTGGTGCCCTCTTCCCCGTCTCCGTCCGTCAACACGGTCGAGTCGCTGCTCTGGCGCTTCGACGAGCGCTGAGCCTCGGCAACCTCGTCCGTAGGCTTCTCCGCTGCCGTGGCCTCATCGGAGGTGCGCGGGGAGCGCAGGAGTCCATTATCGTACTCGCCGGATGATGTCAGTTGCTGCTGCTGCTGTTGCGATGGATGCTGGCTATTTGACTCTCTTTCTCCGTCTTGCAGCGCGCCATCCTGAGACCGCTCCGTGAGCCTGCGTCGCGGCAGGGCCGTCGCACAGGACTGCGCCGAAGATGTGAAGGAAGTGGAGCATGTACCGGAGGAAGAGCCAGCGGACAGCGGCGGGCTGCCTATGTCGAGCTGGTGGTGCGACGGCGATGGCGAAGCCTTTGTGGCGAAGGAGCGCTCATCATCCGAAGAGCGGTGGGTGCTCCGCGCGAGGGAGGCAGATAGTGGGGAGGTGACAGGCGGAGGTGCAGGGCAGCTCGCGTCGCGGTTATGGCAGTGAGCGGGAGCGTCCGTGCTGTCCGTCCCTAGTGCTGTTTTCGTGTTCGTGCTCGTCGTGATGCTTTCCTGCGCGAGTGCCGTGTTTACGGCTGTCTCCGTTTCCAGTGGTGCGAGGCGCACACCGTCCGCGTGCTTGGGTGAAAGCACGCCTTCTTTCTTCTTCTCACAAGTGCTGCCGCTCGTGACTTGGAGGTCGCGTCCATCCTCTTCGTCACTCACTGAAAAAGAGGAAGAAGAAGATGTTGAGGGCCGTCGCAGCAGCGTGCGAGAGCCTCCCCCTGTCCCGCCCAGCTGTTGTCTGCCAGCCACTAAATCAGCCAGATTCGAGCGGCCGCGAGCCAGCAGCATCTTACCCAGAAGCGCCCCGCCACGGCTATCATTCCGCCCCGGTCGATCCCCCAACGCGCCGTCCCCGTCAAGCGGACCGAAATTACTTTCACGCGGGGAAGCATGCTTGCTCTGGTTACGCAGTCCATTCATGAATGGTGCGGTGTCCGCGGGACTGCGCACCTTGTGGAGCCCGCTGTCGTCTACCGAGACCGAGAGAGACGGTGGCGTGGAGACAGGGGACTTTGACGACATGGACGGGCTTCCAAAGCTGCCAACATTTGCCTTGACACCTCTGCTGCTTGGCCCTCCGCCGCCATCCTCCTTGGTGTTACCAGTGGACGTCACCGCAGAGAAGTCGAGTTCATCGGTGCTGAGCAGCTCCAACGGTGCTTGCTCCGACGACGGGATCTCCTCCAGCAGTTGCAGGACGCGGTCAACCAGGTCGCCCAACATCACGTGGCCCACACACTCTTGGTCCATCACGCGGAAGAGGGAGTAGAGCTCGTAGTCCTCGAGCGCCGCCGCCGTCGGGGATACTCCGCGAATCTGTGTGGCGAATGTTTTAAAATCCACCAGAACCTCGCGCCACCAGGCAATCTTAGACGCACAGCTCGTGCCCGCGATGCTTGGACGGCCCTGGCTCCGGGCTGTGTTGAGGGAGAAGGCGGTGTTGGTGGCGGTGCTATTGTCAAACACGGACTCTCCTCGGAAGCGGAGAGGGGGCCCTCCGCTGGACTGCGAGCTCGTGCGCTGGTGCACGTGCTCATGCTTCTCTGGTGGCGATGGAAAGATCAAGGAGCTACTGCTTCGCTCGCTAGTGCTAACGTCCGTGTCGCCTGTGTGTGTGGATTTCCTTTTGGTATCGTTGTCCGAACTCGTCGTGGTATGCTGCACCGCAGACGAGCTTGGGTTCGTCTCGTTGCTCGGCTGCGAGGTGTTGGACCGGTTGGCGGTTCCCATGGTGTCCCCGGCGCCGCCCGCACCGACCACGTCCATGCAGAAGGCGGTGACCATATCATCAGGCAAGTCCAGCGGTTCAAAGATGCGTTGCACCATGTGCCGCTGCCAGGACGGGCGGTACGGCGGCGCGAAGAAGGCGTCAAAGTGGTAGAGGAATCGTACGTATTCGACGCACGGGATGCCGTCCACCTCCATGCGAGGGGCAAAGAACTGGCAGAGGTAATACCACGGCAAGTCAAGGTCGAGGACCTGGCGCATAATAAAGCACCACTCAATCTTGTAGACCACACCCGTGTGCTCGTCGTCGACGGAGTTGAAGGCCGTCAGCAGGGCGTAGCGGTTCAGAAAGATCATCTCGCGGATCTCCTGCACGGAGCGTAGCTGCAGCAAGATGGTGAGGTCATCGTTCGTGCGCGTGCTGGTGACAATGTCCACGTAGCCCCGCACGTGCGCCGCCCCTGTCGTGCTTGGGACGTTGCCGTCGATAATCTCGGAAGCCGCCACCGCCTCGGACGCGATGCCCATCGCCGTAAGCAAGGACGGCGGCTGCACCGACTGCTTTGAAGCGGCAGAGGCACCATCGGCAGCCGGAAGCTCTCCCTTCGAAGTGAATTCCTCGTGAGGGTCGTCGCCAGCGGCAGAAAACGCAGAGGTCGTTGGGAGGGAAGGAACCTCGACGAGGTGGCGACGTGCCCCCTCTCGTCCCCCACAAGCAGAGGGACCTCCCTCCTCGTTGGCGTCCTTCGCATCCCCAGCGGCCGCACCGACCTTCTCCTCTTGACTCCCCGTTGTGCTCCGTCGCTGGGGCGTCTCTTGAGTGTCCTTGCCAGTGTCTTCGTCGCCGTCCGTATCTCCGCAGTGGGCCCACACGCACTCCCCATAAAAGGCTTGGATAAATTCATCGTTGCCAATAAGCGGATCGTTAAAGACGTTGTTGGTGTGGGTGCCGGCATTCCTGTGCGCGGAGTTCTTCTCTCCCAGTGGGCTTGAAGGACTTGTATCCAGAAGAGAGCCTTGACGTGAGACGAAGGGGCTGCAAGGGGCGCCTGATGCGTCGTCCACGACGTTTTCGAGGAAGGAAAGCCCGGTGCCGAGGTCCTCCTTCAGGAACCATGTGTGGAACACCGGTCGGCGGTTCTCCTTGGAGAGGAGCGCCACCGCGCCACGGTTGCCTGTCACGCCGCCGTAGTTGCTCGCGCTAAACACCGTGATGCTGCGACCGCCGTGGATGATTTCAAAGCCGCTTGGCTTGACGTCGTGGGAGCGGATGACAAACTGCAGACTGTTCATGCGCAGAAACTTGTCCGTGACAGTACCCAGGTACTCTGCGCCGCAGCCACGTTTGCTGCTCCTCCAGCCCTGTCCCTGGTGTCGTGCCCCAAGCTGTCGGGAGCGGAACTTCTCCACAGGGTCGTTCCAGAGTAAATCCGCGAGCAGCCGTTCCGACGGTGTGGTTTGCTGTGTAATGGGGATGTCGCGGACGTGGCCAATGGCCTCAATCTCGCTCAGCGTGCAAGGCTCGCGGGGCACACCGCCGTGCACCACCACACAGCGCTTGTCTAGCACGGTCATGAGCGGCATCGCCTCAAAGCTGTTGACGAGCAGCTCGTGAATATAGCTCGCTTGGGTCGTGTACTTGGCGTAGAGCTCCGCCATGAACCCGTACTCGGTGTTGGTCCGAAAGTCCTCGTGGTTTCCGCGGTTCAGCAGGACGTACTGGGGAAAGGTGATGAGCAACGCAAAGATACCAATAATCACTTCGCACCCATACGGGCCGCGATCAATGAAGTCGCCATTGAAGAGAAAGTAGCGCTGCGCGCTCGGGTGGTTGCCCATGATGTGGAGGGCATGCAGGAAGTCCTTCATTTGTCCGTGCAGGTCGCCAAAGATGGCGACATCCCCTTGCGGTGGAATGGACACCCGCTGCACCACGTCGCTCCGTCGCGTGCGCAGTACCTTGGTCGCCGCCCGAATGACGGCGAGCACCGTGCCAAGCCGCAACACCCGACGCTCCGCGCAGGCAAGCATGATGCTGTCCAAGCTCGCAGGGGTCATGAAGGCGCCCGTTTTCTCGTCTGCGTGCTCAGAGACAGCGACGCCCCGGTCGAACTCGTCGGCGGCACCGCCCGGGCAGGCCAGCGGGCCGTCAGGCGGAGAGCTGCTGTCTATCAGGGGAGTGTCGCGGGTGGAGTACGACGGGCCTGCAAGACCCGCGCTCGCGCGGAGCTTTGTTCCGGAGGCTATGGAGTCCTCTGTCAGATCACCCGGGCCCTCGGGCGATCGCTGGCCGATGGAAAGAGCAAATCGCTGCGCGACGCTACTTGTGCGGCCACCCGTCGCAGCGAGCACGGAATCCCTTTTGCCTTCCGCCATTTGCCCGCTGCCGCCGCTGCCAATCACCATGAGGCCTTTGCTCTCCATGGCCGAGTCAATGCTCTCCCACACCTGCATGAACACCGCTTCACGAAACTTCTGCGCGAGCATGTCGTCGCGCCATAAGCGCTGCACCAAGCGCAGATGGGGGTCCTTGGTGCTAGGGAAGCTACGCAGGGCCTCCTTCACGCGTCGCGGGTACTCCCACGGCTCCTCCTCGCCCACCTCGTCACCCCTGCTGCTGCATGCGCTCTCGCTGCTGCTGCAGGTCGTGCTACTGTCAGTGCCACGATCACGCCGGCCCCTCGCTGGCCGCCTCCCGCTCTCGTAGGAGGCCCGCGAGACAAAGCTGCTGCCGCGCGGTAACTTCGTGGTGCCTTTCGCTGTCTTTGACTTTCTCCTCTTCTTGTCACGGCCCGCTGGCGATACGCCCTGTGGGCCTTTCCCTTTAGGCTTCCCCGCGGCGTGCTTGGCCGTTCTGCGTGAGGAGGTGGTAGACGCGCTCGTGGGCGTGGGGGCCGCGCTGCCGTCGGCAAGGCTTCCCCTGCGACCCTTCATGAGCTTGTGCAGCACAGATGCCTTGGAGGAGATGGGCCGCGGTTGATCCGAGGCTCGGGTCGCCTTCTGTGCGCTGCCACCCTTCCTCGTCTTCACCGACAACGGACTGTCTGCGGGATGGAGAGATTCGGTTCCCGTGGTGGTGTCGGCGTCCTCTACCGCGATGAGGATGCTGGGTGTCGTGGAAGCGTTCGAGGCACGTCGGTGCACGCCGCCGTGGCCGTAGCTGGTGTTGCTGCTGCTGATGGTCACACTGCGCCGGCGTAACACCTTGGCAGAGCCCAGCGGCGTCCCCTCGGCAAATGCGCTGGGGCTGCGCGTCGCGGTGCTGTCCCGTGATGTGTCCTCTTTGGGCCGCAGCGCGGACTCGCCACTGGTGCCCGTGCCGCCGCTGCTACTGCTGCCGCCCTCTTGGGACGGGTAGGGCAACCCAATGGCCGTTGGCGTCAAGGGCACGGCAATCACAGAAGGACGGTGGCAGCGGTCGCCGCCGCCGCCGCCCTTGGCCCCTGCGAGGCCCACCGTCGCTGCGCTAGGGGCGCGAGACTTCAGGATGGACGGCGCGCCCGTCGGAAAGTCTGTTGCCGCACTACCGTTAGGGGAAAACACATGGGTCTCGTCATGGGTGCCTGTCGTGAGGCTGTTGCTGCGGCTGGAACTGCCTGTATGGCTCGAGACCGACGGGGACCCGGACGTGCTCAGGGAGGAAAGGGTGGACGGGGAGTCTGTATCGAGCAGAAAGCCTTGGAAGGCACCAGCGAGGGGTGCATCATCGGCCAGTTTGTCATTGTGTTTGAGGCTACGCCGCTTCCCATCCGTCTCCTTGTCATTGACGTCTCGTGTATCGTCGCCAGGGTGGCTATCGAGGCCGTCTGCGCTCGCGCGGCTTGAAGTCACCCCTGTCGCCGGTGCGGCAAGGCTGTTGCAGCTTCCGTGCAGCCTTGACAGACTGCGATTCACCATGGCGCTGTGCCGGCGCTGCTGTCGCTCCATGAGGTAGCGGCTCGCGTGCAGGCTGCGCTCCGCCTCCTGCATAAGACGGTACGGACAAAAAGGAAGCATTCGGGGAAGGACCATCTCTCCGCAGTAGTGGCAGCGCTCGATGCGGCAGTGCAGGCGGTGCTGAAAAATTCTCCCCACCTCGACACGCTCGCTGCAGCGCACGCAGCGCGCCCAGTTCTCCTCCTTCTCACAGCTCTGCATGTGCATGGCGTACTGGGCGGCCGGCATGGTCATGCCGCACCACGGGTTCCCACACGTCACGAGGCCGCCGCCGCTCTCCCGCTGCTCCATGGCTTCGTCAATCAAAAATTGAAAAGGGTCCGGCGGTCGCTCCGTGCACACGCGCTCTACCCATCCCTCGACCAGGTCGCGCAGGTGGAAGCGCGCCATGTACTCGTTCCGGTCCTCCACCTCCACGAGGCGAGACTCAACCCCGAAGCGAGCCATCGTCGCTGCAATGCGTGTGTGTGTGTGTGTGTGTCTATTGATTAATTGTCGGTTGCCACTGTCACTGTGGATCACGCTGGGGGGCGTGTGTGTATAGTCCACGTAAAAAAGATAATTTGAATAAAAAAGAAGAAGAAGGTTTGATGATAACACCGCCGTAAGCAATGTACAGCCTGTTTATTCAAACTGCCTAGCACTGTCAGACGGTGCTGATGCTTTATTTTGCGGTGTGTTTCAAATTTTGAAGATGCTCGAGAGAGAGAGAGAAATATATAATATGAAAAAAAAAGAGAGCTGGAATAAACTCTTTTCTCAAAGAGACACACAAGACTTCTCTCCGTGTGTAGGGGATGTTAGAGCGTCAGCAAGCAGGCGTACCTCAGAGACAGTGTTGTATGACGGAGAGGTCCTGGTAGTATAGGGAAACGGTGGAATGGTGAGTATAGCCAACGCGCGTAAGGCTGTGCGAGGCCCGTTCCAAGAAGAGAAATTTAAAAAAAAAAAAACTTTACAGCGCAAAAGAAGGGAAAGAGACGTTCGAATAGGCACAGAAGGAGAAACAAAAAAAAAAAAAACTGAGGCCTGAAGAAAAACCGCCAAAAATAAAAAATGAAACCCCTAGAGGAAAGTACGCTGAAGTGACAGATGACAGAACAAGGAAAGAAAAATAAGAAGTGAACTCAATCTTTAAAAAAAAAAACGTTCAGGTGAAAAATGCAAAGGCAAAACAAAAAAAAAACGCGCGAACACAACACGAAGAAAAGAAAAATATTACAGGTATCGCAATGGAGACGAGGGTTCCAGCAAAAAAAAAAAAAAAACAGTCGGAGCTCCCAAATAGAGAAGGAAGTTGTTGATATTTTGTTTAGGAAACAAGAAAGGCAAAGTGGAGGAAAAGGGTGGTGGTGCAAAAAAAAAAAAAAAAAGTGAAAAGTGAAAAGAAGAAAAGAGGAGAAGGAAAATTTAAAATTTACAAAAAGGCGAACCAAGGCACGCAGTGTTTCTGATCCGAGATGGAATCGCCGAGCCAATTCAGAATTTCAAAGAGAGTAAGAAAAAAAAAAAGTTCAAGAGCAAAAGCAATTTCTTTGATATGGTGTCCGCAGAGGAAAATAAAAAGTTTGTCTCGTACACACGAGCGTCTAGGTGGTTATGGATCTGGTGTCACAATTTGTGCAAGACGTGAGTTCCAATCAAACGAAACAGGAAGGAAAGAAAAAGAAAGGAGAAGGAAAAGGCAATGCACTGTGTATGGTGTGAGAACAACAGTGCGCTATCATAACATCAAAGGCGGGGAGTGAAAAGACGTGACGCGAGTTGAGAAAGTAAACTTTAAAAAGGAGCACAAGTCGCAAGAATTTTTTTAAAAAAAAAAGTCAAAAAAAAAAAAAAAGATGAGATGGAGGAGAGGAAGAACGGGAAACGGAGCAGAAATAATACTATTTTTCTTTCAATAAATATGTATGAAGTGTAGATTGGCAATCGAAGAAGTACTTTCTTATTTATTTTTCTTTTTACACAAACGCGAAACGCGCGCTCGTGCGTGTACGTGCGAGACCGTGTGCACAGAGCGCACTCAGTGAGAACGGAGAGCCGCAGGGGCGACAAGTTACGCTCTTCCTCTTCTCGCACACAGAAGGTCGGTCAACGCGATGGACAACGTGTCCACAAGGAGAAGAAGCAGGGGGTATGCTCGATGCACGCGCACACACACAGAACCCCACAACGCAAAGAAAAGTGATACACGCTAGGTAGTGATTATAGTGATAATAATTACGTGTAAAAAAAAAAAAAAGAAAAAAAAAGAGGACTGGCCAAAAGAGCAAGAGGGTTGGGAGACGCGGTTGAACCTCTCGGAGCAGAAGTTTTCGTTTATCGCCTCCCTGTACTTTCTTTCTTTTCTGTGTGTTTTGGTTCTTATAACTATTCTTTCCCTGGCCCCGCAAACATACACATCCCAGACGGAAACATGGGGAGAAAGAGAGAGTGAGAGAGAGAGAGAGAGAGGAAACATTTGAGATGGTGGTGGTCAATGTTGTGAAGGAAAAAAAAGAAACAGTACGCAGAAGAGCATACCAACGCGTGCATCGTTTGCATGTGGAGCACGCGTGAGCTCCCTCCCGCTGGAGGTGCGCATGGATGCGGACTGTGAAACGAAAAGTCCATTCACCACCGTGATGCAGGGCTCCTTCATGCGTTCTGTTTTTCTTGCATCTTCTTTCTTTTCTTTTTTTTCCAAGGTGGCACACCTGGTGTAGCCCACACTTTGGGTACGCAAGGGTGGAAGCGGTGATAAAGTCAACCGAACACGTCATTCTTTCTTTACAATAACTCCACTGAATCTTTTCTTTTCTTTTTTGCTTGCTTCTCTCGTGCTGCGTTTTATGTTTTGCCTTGGTGTACTCGTGAAACGTGCGTGTCCGTGCGCGTGTGAGAGCCCAGTGTTATGCCCTGGGCGCATTCATCTCTGGAGGCGACGGGACGGCACACAAACGAAAAAGAGAGACGTACGGATCGTAAGGGGTTTAATGGAATAATAAGAAAATAAAATTGAGTCTTTTGAATAGAGTGATGTCAGTGAGGCCCAACGGACGTTGCAACAAGACGTGCCAGAGGAAAGCCGGAGCTCGTGGCTGTGGCGTCGAAAGAACCGCAATAAGGCAAAAAATGAAGAGGAGAAAAGCAGACAGGCAGGCAGAGAGGACGGGGACGTCAACAACTCTCTCTCCCCACCCGCAGGCGCCTGCTCGCGCACACACATGTACACACGACACGTGACTGGCAGCTTTCCTCTTTCTGTTGCGCATACCACAACCTCTTCTCGCTCTCGTTGGCGGTGGTTTCTTTTTTCTTTTTTCCTCCTTCCGCTCTCAATGGCTATGTCCGTGCCCGTGGGCATGTCCATGGCCGGCGCCCTCATCGCTCCCCTCCTGGCCCTCTGTGATGCCGCAACTGCCACAGCACGGGCAGTAATTCAGTCGCGAGCGCTCCTTCAGCGTGTAGGCATCCCACGGCTCCTCGCCGCCGTCAATCAGCGCGCGTACAGGCGCCACAAGAAGCACCACGCCGCACCCTGCTGCCGCTGCGGCGGCCACCCTGACCGTTTCCTCGTCGTCCGCCACGCCAGACGAGGTCGAACCCTCGCCAGCCGGAGCAGCAGAGCGATATTCATCGGTCCGCAGCACGGCTACCTGCCGGACGGCGGCGTGAGGCCCTGTTGTGAAGGCCTTCAGCGCCTTCTGCAGCTCTGTGGCAGAGGCACCAATGAAGGCGATGGGCGGCCGATACGCACAGCAGTCAGATAGGGTCGCAACAGCAGCGGCTCCACTGTCCTTGTCGACCTTCGCAGATGCTTGCTGGTGCAGTGCGGTGTGGCACGCATCCAGGACGAGCTGCGCGTGCTGCGCCAGAAAGCCCGTGGCCTCCTCCAGCGCGGTTCGATAATCCTCTGCCGGGGCCTTGGCTTGAGTCCGCGTCGAGGGCGGAAGGAATGTGTAGGGCAGCCGTACAATGAGAGCTGCGGTGCGCAGAAGCACATTGTCCGGCTGAAGGGAGGCAAAGCCGAGGGACCAGGCCAGTGAGAGGGCGAGGCGGCTGCCGCAGGTGGCCGGGGGCAGGTCCGTTAGGTCCACCACCACCACCGTGTCTGCGCTTGCTGAACGAACGTTTTCCGCGGGATTGTTTTTCCTGTTGAAGGCGTCCTGTGGCCATGCCTGTTGACTGCAGTAGTGTGTGCAGACAATCGCCTTGCTGTTGCCCGTGCGCGTGGACGGTCGCGTGAAGTCGGCGGGCAGGGCGGGGCCGGCCCCACCGGTCTCCGCCACCTCGGCGAGCTTCTTCAGCTGTTCATTGGTGGTGCCAAAGTCCTGTGGCAGCAGGGGCACCTCATCATAGCAAATGTCATAGACGTTCCAGAGCTCCTTCCATGCCATCGGCAGGAGTGGGTTCACTGCTTCCGCAGTACCAGCAGCGGCAGCTGTGGTGGTGGTGGTGGTGGTGGTGTCTGGTGCCGCCGTCACGGACCCGTTGTCCTTCGCGCCGCCTGCAGCTTCGTGCGACAGCTGATCCGCGACGACGGACGGGGCCTGGATCCCAACGGCGAAATGAGCAAAGGTCATGGGCTTGGACTCCAGCTGCACCACCACCTGCTGCTCCTCCGACGTGCCGGCTTTGCTCGAGGGCCCCTGAGGAAGCAGTGCCGCGGCTTCAAAGATGTTCTGCGGAGGTGGGCACTGCACGTGGCGAAACCCACGGAGATGCAGCAGCGCCGCCTGGGAGTTCTCTGGGCAGGCACCCTTGCCACGAATGCGAAGAAACATGTGTTCTTGATATTATTTTTTTCGGAGTGAACAGTGAGTGTCGCTTTGCACTTCACTGTGCTAAACGAGAATTTCTCAGAAACGTCAACCGCGAGGCCGAGTGATGAAATATAGTTTCTTCTTTTTTTGTGAGTGGCGAAAGTGTGGTGGTTTTCCAACGCTCACAGGCCTACTTACAGTAGTTCAAATACGGGGAATAAGATGGCAATAAAGTAATGTGTGTACGTGATTCCACGCGTGCGTCCAAAGGGATTCTATTTGCTTCCTTGCTTTTGAGTGACAAGATCATCAAAAAAAGAAAAGAGAGGTGTTCAGACATCAGGAAGTCCATCAGAAGTATCGCGGCTTCATGAATTTCTCTTTTCTTTCGTCCACAGTGCGCGTGGACGCATCCTAAGAGAGGGGAAGGGCGCACACCGCTTCACAGGCCAGCATCGTCCATGCGACGTGCTGTCTGGAAGGGCAATGGGGAGATGAACGCGCAACGGGAAAGGGATAGGGAGAGCACTGCGGCGCACCTGTCCCGCGTCACGTCGTGTCCCATTCGTTCCGTCGATGCCTCATTCTCCCGTTCTTTGACCCCACCGGTCAGACAGCCATGTGTCTATGCATGCTGACGCGATGCTGCTGCACATGCTCGTAGATGAATATGGTGCGCTTGCACGATTGCGTCACCTGCTTAGTCCATTCACAAGCACTGTGATTACTGTTGCCCTTTGTCATCAGGCGTAGCGTTCTTCCGTACGAGCGCCTCGTTGGTGTTCTTGTTTTTGTCATTGCTGTTTTTTGCGTGGTGCGAGAAAGGGAAAGAAACCGTAAAATTGCGAGAAGGAAATGAAAAGAGATGGAGACAAAAATAAAATTATATATGCAGCACACACACACACACACGTCAGCAGAAAGGGGAGAGGTGTACGTAGCACAACCACTCACTCCAATGCCACGTGCCCTGCCCATTCCGTTGTCTCTTCTTTATTTTCTTTTTCCTCAATTGGGTCGCATTCCTCTCGGGGGAAACGGTTAGATGAGTATAGATAGATTCGTGCAACAAATAACAAAAGTGCAACAAGCTATAAAGAGAGAAGACAGTACCACACGGCGATCTGTTAACAGTATTACTATCCTTTTATTTCTTTTTTGAGGTTGTGTTTGCCGCGCTTCCTTCGTCATCTTTCCAACGTACCCTACGCTGGCGGCAATAAAGGAAAACGTGAATTGGTCCATAACACCTTATCACAAGGAGGCACGGAAGCACGGAATGCTTGGTGGAAGAGGGTGAAAGGGAATGAAACGTTAGTTTGGGGAAAAAGAAAAACTGAAGCGTTCGACAAGATGCACGAACGCTCCACTGAAAGAAAGAAAAACAGAAGACCAAAGGAAAAGACAGGCAGAGAGACCGAATAACGTTGCACGCGTGTTGAGAACGGAAGTGAATATATTTTTCAAAAATGCAGGGAGGCTCTTTGCCGTAGTGAGATGGGCAGACAACGGTGACCTACCGCCTCCTTCCAAGAGACGACGACAGTCAGTTGGCAGCACCAGAGGTAAGCAGAACATATTTTTACAGCATTCATCATTACGATAAGTCCTCACCTTCTGGCTCCCACCATCACCTTACTGATCTTAGCACTTCTCATCGCGACACGTTGTGACTGCTGCTGCCGTCACACACCTTTCTTCTCTGCTCCTTTCATTTTTTGATTACAGCTGATCGCCGTCCAGCCCTTCCACCCTCGCACGCCGGAACGCATTCACAATCTTGTTGGCGTTGATGTGGTGCTGGCGCACCTGACGCCAGAGCGCGCGCGCACGCAGCCGGCGGGCCCCATCCAGGTACTTGCCGCTGCCGTAGTCTCCGTCTTCCTGCGCCTTCGCCACCATGTTGTCGAGCTTGATGAGCATCGTCTTGGCTTCCTCATCGAGGCCTTCCGGATCGAACTCCTTGTCGTAGACCGGCTCGGAGACAGGGATGAAGCGCGAGCAGAGACCGCAGAGCAACACCACCAGGGACACCACGGAGCAGCTCACCCACTGGTCAGAGCGCAGCGGCGTGACTTGCATGAAGTCTCCAAACGTCTCCACCGCCACCACCTGGAACCCAATGCAGAAGCCGAGAATGAGGATAAAGGGCTTGGAGCGGCTCCACATGCCCTCGAACATGTTCAGCTCTTCGTACAGCTTGCGGCAGTTGAACATGTGCGCCAGTGTCGAGAGAACAAAGATGTTGAAGACAACCGTCTGGTGCTCGCGCCCGCCGCGCTCACCCGCGCGGAACCACACGGCGCCGAACTCCTCGGTGGCGAGGGTTAATGCGAGCATGTAGATACCGGGGACACCAATGGTGATGTCCATTCGGCGGGACAGGAGCGGGGCCTTGCGGCTCACAGGGCCGCGACGCAGACACTCCTCGGAGGGCTCCTCGGTCGCCAGTGCAAGCGCGGCCAGTGTGTCCATGATCAGATTCACCCACAGCAGCTGCACCGTCGTCAGAGGAGAGGACGCGCCGCTGGCGATGATGCAACCAATGAAGGTGAGAGCGACAGACACAAAGTTCACGGTGAGCTGGAGCTGCAGGAACTTGCGGATGTTGTCATTCACGCAACGGCCCCACACCACGGCGCGCTGCACAGAGCGGAAGTTGTCGTCAAGAAGCACAATGTCAGCGGACTTCACCGCAATGTCCGTGCCGCTCTTCATCACAAAGCCAACATTCGCCAGACGCAGCGCAGGGGCGTCGTTCGTGCCATCACCCGTCACAGCGACAACCTCGCCACGCGTCATCAGCATCAGCACAAGCAGCTGCTTGTCCAGTGGCTGCGAGCGCGCCATCACGGTCATGTGGTCCAGCACAGGCCAGAACTTCTGCATGCGCTCCTCGTCACCGTACGCGTCGTACACAAGGTTGCGGAAATCCTGGCCGGTCATGGCAACGTCCCCAAAGTAGGGGTTGTAGATCCCGCATTGACGAGAGATAGCAACGGCGGTGTCGAGGTTATCACCGGTGCACATGCGCACTGTCACGCCAGCCATCTGGCACTTGCGGACGGCATCGGGCACCTCGGGGCGGAGCGGGTCCTGGATGCCGAGCAGACCAAGCCACACCAGTTTCTTCTCAGGTTCCGTCTCGGGTAGCGTGCTGACGCCCTCCAGCACCGTGTAGGCAACGCCAATCGTGCGGTTGGCGGCGTCGGCAAGCTTCTTCACCTGCTCGGCAATGCGCTTGCGAATCTCATCAGTGATGGGGGCCTCGTCACCAGCCTCGTTGACATAACGGTCGCACAAGGGCAGAATGCGGTCCGAGCCACCCTTCACGTGGTGAATGTACGAGCCATCGGCCTGCTTCACCACAGCGCTCATGCGCTTGCGGTCGCTCGTGAAGGGAAAAATAATGAAGCCACGCTCACGGGCGTCCTCACGGAGGTGTTGATGCGGGCGACTGTTCATGTCGTTCCGATTCTCCTCCGTCATGCACGCACGGTCCACGAAGTCGAGCAGCGCGTTGTCGGTCTTGTTGCCCTTGTCAGGACGCCACTGCCAGTACGGCGACACCGTACGGCCCTCCTTGTCGGTCGTCTGCACAGACTTCTCGCTGGAGCTGTTGACGGCGATGCCTTCCATGAGCTTGGCCTTTGTCTCCGCCTTCACGCCAGAGATGTCAATCGGCTCCGGCAGATCACCAGGGCGTTTCAGCGCAAAGTGCGCCATGCCAACGTAGCCCTGCACAACGCTCATCACATTCTGCGTCAGCGTGCCCGTCTTGTCGCTGCAAATCTGCGTCGCATTGCCCATCGTCTCGCACGCACGCAGGCGGCGCACCTGGTTGTTGTCGTCATGCATCTTACCCTGCGAGTACGCCAGCGCAATCGTCACCGCAAGCGGCAGGCCCTCGGGCACCGCCACCACCACAATCGCAACGCACAGCAAAAAGTAGTCGAGGAAGTGGCGTGGATCCGTGCCGGGAGTGCCCTGCATCATGCGGAACGCCTCCATCACACCAAGGACCGTGAAGAGCAGCATCGCAGCGGAGAGACCGACGCGGCCGATCAGTTCTGCCAGATCGTCGAGGCGCTCCTGCAGGGGCGTCGGGCGAGGACCACTGCCGCTGCGGGACTCCATCAGCAGCTTGCCGCCAAAGGACTGCTCACCGACCGCGCAGGCCAGCATGTAGGCATTCTCCGCGGTGTTCACCACGGTGCCAGTGAGAATGATGGGGTGCTCGGCGTTCTTCTTCTTCGGGTCATTCTCACCCGTCACGCTGCTCTCGTCAATCACAACGCTCATGCCCTTCACAAAGAAGCCGTCCACGGGCGTCACAAGACCAGGCGACAGGTTCACCAGGTCACCCACCACAATGTCCGTGACATCAACCACCTGGTCCTTCCCGTCACGGATCACGCGAATGGGCTGCGCCGAGTTCTCCTCCGTCAGCTTGTGGAACTTCTGCTCCTTGCGGTAGTCGTTGATGGACGAAACGCTGGTCACAATCATGACGGAGCACACAATGGCAAACCCTTCGATCCATCCAGTTTTGTAGTTCACCTTCGTCTCACCGGGCTCTGGCACCGTCAGACCGAGGACGAGCGAGACAATCGCAGCAGCCGTCAGTAGCTGAATCATGCTGTCCTGCCATGCCGCCTTGTAGATTTGCCAGAAGGTGAGGGGAGGGTCCTCTGGAAGCGCGTTCCGGCCAAACACCTCACGGCGGTGCTCAACGGTGTTACTCGCAGCGCCAGACGTGAGGTCCACGCGCAGTGCTTTGGCAATCCCCTCCACCTTGCCGAGCTTCTCGTACTTGGGCATGCCTTCGCTCGCACGAGCAAAGATGTCCTCGAGCGGGACTTGGATGTCCGAGCCAACGTCCTCACCACCAACCATGCGCACGGCGGTCGTGCCGCGCGCGCGGGCAGAAGAGGCGAGGCGGTCGAGCCGAGACTTCTCATATGCAGTGATATCGTCATCCTGGTTCGTGCCGTAGTCGCGATCCTTGGCGGACGACAGAATCGCCGCTGTTTCCTCCGTGCTGGACATGGTATTGGTTCACGTGAAAAGTTGTGTGTAGTGTGACTGTGTTGTACCTTACGTGTGTCGGCGTCCGTGTGTAGGTGGGTGTGGGTGAGCACTGAAGGGAGCGTACTTCGACGCTTTATTTGTAAAAAGAAAAAAAAGGACTTTGCGTGTTCCTCCTGACACACAGCTCGTGGGGCGAGCGAATGTGGTGGGAGAAGAAGAGGGTTTCGGTAAGACAATGAGGAAAGATAAATTGCCGATAGATGTTGATCTACAGGGTGACCTCGCTGTGAAACGGAGGCACCGAATAACGAAAGAACAAAAGAACAAAAGAAAATGACAGGGAATGGACGCTTTCCCCGGGAAAGGCTGAAATTGTTCCTTGACAAGATAAGCGTCCCTTCAACGACAGACGATGAAGTTTATTGCTATATGTTTTTCTTCTTTTTAGCGAATGTTTGTATACGTGAAAGCGGTCGCCACTCCACGGCGCGGAGGGAGAACACAAAGATATAGATGAAATATAAACCTTGCGCATGAATTCGATTCGAAAAGGGGGGAAAGTGTTGTTACATGTTAATTTTGCGCGATCATGTGATTGCATTCAATCGAGTTTTTTTTTTGAGTTTTTTGTTTTTACCCCGCTGCAACGACACAAGGAAGAGGCTCGCCATACTTTTCATCTGCCCAGACCACTGAGCTATGTCAGCCAGCACGCGTGTGTGATGGGGAAGGGGAAGCAAAACGGAGAGAGAGAGAGACGGTGACAGTGAGAACAAAGCAGCGCGGTTGGATGGGAGCTAGTCACCAAGAAGAAATACCACCCCACGCCCTTTATCCGCACACACCTTCTGCTCCTTGCTCCTCTTTCAGCAGCTTTTCCTCTCTCACGCGCACTCGACTGGGGCGCCCTCCTCCCTTCCCCTATGAACAGGAAGACGCTCATGACACGCATGTGCTGTCACTTCCTTCCTCCTCACTACCCAGTAGAGGAAGGGGAAAGCTTTGCCCCTCTTGTAGAAATGAATGAGAACGAACCCTCATTTCCTGCTCGATGCATCCCTCTCTTCTTTTCTTCTCTTTCATATTTTTTTTAATGATAAATCATAACAGTTAGCATTGCCTTAATGAAATAACAACGGGAACGACGCGCCAACAGACAATCGAAACGAAAAAAAAAAGAAGGAAAAAAGAGACTCGATGTTGCAGACGGCAACTTCAATCCCAACACCAACCGGAGGGCGCAGAGAATCAATGCAGCGAAGAAGAAAAGGCAACGATGACGGTGCGTTTAACAACAACAAAAAACGGTGGAACGTTGGCTCCGGCGCTGTCGTCCGCCTGTGGTAGCGGAGCGATGACGGCACATCGCCCATTTGTTGACACACGAGCAGAGAATTTTTAAAAAAGATGCGAAGGAAGAACGGGGGACAAAAAAAAAAGAGCAGATCCATATGCACGCACGTTGAAGGTAGCACACCGGAAGGACAACCTCGCGTCCTTGCATGCGGGGCGTGGCAAGGCATTGCTGCAAGGACAGAAAGCGCAACACAACACAACACACAAAGGAAGCACAGCGGGGGTCTTTCCTTTTTTCTTTTCTTCTCTTTTCTTTTTTGAAAAGATGGAACGTTGCTGCTCTTTTCCTGTGTTTGTGTGCGCATGGATAGTTTTTGTCACGTGGAATGCTGGTCTGACACACGGAAGGAAGAGAGAAGTAGCCATTTAAAAAAAAAAAAAACTTTTTTAAATCACTGCGCTTCCCTTTTCTTCCGTCCTGCAGGTATTCATGCCTCCCTGTGAATGCTACCGCAGGTGTGCGTCTGCGCGTGCAGGACCCTCCGGCGTACCCTGTTCGGCTCCTTCGGTGTACTGCAGTTTGACGCTTCAACACGGCTCTTTTTTTTTTTTCTCTCCTTCTTTTTCATCTTTTTTTTTTTTTCTTCGCCACCGACCGCCGGTCCCTCGATTGCTTAGAGGTCGCGGAGCATCGAGGCGTTCATGAGCATGCTATCGCAAACCGCCTCCAGATGCGTGGTCTGCTCCTTGAGGTGGTGCAGCGCCAGCAGCGTCTCGATCTTCTGCGCGAGGGGCGCGTTTGGCTTGCCCTCCTTCCCGTTCACGTACTCCTCGGACTTGAGGGACTTGATGATGTTGTCTGTGTTCATGGCGACGGAGTGCACCAGCGCGGTGACGTAGTCGCTGGCGGCGTCGCTCATGATGTTGTGGAAACCAGACGGCATCTCGGGAATCTCCACCGTCGCGAGACCGAGCAGCTGCACCGGGTCCACCTCAATGGCGACGGGCACCTCACGCAGCACGCCGCGGGCCACGACGCCGCTCTCCTTGAGGAAGTTGCCCTCCTTGCCTACCTTCCCGCTCTTGCGCTCCAGGTCGTGGTACTGCAGGTACTCCTCGGTGGGGACGTAGGCGCGAAGGTACGGGCGGCCAAAGATGCCGGTGCGGAAAGGGTCGTAGTACATCATCACCGCCGACTTGCCCTCCGCGCGGAGCTCCATGAGCTGCGACAGGATGGTGCGCGAGAAGGGGTTGAAAGTCGCGCTGCCCACGACAAAGGCACCGACCTGAAGCGTGTCGAGCATCTCACGGTGGCGAATGACGTCGAGCTGCTCGTACGCCTTGCGGCGTGCCTGCCGCTCCGCCTCCCGGCGGGCGTACTGCTGGGCGCTGGTCTCACGCTCCGGCGCCTGCTCCACGCGGGGGTTGCCATCCACCTCCGTGATCGACACCTCCTCCTGCAGCTGCAGACCGCAGAGACGGCCAAACACAGCGCGGTGCTTCGAGGCCTGGCGCGAGAGAGAGAGCAGGTGGGTGAGGGCGGCGTAGGTGATGCGCACCTTCTGCACCTGCGCCGGGGGCACAAGCTTCACGCAGCCATCGGCGTCCTGGAGCTCGTGCTCCACGTCAATCTCAGCCGGGCGGGGGGCTAGCGGGAGTTCAGGGAAGCCAGCGAACATATTTTTTTTGTTGTTGTTGCTGTGCTCTCTCTTGAAAACGTCAGAAATGGTAGAGACTAAGGGTTGTGGCGGATCAGGGATCTCTTGAGGTGAAGAAGAAGAAGACGTGCAAAAAGAACTCAACCTTCGACGAGTTATCGAATGTGCGGCTTTTTTTTTTTATGTTTCTTGCGAGAAGAAAAAGTGAGCAAAAAAAAAGTCGATTTGTTAGGAAAAGGTGTGAGACCGAGTGGAAAGAAGAAGGGGCATCATTCACACGGGCAGGATTCGATGTGGTTGCCGCCGTTCGTTTCCGCCACCTTCAAGGCAGCATGCGCGGCGATCAGAAGCATCCCTGGAATCGCAACGAAGAGAGAGAGAGCTCCCAAGAAACAAGCGTTCGGCGTCCACGCAAAGGGAACAGCCTCCCCGGCAGTAGCCATCGTTTATATTTCTTCTTTCACGCATAGTACACCGTGTTGCATAGAGCGATGAACGGCGAGTAGAAAGAGAGGGTAGGAAGAAGGCGTCGGTGAGAGTGCATCTCGCGCGAGCACCGCCATGGGGCATCCCCTGCTGTGCCGCTTCCTTTCTTTCCATGTGGGAAGATGTCTGTTTGTTTGTTCTTGTGTTTTCGTGGTTGCTGTTATGAATCACATCGTGTCAACGCAAGCAAGTAAACGATGGGGGAAATGGGAAGTCACCAACCGTACATCACGACGAAAGAGACCAGAAAAGGCAAAGAAGGAAATCCTGGAGCAGAAAATGGAAGAAAACAGGAAAGGTGATAAATAAATTAAAAAAAGGAATGGAAGCTGGATGGAGAAGTACACTTCATCGCAAGTTCCTCCTGCCATTTTTCTTCCCGTCAGCTCCACTTCCTCCTACCCTTATGATATGGGTTACTTGCATGAGGGGACTCTTGCGCGTGGCGGACACGGTAAAGTGCCCCAGTACGACGTGCTTCCCCCATTACGATGGTTTTCCTACTTCGATGTGTTCACGTTATATATGGGAAGGGGAAAGAGATTGTGAGGACGTGATCGAAGGGGAAAAAAAGGAAGTGCGTACAACACATTGTCATGAAAGCTCACAAGAGAACACCATCTTTAGAAAGGGGAAAAATAAACAGAGAAAGAATGGCGGAAAGGTAGAAGGGGGGAAGAAGAAGAAAAAAACGTTTTGGTTCCTTGAATAGGAAACAACGTGAAGAACAGTAAAAGGCTGAATACGTTTCAATAAACGTTAAAATAGAAAAGAAATATGAACAAAGGGTCATACATGCTGTTATAGTGGGAGCGTCCTTCAAAAAACAAAAACAAAAAAAACGCATAATCAGTGATGATCATGAAGGGAGCAGTCCAATCCCAAAAAGGGAAAGTCTGACATAGCAACAGTGTGTGTGTGTGTGTGTGTGAACGACCCTTTCCTCCTCTGCGCAGATGGCGAGCCTGGGGCGGAACGAAACGGAAAGCATTTTTTTTTTCTAAAAAGACAGTCGAAAAGAGAGCTCCCACTTGTGTTTTGAAGACAGATCTTTCATGCGAGATGTTCCTACGCTCGCAATCAACCTCAAGAATAAAGGATGCCCCTCTTCTCTTTTCTTTGCTCTTGTTTTTTTTTTTTTTTGCTTGTGTTTGGGGCTTTGTTCCGCTGCTCGCCAACGGCAGCATTTGAGTCCAGGGAATGTTTCACACGCTCTGTGTATCAAGCCTGAAGCTGGTTATTGTTGTTGTTTTCGTTTACAGAAAAAAGGGGGAGGCTTGACAGTGCTATTCGCTGAAATCTACAGATGGACAGCGGGGGAGAGGGAAAAAAAAAAAAAGAGAGAGAGGGAGGCGCGCACGAGATTGCGCGGTGGCATATACGTGGTGCTGTACGGGATGCCCACTGCCATTCCGATGGGAGAAACAGAGAAGAATGCTCGCCACGGAAACGTGTTTGAATCAATAGTAATAATAAAGTAAAGCGATACCAAAAAAAAAAAGAGGGAAATGGGAAGAAGTGAGAAGAAGTGAGAAGAAGAAAAAAAAAAAGAACCGAAACGTTGAGAGCGAATGAAACATAGAGCAGAGAACATGGTGGGGGGAGCAACGGCTTCGCCACGTCATCAGACTGGACCCCAAAAGAAAAAGAAAGAATACCGCCAGACGTTACCGTACATGGGTTCCCGTTTGCGTGTGTATGGTTCGATAGCAAGACCACAGAGCAAAATACAAATATATGTAAATGGCATTGCAGTGTTGCATTCAAGGGAACGTCGTCGTCGTCGTCATCGAGTCGAGGCGAGAAAAGGGGTTAGTGCGATGTGGAGAAGAATTTAAAAAAAAAAAAAAAAAAAGGTGAGTGGGGAGAGGAGGACGTACTGAAAAACGAAAAAAAGAAGACCAGCCATGATGAGAGCAAAGGGGGAAGGAGGTGATCTCGATAGAGAAACGGGAAGAAAGAGAGACAGTGAGTCCTGAGAGGGTGAAAGTGGCTCAGGTTCACGCTGCGCAACACGTTATATTTTAGTGCTTTCTCTTTTATATTTTTCAAAAAAAATGACTTCAACTCCATGATGTACTTTCCGAATATTTAATTTTTTTCGTTTTAGGGGTTGTTATACAATGTCGTGGTATCACACGCGAATGGCAGCAATGACCTCTTCTGCGTGACGCAAAAAAAAAAGAGGCCGCACGACGTTTAGGATGGAGCAACTAGGAAAGGATTGGTTATAACGTTAGCCTACGCTACGCCCCGCCACCAAGGAAGCGTTCACACCTTTCCCCAGCGACAGGCAGGCAAGTGATCCTTCAAAGGTAAGCAAGGTACATGCCGCTTGTGGATGAACAGCCATCACAGGACAACGTTGTCGTTGTCGTCGTTGTTGTTGTTGTTGTTGTTGTTGTTGTTGATGTTTCTCGCGTAGCGGGAAGCATGTAAGAAGGGAAAGAAGGGAAAGCAAATGGTTGTCAGACATGTGCAAGGCTTCGAGAAGGGGACGGAGAGAGAACAAGGAGAGAACGATCGCGGTGGATCATCAAAAAAAAAAAAAAGGAAAAGACAAAGAAGACGTCCCATATTACGGACTGTTCTTTTCTCTCCTGTTTTTTCCGTTACCTTGCCGCTCCTCCACATGGGTCCCTCTAACAAGAGGACAGCATCGTCAGTAGTTGCCGTGTGTGTCGCGAAGACGCATGTACAGGTCGCGGCACAGGTCCGTCTGCATGTCCTTCTCGATGCGCGCGCGACGGAACGCGTTGACGACCCTCAGCGCGGACACATTGTGTGCGTACGCCTTGTACCACAGAGAAAGGACGCGGGCGTGGGTGGCCTCCTTGGTGACCTCGCCAATGGCCTTGACGGCGGCACGCTCGTCCGCTGTGCGTTCCACTTCCTTGGCCAGCTTCAGCAGCGAGTCACGCGCGTCGGAGTTGACGTTGTCCGGGTCGAACTCGCGAGCAAAGACCTTCTCCTTCACGTGGATCATGCGTGTGCCCATGCCGATCAGCAGCGTCACGGACATGAGGGCAATAGAGACCATCCACTCGCCAAAGGTGAGTGGCTCCACCTGCATGAACTCCCCGAACGTCTCCACCGCAATGATTTGGAAGAGAAGGCAGAAGCCCATGATGGCAAGGAACGGCTTGGACCGCTCCATGCCCTCGAACAGGTCGACCTCGTTGTAGAGCTTGCGGCAGTTGATCATCTGGAATAGCGCACCAAACACAAAAACGTTAAAGACAAACGTGGTGTGGTGGCGATCACCCTTGGTCTCAATCGAGGCGAACCATCTGTGTGCAGTCTCCAGAGCAACCAGCTCAATGATGAGTTGGTAGGCGACAACACTGAAGATGGTCACGTGCATGCGGTTGGAGACGAGCGGAGCCTTGCGGTTCAGCGGTTTGCGTTGCAGGCACTCCTCCGATGCACTTTCCGTTGCCAGTGCAAGCGCGGCCAGCGTGTCCATGATCAGATTCACCCACAGCAGCTGCACCGTCGTCAGAGGAGAGGACGCACCACGTGCCAAGACGGAGCCAATGAAGGTCAGCGCAACAGAGATGTAGTTCACGGTGAGCTGGAGCTGCAGGAACTTGCGGATGTTGTCGTTCACGCAACGGCCCCACACCACGGCGCGCTGCACAGAGCGGAAGTTATCGTCCAGAAGCACAATGTCAGCGGACTTCACCGCAATGTCCGTGCCGCTCTTCATCACAAAGCCAACATTCGCCAGACGCAGCGCAGGGGCGTCGTTCGTGCCATCACCCGTCACAGCAACAACCTCGCCACGCGTCATCAGCATCAGCACAAGCAGCTGCTTGTCCAGTGGCTGCGAGCGCGCCATCACGGTCATGTGGTCCAGCACAGGCCAGAACTTCTGCATGCGCTCCTCGTCGCCGTACGCGTCGTACACAAGGTCACGGAACTGACGGCCCGTCATGGCCATGTCGCCGCGAGTGCGGCTGTAGATCCCACACTGACGTGCAATCGCAATCGCAGTGTCGAGGTTATCGCCGGTGCACATGCGCACTGTCACGCCAGCCATCTGGCACTTGCGGACGGCATCGGGCACCTCGGGGCGGAGCGGGTCCTGGATGCCCAGCAGACCAAGCCAGACAAGCTTTTCCTCCGGCTCCACTTCTGGTAGGCTGTCCGCAGCCTTCAGCACCGTGTAGGCAACGCCAATCGTGCGGTTGGCATCCGTGGCGAAGGTGCGCAGCTGCGCGACGATCAAGTCACGGACGGTGTCTGTCATCACCTCTTCCTTGCCCGCCTCGTCAACGTAGCGGTCGCACAAGGGCAGAATGCGGTCCGAGCCACCCTTCACGTGGTGAATGTACGAGCCATCGGCCTGCTTCACCACAGCGCTCATGCGCTTGCGGTCGCTCGTGAAGGGAAAAATAATGAAGCCACGCTCACGGGCGCGTTCGCGGACCTCCTGATGTGGGCGGCGGTTCATGTCATTTTTGTTTTCCTCCGTCATGAGAACGCGATCGGCAAAGTCGAGCAGCGCGTTGTCGGTCTTGTTGCCCTTGTCGGGCAGCCACTGCCAGTACGGCGACACCGTGCGACCCTCCTTGTCGGTCGTCTGCACAGACTTCTCACTGGAGCTGTTGACGGCGAGACCCTCGACCAAGCGGTCCAGAACAGAGCCCTGCAGGTTGTTGATGCGGACAGGTTCTGGGAGATCACCAGGGTTCGCGACACGGAAGCGCGCCATGCCAACGTAGCCCTGCACAACGCTCATCACATTCTGCGTCAGCGTGCCCGTCTTGTCGCTGCAAATCTGCGTCGCGTTGCCCATCGTCTCGCACGCACGCAGGCGGCGCACCTGGTTGTTGTCGTCATGCATCTTACCCTGCGAGTACGCCAGCGCAATCGTCACCGCAAGCGGCAGGCCCTCGGGCACCGCCACCACCACAATCGCAACGCACAGCAAAAAGTAATCGAGGAAGCGTTGGAAGCCTGCGTCAGGGGCCTTTGTGATGAGGTCGTAGATTTCCATCACGGAGAGCACCACGAAGAGGGTGCCAGCAGCGCCGAGGCCAACACGGCCAATGAGCTCGGCGAGCTCATCGAGGCGCTCCTGCAGGGGCGTCGGCTGCGGGCCACCCTCACCCATGCGGGACTCCATCAGCAGCTTGCCACCAAAGGAACGCTCGCCGACCGCGCAGGCCAGCATGTAGGCATTCTCCGCGGTGTTCACCACGGTGCCAGTGAGAATGATGGGGTGCTCCGCGTTCTTCTTCTTCGGGTCATTCTCACCCGTCACGCTGCTCTCGTCAATCACAACGCTCATGCCCTTCACAAAGAAGCCGTCCACGGGCGTCACAAGACCAGGCGACAGGTTCACCAGGTCACCCACCACAATGTCCGTGACATCAACCACCTGGTCCTTCCCGTCACGGATCACGCGAATGGGCTGCGCCGAGTTCTCCTCCGTCAGTTTATGGAACTTCTGCTCCTTGCGGTAGTCGTTGATGGACGAAACGCTGGTCACAATCATGACGGAGCACACAATGGCAAAACCCTCCACCCAGCCGGTCTTGTAATTCACCTTCGTCTCACCGGGCTCTGGCACCGTCAGACCGAGGATCAGGGAGACGACAGCGGCGGCCGTCAGTAGCTGAATCATGCTGTCCTTCCACGCCTCCTTGTAGATTTGCCAGAAGGTGAGGGGAGGGTCCTCTGGAAGCGCGTTCCGGCCAAACACCTCACGGCGGTGCTCAATGGTGTTACTGTGGATGCCCATGTTCAGGTCGGAGCCCAAGCCGTGGGCAATGTCAGCGACGCCACCGAGACGCTCGTAGTCTGGCATCGCCTCACTCGCGCGGGCAAAGATACTCTCCAGAGGATCCTGCAGGTGGGCTCCCACTGCGCGATCGGTGGTGCTGAAGACCTGCACCGCATCACTGCCGCCACGATAGGAGGCAGGGACGTCGGTGACTGTCACCTCGTGCGCGGTCTTGGCGTTGTTGGATAACATGGCGAAGGCACTTGAAGAGAAGTTCGAATGTGAAACTTTCAATGCCGCTTCGCTTTTCTTTTCTTTTTTTTGCGTGTGTGTGTGGGGGGGGCGAGGAGGAGGGAAGGGGTGTTCTACGTGTATGTGCGAAAGAGGAGAAGAGACCTTCTTTTTCTCAATGCACACACAATGAAGATGATATATGGTATAAGTTTTTGTTGATTTTTCTTTCGTAGTGCAACGGAGAGACGGAAGTGAAACGGTTAGCTTTTCACTAGACAGGCTCGGCGATGAAATGAGAAGATAAGATAAGATGCGAGCGGGGGGTGGTGAAACCTTACCGATAACTGTTTTATTTATTTATTTATTTTTAAAAAAAAACGAGAGTGGTGACACAAGGAAAAAAAACTGGCAAAAAAAAAACTTATATACTGCTGCTTCCGTGGTCGTAGAGTGGGGGGAGAGAGAAGGGGGAGCAACGCAGTGCAACGGGTGTCTGTGTGTGTGAGAGGTTGTTTACGTTTAAAGAAAACTAAAATTAAGGAAGTTTCGCGACGGGTGGGAGAAAACAGAAGAAAAAAAGAGAGAGAGAAGACGGAAACCGGTCAGAAAGCACTAGAGGTGTTGAGAGAAGTCTTTTTTTTAAAGAAAGCAATGAATCCGAGTTTCAGAAACGGAAACGCGGGGGAAAGGCAGGATGGCCTCTTCGAGTTCAGGGAAGAGATCACGAAGGAGGCGGGAGAGACACACAAGAAAAAAAAAGGTGGTAAAAAAAAGTTGGCTGGGCTGGTAAAGAAAGGGAAAAGAAAGCTTATAACGTGTATGGCTTTATGTGCGTGTGTGTGTGTGTGTACGCGCGCGCATGCGTGGCAGAGAGGTCACACGAAAAAAAAAAAAAAATCATGCAAATTGCGTGCGATCATTCAAGCAAGCGAAGAGGAAGGGGTAGACGAAGAGCAAATAGGATGAGAACGAGAGGACAAAGATGCATTCGGTGCGATTCGGTATATCGCGCTAGTTGTGAGTTCGCTGTCCCTCTCACACTTTTTTTTTTTTTTTTGGAACATACATGTACACTTCAGGTAAGGATTCCCTCCATGCGCCGTGGTGAAGAGGCATGCAGATACTTTCGTCGGAAGCACAAGCTTTCTTTCGATGAGATGCACACGTGGGCTTCGTGACAGCCACTTGTCTCTGCCGTAGTTCTGGTTGTGCATGGGGGTTGGTGTCTGATGATCTGATGATCTGATGACCTGTTGTATAGCAAAGGGTAAGAAAGAAGGAGGAGCGACGTAAGATAGCAATGGTCGTAATACTACATAAGGCATGCCTCTGGAAGAGATACGTAATGATGCGGAAAGAGGAGAAAAGAGGAGAAAAGAGGAGAAAAGAAGAGACGCTGCGGGAACGTGACCCCCTCGACGTCCTGCACGCCTCTGCAGACACGCACACACATGCACATGCACAGCTTCACAAACGTATTCGAAGCCGCGCGATGCTGCTGCTGTCAATGGGAAAGACGAACAAGAGTTACGCCACGCTTGCAATATATATAAAGAGAGAGATGGAGAGGGCTTGAAGTAAGGATAGAGAGTCAGTCAAGCAAAGCACGCTTGAAGTAAAAAAAAAAACGGATGAAAAGAGGAAATTAAATGCGAGGGAGACCAGCGCGCTCCAGCGGTGAGTGTGGCTATAAAGGGAGGGAGAGACGGCGAGAGAACGAGAGGCATGTACGTATACCTTTTCATTCACGCTGCGTGGAAGTATTTCTGTTTTTTTTTTTTAGGAAAAGACGAGATGGCAAATGTCATGGTGGATGGGGGGAAAAGGAAGAGGCAAAAAAAAAAGGAAAGAAAGAGAGAAAAGAACTGAAAGAGGAAAACATCCTCCGTTGTGACACTGGTGAGAGCGCGAAGTTCACGCGCATGAAAGAAAAAGAAAAAGACAAGGAGTAGGGCGTCGAGTTCCTCCGCGCTGTCATAGGCTTCTCTTCATTACCCGCCCCAACTTCACACCACTTACGAATATAAATCAGTGGTTATGAAGGACGGGGGAAAGAACAACAATGTATATTTAGAAGCCGAAGTTCAAAGGTGGTCAAGGGTGCGACTATGTGCAGCAACGTTGACGCGCAAATAGCGAGGCGTGCGGGGAGACTTGTAGCATGTGTTCTTTGTTTCTTCTCCTTTTTCGGATTCGTTTGTGACGCGATGGGGACGGCAGAGGGTGAGAAATATAGCCAAGGACATGGGACGGATTGATTTTATATACCCTGTTAAGAGAGCAGGGAAGGCAGGAGGAAAAAAAAACGAAGGAGTGGTTTACATGGAAAGGCACTGTAAAGCAAAAAAGAAAAAAAGAAAAGTATATATGGCTGTTAGCGTATGTGAGTCTAATGGTACATCGAGGAAGAGGGAGAATATGGAAAAGATTCTTTACTTAGAAGCGCAATGGCTTGGGTGAGAAAGAAAGAGAGAAAACAGAAAAACGTCAATGTGGGCTTTAAAAAAAAAAAATGACGTTTAATTCAAAATAAAGCAAAGGGAAAGCTTCAATTCTTCCGAATCTTTTTCTTTCTTTTTTTTTTTTTTGGGGGGGGGGGGTATGTGTCTCTGCGCCTGTGCTTGCTTCCCGGAAGAGGGGTCCATTGAACGCACACGGATGCGCACGCACAAGTTGCTGCTACCCTCTGCGCGCGAGCTGTCAAGACGGGTTCTCTCGCAGATCGTAGGTATGTCTTCCGTTGTGTCAGTCTTGGCTGCCCGCACCTCTTCACAAGCGCTGGCCGCCCACCGTCACCACCACTCCCGGGAGAAGACGCGTCATGTCGGCAAGCTCCGCATCCGCAGCCTTGCTGTCATGACCCGTGCCACCTCCACTGCTGCCCCCGCCGATGGTGCCGAGGACGTTCAAACGGCTTGTGTCGCCATGGCACGCATGGGAACAAAGGAAGCGGCCGAGCGAAACGCGAAGCAGCCCTGGGCACATGACATGCAGCACCGCGGCCAGCCCGCGCATGCCCTCCTCCACTTCAAGGGATGTCAGCGTCTGATGCTTCAAGGGAAGGCGCTCACCACCACGGCCGCTGGCCCCACTGCGGCGCATCTCTGGCGCGCGTGTGGTGGACACAAGGTACACGGTGTTGGAGGCGAACACAAGGCGGTGCAGCCGGCTCGCCACGCAGCCACTGTGAGGGCCCGCTGCGGCGGCGCGCGAGAAGAGGAACGAAGTCGTTGGCGGTGGTGTCGGCGGAGACAACGACGCAGACGGCATCGATGACGTGGGGAGCAGCGGAGCCTGTGGGGGCGGAGAGACAACCGCCTCAAGACACGGGGTCGACCGCCCTTTCTCGTCGGGCAGCATCGTCGTCGGCAGCGAGCTATCGAGGGGCCCTGCGTCGGTGCCCGTGTCCAGCGCAGCGTGGTCCAGAAACAAGGCAAGGTCCATCTGCGAAACACTCGCATCGGTCCAGCCGCGCGCCTCGCGACCACCACGGGTGCCATCCCAGAGACGTGACTCGGTCTCTCGATGCAGCGAACGGGGTGTGGCTCGCACGGTCACAAGGGACCTGGGTGACGCTGCAGCGAAGCCAGCCGCAGGAGGGATGGCGCTTTCTTCGTCCGTATCGGTGGCCGTCAGTCCTCTCGTGGAGTGCGGCGTGTCGAAGGAGAGCGGGCCGTTGCTGCGGTAGCTGACATGGCTGCTCCCCATCCGCCTGTGGGGCGTGTGGTGACCCGCGGTGGTGAGACGAGGCGCTGTGGCGGGGGTGACCATCGTGGTGGCCGCGGCCGCGGAGGACAGTCCCGCCTCCTCTGTCTCCGTGGAGTTGCCAAGGGCCGAGGAGCTGCACGACCGCAGCGACGCAGCGCGCGTGCCGGCGCGTGTGACACGCTTTTTCTCATGGCTGCCGCCACCGCGCGTCTCATCTTGCGTGTTGCCACCGCCGTACGAATACGTCAGCGGTGTTAGATCGGTGATGTACGGGCAGTGACGGATGTCCAGTTCCACGAGACTCGGCAGACGCCAGAGGGTTTCAAAGAGTGTGTGCGGCTCCACAAGCGTCCCGCTGAGCTTCAGGACACGCAGGCGCCGACAGGGCTCAAGGGCGCTCACGCGGCGCAACGCGGTGCAGCCGTGCAGGCGGAGCTCCACGAGGCTGTTCCGCATGCCGCCCGCCAGCGTGGCCAGCATCGCATCTGTGAGGTTGGTGAAGCTCAGGTTAATCCTGTGCAAGGAGCCGCATGCCAGCGCCAGGTTGTGCCGCGGGTCGGAGAGTCCGGCGATGGTGAGGGGACCCACCTCGTGCACCCCGCAGAGGTCCACCTCTGTCACCCACCGCCCGAGCGAGGACACCAGCACCATGTCCGCGTCGGTCATGTTCCCCAGGCCGCCACTCCGCCCTCCGCGTAGCCGCAGCGTGCGGAACTCGGGGCAGAGCTTTCCTAGCATGGGTAGCAAGCCCCGCACGCCGGTGCCACGGTCCCACACCAGTAAGCGCTCATGCAACGTGTGCGTGCCGTCCATTAGTGCCAGCTTGCGCAAGGATGGGGCAGCCAACAACGGGGTGAGGTCGTCGACGGCACTGCAGTGACTGAGGTCGAGAGACGTCAGTCGGGGCAGCTCGCGTGCAAGCACACGCAGGGTCGCGGTGTCCGCCGCGGTACGCGCCAAGCACAGCGTTGTGAGAGTGGCGGCGGTGTGCTTCGCCACGACCGGGATTGCCTGTCGCATGGAAAGGGCGGAACACTGGCGCAGCACAAGGCGCTCGAGGCGGCTGCGCTGCGTGACGCACCGCTCCTGCAAACGCTGCCACTGCCGCGTCGACATCCCTCGCGGCCTTCCGTTGGGGAAAAGAACGCCACTGCTGGGGATGGCAGGGTGGCTGTCGCTGCTGGGATCCCCGTGCGACAGCAGTGCTTCCAGCACGGCCGTCGAGCGCACTGCCCCACCTGTGAGGTCAAGCGTCGTGCTGTTGATGCCGCAGGGCCCCGTGAGCGCGGGGCTGCCTTCCATGGCGTGGCCACAGCCGGAGAGGTCCACGAGGGTGAGGTAGGGCAGGCAGGTGGACAGGTGTGAGAGGAGTGGTGGGTGAAAAGCCGTGCCGTCTGTCTCGTCCTGGGATGCTGCCATAGCGGTGGTGGTCGTGGTGGTGGTACGCGCCGCGGGCACGAGTCCTGTCGGCGCGCCCGCACGCACGGGGCCGGGTTGCCACTGCAGCTGCTCGACAAAAGGAGCAACCACGCCAGCCACCTCCACCACCCCGTGCAGGGCCAGTGGCACGCTGATGCCGCGTGTGCCGGCGTTCAAGAGGGTATCATCAGGCAGGCGAACCTGCTGCAGACGAGGGCACCGCGCCAGACAGGCGACGGAGGTGAGGCTGCGGCACCAGTAGAGGTTTATTTCCTGCAGCGTGTCACGTGTGTGCTCAGCAAGGGCGGTAAGCGTGTCGTCATTCACACCAACGAGACCCGCAACGCTCAGCACCGCAAGGCCCTCGGCAGATGGCGCTGCCGTGACCGTGCGGTGGGCCACCACCTCTGCCACATCCATCAGGTGGTAACACCAATCCAGGTGGAGCTCCTCCAGGCAAGGCAGGGCTGGGAGCAGCGTGCGCAACGCTTCATCGGTCACGTCTGTCCAAGAAAGGTTCAGGGACCGCAGCCGCGTGCACTGCGAGAGGGCGGACACGTCAGAGAGGGAGAAGTGGTTCCCTAGGCACAGCTCTTCCAGAACAGGAGACGCCACCCTTGCTGCTGTGCGAGAGGAAGCACGTGCGGACGTGGACTCTGCGTGCGCGGAGCCGATGCCTGCCAAGGCCTGAATAAAAGCGTGTGATGCCTGCTCTCTCGCCTCGGAGTGGGTGGTTGCGGCGGTGGCCACTGCGGTGGTCACCACGGCTGTCCCTTCTCTATCCGTAGCAGTTGCTCCGTGTTCGTGCAGCCCGGTGCGCCGCAGGTGGAGCCTTGTGGGCGCGTCTACCACCGTCGCGGAGGTTGTCGTCGTCGACAGCATTGCCGCTGCTGCTGCCGCCTCGTCGGACACCACCAGCCGCCGAAGCAGGTGGCAGTGGGGCAAGATAACGTGCCAGCTTGGCGCCAGCACGGAGGCCGAGAGGTTGTCCAGGAACAACTCCTCCACCGTCCTCACGCTTTCAGCGCTGAGCGCGCTCGCAGAGTTTCCTTCAGGGGAAGGCGAGAGACTCAGCAGACGCAGTCGCCGCAGCGAGAGGCCACGCTTCGCCACGGTAGAGCACACCGCATTCGCAACGCGAGCGCTCACGTGGCTGCAATAGAGTGCCACCACCAAGGGAGAGTTCCCGTCGCGTAGGCCCGTGTTGGAGGAGAGGGAAGCGGCTGTCGTGCAACGACTGCCGCTGACCTTGTGGCCACCACTACGGGTGGAAGCAGAGCTCCAGGGGCGGCACGCGAGGCGAGGGAAGGGTGCCTGTGGTGGTGGTGGTGGTGCGTTGGACGGCTGTCCGCGCCTGCGCTGCGCACGGTGTGTACTAGCCCCGCACCACCACCACAACGCCTGCGACACACAGGCCTCCACCTCTTCCTCGGTCAGCCTCTCCAGCGACGCCGCCGAGGTGGCCGTCCCCGTGTTTCCATCCAAGAAGACATGCAGGCAATCCTGCCTTGGCTGCTCCTCTGGTAAAGTGGCGGCCCCGCGAGAGGATGCATCCAAGAGGCACGTGAAATGGCCAACGCGGATGCCTCGCCGCAGCAACAGCTCCGCGGTGCGCACCTCGGACTGAAGGGCAGACCGACCCACCGCGCTCAACGGCATCTGCCAGTGGCATGAGACCGCATGAATGTGCGAGGGTTGCATGGACAAGAACGCGTCGCCGCCGGCGTCCATGGGCACCACATCCCTATGGTGCCGCCACCTGTTCCCCCTTATTGACATGGTCGGTGCCACGGCGAGCGACACCCGCGGAGGCAACGGCAAGGGAGCTAGGGAGGTGTGGAAGAAGGGCGATGCAGACGTGCGCTTCGCTATTGCACGCGCGTAGGCGGCGCACGCTTTATCGTGCCAGGCGCTGACCGCCTCATGCCGTGCCGCATTCAGCACCACCTCACGCCGGGAGCAGGACATCGCGGCGGACAGTGCGGTTTGCCAATGTCGCGCCGCGGAGTCCTCTGAACCGTCGTCCGTGTCCGTGCGGGTGCTCCAGCACAGGGGTGTGCCAGCTGGGAGGGAGGGGTAAGACACCTTCACTACCACCTCCGCTACCGACGGCGGGGTCACCCCCTTCGTTGGCGTCGACTGGAAGGCCTCGCGGAAGATGGGAGAGACGGCGAGGAACGCCAAGGACGGCGCCGGGGGCTGCCAGGGGACGGCTAGCGGGCGGGGTCCTTCCGTTCCTTCCGTCGATTGCGTCACGGGGAGCGGAGTTTTCCCCGCCGCAGCGCGCGCTCGCTGGGCCTGGTTTCCTTTTGCGGCTGCGAGCAGGCTCTGGCCGGTGGTGTTTCCTTTCCTCATGTAGCCCTGCACACACCGGACGACAAGGAGCTGCTGGAACGCATTTGTCCTTCTCCGCGGCTTCTCAGATGATGTTGCCTGAGGTGCGGTCGTGGTGGTGGTGGTGGTGGTGGAGGTAGTGGTAGCGGTGGAGCGCAGCACCACTCTTGGCGACTCTGATCTTCTCATTGCTCAAGGGCACACACAGTCCGTGTAAAGGCTTGTGGGTGGAAAAGAGAGGGAGGAGGAGTGAGAAGACCTGCTAGAAACTGTTGGAAGAAAGAAACGGAAGTAACAGCAAGTAGGAGCAGAGGGAGAAGCAGAAGAGAAAAAAAAATGAGAGAGGCGCGGTTGAGAAAGAATAATTGCGCGTGTGAGCAACGAGACCTTTTTTTTTCTTTCTCTCTCTCGCTCTGGTTTATGCACACCGCGAGAACCTTTCGATTTTTGCTTTATAGAAATCGCAGGTGAATGTCTTGCGAGGGTTATTAAGTCGGTAGAGTTAGGACGGGAATAAAACACCATGAATGGGGAAGGAAAGGAAGACACCCATGAGGGCTTGAAGTAGGGGAGTGCGCCCGCCGAGCAAAAAGTGACCGCCGTTTGGGTGGGGTGTGTGCGGCTGGAGGGCGCCGTTACAAGTCCTCTCACACACCATCACGAACCACGGTCGATACGATGCAATGAGCTTCGAAATTTCTGTGACGATTCTTCTTTTCTTTTTTTTTTGTGTGTGTGTAAACGGCACTCTTTTCGCATCCTTTCGCTGCAGCATGTGCGCGACTCAGAGGTACCTCTTGACAAATGAGAAGAAGAAGAAAAAAACGGCAAGCTTCCCCTCACTACGTCCTCTCTCATCCTCTGAGGTAGGAAGGGGGTGAGAAGGAGAAGGCAATGAAATGTGCTCGCGGCGTAAGGCAAGAAGGCAGCCAAGCACATGACACGGCGGAGCGCCACGGGCCTCTTGTCCATTCACTCTCTCTCTCTTCAGCAGAACATCGACCAGCTCGACCCCATTTTGACGGCGCACACACACACACAAATGCACACCCTTCTTAAGGAATGGCACCGTGGCGGCGCAGCCTGGCCAACACATCTGCTTGAAACTTGGTCAACTCAGCGTTCCGCACCTTGAGCACACCATTCTCTTCTTTTAGGCTGAGGGCAGACGCCGTGAGCTCTGACACACGCTTCTGCACCGTCATGAGGCTCTCCACCAGATGTTGATGGCTGCCGAGGAGGTATTCATCAGAGACAGGCGCCCGTGGCTCCGTGTCTTCCCACCGCCTGGGCTCGTCCAACTTTGTTTCCCGCGTACTCCACTGGATATTCGCGAGCTTCAGCTTTTCCGCCGTTGATGCCAGCTCGGCCTCCAGCAGCGAAACGCGGTCCTCTTGCTCTGCAACAGTCGTCTCCAGCTGCTCTGTGCGCTCACGTGCCTCTACAGCAGCAGCCTCATGCGCGGCGAGTTCCTCACGGAGCGAGGTCACCAGCACACGCAGCTCTTCAAGCTCCCCGTCACATGCCTGCCGCTCAGAGGCCTGCTTCTTCTCCACAATCTGCTGCAACTGCTTCAGCGCATCCAGCTCTGCACGAAGGCTCTCCACCTCAGCGCTTGCCGCCGCAAGGGTTTCCAGCTGCGCATCGCGCTCAGCCACCGTCGTCCGCAGCGCGGCAACGTCCACCTCTAGTGCAGTGCGCGCTGCCTCTGCCTCCGTGATCACCACCTTCGTCTTGGCCTTCCACTCCGCAAGCTTCGTCTTCAGCGTCGCACACGCCTCGCACGGCTGCGGGGCCTCCGCAGCCACAGTCGCCTCACGCTCCATAGCGATGCGCGTCCGCTCCTTCGAAGCAGCCAGCTCGGCCTCCAGCATTGACATGCGTCCTTGCTGCTCCATCACAGCCGTCTCCAGCCGTTCCGCGCGCTCCCGTGCCTCAGCAGCAGCAGCCTCACGCGCGGCGAGCTCCTCCAGCAACGAGTCTACGGTCGCACGCTGCTCCTCCTCCAGACGTTCAACGCCCTCGGAAGTTCTGTAGGAGAGGGGAAAAGAGAATCGCTGCGGGAGAAGCGAGGCCAGCGTGGACGTCACGGAGGATGCCTGTGGAGGCGACGGAGCTCCTGGCGGACGACCCACTTCAGTGCTGCTCCCCACACCACTATAATCCCCGCCAGCATGCCGTGGTTCTGATGGTGCCTCCTTCTCCATCTCAGCCGCGACGCGCTGGTTAATGATTTCCTCTGTGAGGGCCCCATTGGTTTCTGACTCAAGGAGATGCATGAGCGCGGTGATGCGTTTGTTCTTTTCTCGTATTTTATTTGCTTGCTTTCTTGCGACTTCGATAACCTGCTCTCGGGACATCGTGCCGAGGTCAACGACCTGGGTACGACTCACGGGGGACGCAGCCATAGTGCCAGTATCGATACGTATTTTTGTTTGTTTGCTTTTTGTTTTTTGATAGGAATGTAGGTGTGCGGTTGTGGATAGGCGCGTTGCACTGAAGTGCGCTTAACGACACTTTCCTTTGCGGACTGCTCCAATAAAAAGAAAAAGATGTGTCCTCTACCTTTACACGAGGATGCCAGCAAGACGGGAGCAGCAGAGTGCGATCGAAGGGAAAGAAATGTTTTGGCTCCCTTCGCTCCGCCTGTGAAACAACCAATCCTACTCACGAGTTCAGAAGCAAAATGTAAAAAAAAAAAACACCCGAGGACGTAACTTTCAATAGGACATGCACAACGCGCGTCTTTGGAAAGCAATACAGAAAAGCGCGACCCTTTCCTCTGGTGGGTCCTCTATTCAACTATCGTTGATCTCGTTCGTTTCGTGATAACGCTTTCACTTTATCTGTATGTGCGTGTTCTTTGTCTCTACTGCTACGCATGCGAGAAGAAGCGAAAACGGGGAGGAAAGATTCATCTCATTGCATCGTGTCAACGTTATTAACGTGCGCGAACGGTGCCTCCCGCTCTCTCTCGCTCGCTCTCTCCACCCGATCGCCCAGGCTCGTTGTTGGTGTTTAGCAGTGCTTATGAGAGAGGTTGACTTTCGTCATTGGTGTCACGTACAAAGAAAAAAAAAGATGGAACCTCAACGGTTGTCCCCACAGCATCGGAGTCGCTGGACACTAACAATAGTCCTGCATATCCCACATCTTTGCTGCGACACAAAGGCTCCCTGGGCATCGTGATCGCTTCCCTTTCTCATTGTGTATCTTTGTTTGCTTGTTTGTTATTTTCTCTTTTCTTGGAGAGAAACAGTGCTCTTCTCTGTCTTCCATTAAGTGTTACACGTTTTTGTTTGTTTGTTTTTACAGAGTTACCTTGGCGAAAGCAGACGTCCCCCGCGCGCTGTTACTTTCCTTTTTCCTTCTCCTGAGCGGGGAGCGTGCGAGCGCCACGTACGCGCATGTATTCCCAGAAGAACAGAGGTAAACAGAAGCCTAGCTTTTTAAAAAAGAAGAAAGCACGCGCAACACGTCTGCGCTTCACTCCCTTCATTTCTTTTTGGCTTTCTCTCATCCATCGCATTCACCCATGGGCGCGGTCACACGAGTTCTCTTACACGAGAGGAGACACGGCACCCAAGACGCTTACCTCGAGGCGGCAGTCGGCCAGCGCGTGCGCGGTGCCCGCAGCCCCTTTCCTTTCTCCCGTCCCGTGTGCCGCCGCATGCCGCGGCCGCTTCACGCGCTCCACCATGGGCAGCAGCTCCACCACGACCCGCACTCGCTCCATCTGCACACGCACATCGAGACGGGCAAAAGCCTCACACCCCACAGCCGCCGATAACCAAGGAGCCTTGCCTGTCGCCGCGGAGGTCTCCTCCTCCTCACCGGGCCCCACAACGCGTGCACGGCCCGCGGCCCCCTCCACCCTCTCCGTCTCCTGCGCGTGCTGCTGCTGCTGCTGCTCCCGACGCATCGCGTTAAGCTTCCGCTTGTCAAAGGGAAGATGGCCCGTGGTGCTGAGGTACTTGTTTGAGATGTCCTTTCGGTCCGTGTCCGGGCGCGACGGCGGTACAGGGGCTCCTTTTTTGCGTGCCGCCGCCGTCTGTGCCGCGGGAGAGGAAGACGAGGCGGCGGCGCTCCCTCCCTCACACCCATAACCCGGCGCCGTGTACTTGAGAGGCACCACCGCCGCGACAAACTCCTGCGCGGGGCTGTCCCCAAGATCACCCTTGATGTGCACCTTCACGACGACATTGACACGCACAGTGGCCTCCTCCTCCCCGGACGCTGCCGCGGTAGTGGCCGGTGCGCGCGCCGCCTTGCCCGTTCCCTTCGTAGCGTTGCCCGATGGTGCGTGGGGTACCAGGCGCAGGTGCACGCCGTTGAGTTGCAGCGTGCTAAGACCGACAGGGTAGGGCAGAGGAACGCTGCGACGCTCCAGCACGATGCCGCGTGCGGGTGGTGCCGGGGGTGAGGCGTGGCGGCGCAGCTCCTGGCGAACCGAGGGGATCTCCAGACCAGCAAGGACGCCCTTGACCATAACGGGGTGTGTGTGTGTGTGTGTGTGTGTGTGTGTGTGTGTGTGTGTGTATGAATGCGTAGGAGAGAAATGAGTGGTGCCACTAGTGTGTCCTTTCAAATGTGTGTCTCTTTCCGCTGCTAATGTCCTTCCCAATAGAGGGCGATTAATGTTGGCACAGAAGAGAGATGAAGAAGGAGCAAGAGCAAGAGCGGGAGTTCTTCAACGAAAGGAATCGATTCGGCGCAAATGCATAATGCATTCCAGTGGTAGCCTGTAACGTCATATTTCTCCGGCTGACCTTCCATCGCTCTCTGTTTTCTGATTTCAGCAATGAGGCCTTTTTTTTTTTTCAAAGCAAGCGCTCATGTTTGGGGGAGAGAAGAGGGGAGAGTTGTGACGAGAACAGGAAAAAAAAAGACGTGAAAGCCGCTGATGGTCTTTTTTTCTTCCTGTCGGTTTCCATGCAACTGAATTTGGTTCGTTTCGACGTCCTGACGTGAATCCAGTCGACATGAAAGACCACCACAGCGGACATGTCCAGAGCATGCCGCTCTCACCCCTTCCCATCCGATGGGTTGCTGTCACGCGAGCACACTACTGGAAGGTTCGTCGTGACGCGTTCCTTAAGATGCCCTCCTTTTTTTTTCTTCATCGCGTTTATGTGTGTGCGGACACCGCCGTGTGCATGTGCGTGTTGCAATTTAAACGAAGTTAAGGAGGGAAGAAACACACTTTCCAACAACAAGACACCAAGCAGGACAAACAGGAGAGGCAACGGATAACAGGTTGGAATGAATTGACGCAGACGACAGAGTGCTGCAACGGATGCGTTCGTGACGAGCGTCCCCCTTTGTTATCTTGGTCACGGCGTGTCTGCTTCAACTGCAGTGACATACACGCTGGACCGCCGAGTGGGTGGTTTCTCGGATAGTGTGTGTGAAAGCAGAGGGATTGCAGCGACAACAAGCAACCGTGTGACATGTCCTTCCCAATGCACCAGTCGCCTGAGACGCATCGACTTCCTTCCTCCCTCTTATCAACTCCTCTTTGGTGAGTCATAACCGCCTCCATCAGCCGACATCAATCACCCCGTAGAATGCCTTAGTGACCGCGAGAGCGCTTCCCCCCTTGGCGCGAAGGAGGCCGCTGCTGCTGCTGTTGCTGCCGTCCCCTACCCGAACGCATGTACATGGCGTCTTCGTCCTCGCTATCCCCAAGGCTATCGTCACCATGCTCCTCCCCGTTCGCGTCGTTCCCAAGAAAGGCTGCTCCGTCACCTTCCTCGTCCTCGTCGTCGCTCATGTCGTCTGGATCCTCTTCCTTTTCAAAGTAGCCAGTGAGGTGCACGGTGGGATAGGCCACCGGCGCGCCCTCGCGCAGAGGCTTGTGCTGCGGCACCAAGGTGAAGGTCACACCCGCGGCGAAGATGAGCTGCATCGGGCAGTAGTACACCTGCTGGCCAGGGCTCAGTGTGCAGAGCGCGATGCGGGCGGGCACCGTGCTGCTCTGGCAGTAGAGGGTCACCGCACTGAAGGTTGCCGGGACGGCAGCGGCGGCTGAGGAATCTTCGGTGCCTGTCGCCGCAGAGGCCTCTGGCACTGCGGCAGTGACGGCGCACTGTGTGATGACAAGGGAGGAGCCAGAGGGTAAGGCCGGGGTGAAGGGCTTGCCGTCCGCCTTCAGCTCCGCCCCAAAGAAGCAGCACAACGCGGTCATGAGCGCGCAACCACTGAGCACGGGGAGAAAAAAAAAGCGGAAGTAAGAGAGAAAGATGAGTAATTGAACGACTGAATGGAAGAGCAGGGCCACGAAAGCGAGAAAGCGAGAAAGGAAAACGTAGAGGTGCAAGCGTTAGACAATTCAGTCACGTTTGACAAGAAAAGGCAACTTGTTGGGTGGCTGTTCTTTTCGTGCAAAGATCCTTTCTCTTTCTTTGTGTGTGTATGTTTGTACTCCTTTTTTTTTCTTATATTTTCCTTTGCTGTTGTTGCGATTTTATGTCGCAATGATAACGCATGGATTTGGCAGTGGCGCAGAAGGGGGAGTAGGAGAGAAAGAGTGCAGGATAGGGGCAGAACGAAATACGTGCGGGCGCCAACCGTTGCATCACGCAAAAGGCGAGGGGGACGTGGAAAGAACAAAGGAGCTTGAGCAGCGTCTGGTCGAGGGCGTCGATAGGAGTCGTTCAAGCGAGTCCAAAGACGCAATGCACGCGAGAGCATCGGTCCTCGTGTCGTTCCTTCGTCATTGCATGTGAGGACATTGCCCCGTCATCGTGCTCACGCAGCCCGCGTATCGTAAACGCCGAACGGCCGCGGCACATTCATCAAAGGTAAGTCTCTTTCCCTGCCTTGGAGCGGGAAGCATGAGGGCTGCGTGGACAGTTCACTTTATCTTTATTTCTGTGTGTGAGTGGGTAGGTGTTTAGATGGTCCGCTTGCCTACCACTTGAGAGGTGCGGAGAGGCCCCTCGGCAGGCACACAAGACCTTGCACCGTGCAAAGAGCAGGGAGTGTGAGGAAGCTACGCGTGACGGGTGCGATTCGCATCACTTGCTCTTCTCTGTTACCCCTCCCGCTTGAAAAAAAAAAGATGGAGGAAGGCACGGGACTGCGTATGTGTGTGCGTGTGCGAGTGCATCGCACGCGTGTAAAAACTGAAGCAACGCGCAATCCTTCGTTTACGTATAAGTTGCCCATATCTAAAAGAAAGCAAAGATAAATGAATCACAATCGTAAATGCAAAACAAAAAACACAGGGGCGGAAACATGGATCGCACCAACGAGTCAAATGTGTCGGAACGAAAATTCCAGGGAATCGCGTCCGCAGCAGGACAGGAGCTCAAAAGCACGTGCTGCATCCAACGGAAGAACGCAGCGTCAAGAAGCAAGTCAAAATAGTAATAATATTTAAAAAAAAAAAAGTGAATCGTTTTCAGCTGCGACAAAAACAAAAGGGGATGGAATGGTGAGGGAGGGCATCAGACACCATTGACTGAAGACAGCTGGGTGCGAGGAGAAAAGCCTTGTGGTACCACATCGTAAACAAAACAGAACAACATTCGCAAGAGAAGAGAAGGGAGAGAGAGGAATAAAAGACGCAACAAAAAAGAAAAAGCAAAGAGAAAAAAGAAGGAAGAAAATAATGCAACTGACTTGTTCCGTCACATGGGGGTGTGTGTCTTTCTCTGTTTTTCTTGTGTTCTCACGTGTCTGCCTATGCGCACAAGTGGGCTGGTTTCACGTTGTGTTTGTTTATTTTGTTTTTGTTGTTTTTTCACGGAAAGGAAGAAGAAGAAGAAGCTCGAGAGCAGAAACGGCTTCCGGCCTCTCGCCGCTCCGAACCCACCAGCTGCGAGGTGTCGGTTTGAATACAGAAACAGAAACAAAAACAAAAAAAAGCATAGAAAGAGAAAGTCAGGACACGCAGACGGACCATGTAAAAGAGAGAGAAGGAAAAGAGACATAAAAAGCCGATGTTTGACAAGGCTGACAAAAGAAAAGTGGTCGGAGGGAGAGGAAGGGAAAAAGAAAAGAAGAAAAGAAGAAAAGAAAACAATCGGTACCACAAACCCATGCACGAGACACGGCGATTTTAGAAAAGTGGGAGTCAAGCGCTGTGCGCCTTCTTGTTCTCCCTCATCGCACGGCCTCTTGCTCAACAACTTCAGCTATTCTCCCCCGCATCGCACAAGAGAGCACCCTCACGCGCACTCAATGCAAGAAGCATCTGCAGGGGGAGGGGAGGGGAGAGAAAGAGAAGGCTCCTAATAAAAACATAGATGGGTTGTGACAGTTCCTTTCGGAGCGATGCCGCTCACAGAGCGTCGTTGTATTTGACAAAAAAAAAAAGTGAAAAGGAAAAAAGAAAGAAAGGCAGTTCACAATAAACAAAAAGAGGGGTAATAAGAGCTTCACAGGAGGTTCAGCGGCACTCGGAAAAAAAAAAAAAAAGAGAGAAAGAAAAAAAGGAGCTGATCTCTCACAACACGACGACGTGACAGCGGAACGATCAACGGAAACCAACTGTCAGGAACTGTTCGACGCCCATATTAATCTACAAAGGACAACAGACAGAGAGAAAAATAGCGACCCAGACTGCGTGTCTGATCCATCAAGGACGACGATTGCTTCAGCTTTCATCCGTTGTTGTTTTCTTTTACGGTTAAGGCGGCCCGTGTTATATTTTCTCTCTCTCTCTCTCTTTCTTCATGTTTTACACTATGGCATCATTAATACCACTTTGTTTTTTGCTCATCATACCTCCTCAAAATCGGTGAAGCGTGGTGGCTTGATAGTGTGAACATCCAGAGTAAGAGGAACGATTGCACGTGCCCTGACAGCAAGGAGTACGTTTCCATCAACTCTCTTGCGCGCCACAAGCGGAAAGAAAAAAAAAAAACGGTGAAGCAAGGTCGTCGCGTTGCGGTCAAAGCAGATGTGTAAGCTTTGAAGAAAAAAGAAAAAGGACGCTCACTTCGCTTTCAGAAAAGGGCTTCTTTTCCCCCGCAGAAGATATTCATGAGAAGCGGCCTCTCTGTTTCTCGTGCGATCTCGCTCGCCCTCGTCGTGACGTCCCCTACCGCTTACATCTGGGCCTGGTAGTTCGGGCCACCGCCGCCCTCCGGCACCTGCCAGTTGATATTCTGCTTCGGATCCTTGATGTCGCAGGTCTTGCAGTGCAGGCAGTTCTGCGCATTGATCACTAGCTTTCCGTCAACAAATTCGTAGACACCGGCGGGGCAGTACTTGCTCTCAGGGCCTCCGTACACCTTCAGGTTCACATCCTCTGCGATCGACGGGTCCTTCAGCTTCAGGTGGACAGGCTGATCGGCGTTGTGGGCCGTGCCACTGCGGCTGTGGTTGGTCAGCAGGTCAAACGTGAGCTTGCCGTCAGGCTTGGGGTACTCAATCGGCTCGCACTCGGCAATAGGCTTCAACGACTCGCAATCCTTGTGCGGGAACTTGAGGGTCCAGGGCTCGAGGCCGTGCGTGACGGTGGTGGTGATGCCGGTGTACAGGCAACCCCACAGGAAGTTGGTGTGGAAGTTCTGGCGCACGTTACGCACCTTGTACAACTCCTTGTAGAGCCAGCTGCTCTCGAAGCGGTCGCGGTACGACTTGCAGGCGACGCCCTCCTTTTTCTCTTTGCCACCGCCGAACGCCTCGTCGTAGATGGCCTCCGCCGCCAGCATGCCGCTCTTCATGGCGGTGTGGGTGCCCTTGATCTTGGGCAGGTTGAGGAAGCCGGCGCAGTCGCCGACAAGCACACCACCAGGGAAGTACAGCTTGGGCAGGGCCGCGTAGCCGCCCTCGACGAGCGCACGCGCGCCGTACAGAATCGGGCGGCCGCCCTCCAGATTCTGCCGGACCACATCATGGGTCTTCCACTTCTGCATCTCCATGTAGGGACGGCAGTACGGGTTGGTGTAGTCGAGGCCCACCACATAACCGCAGGACACAAGCCCATCGCCGTAGTGGTACAGGAAGGCGCCCCCGTACGTGTTGTGGTGGCCCTTGTCCGAGGTCGGCCAGCCAACGGTGTGCAGGACGCGACCGGGGTGGTGCATCTCCTTCGGGACCTCCCACACCTCCTTGATGCCGAGTCCGTAGGTCTGCACGTTGCCTGGCTCGCGCAGGTTGAAGCGCTCCTCCACCTTTTTGGTGCACGAGCCGCGGCAGCCCTCTGCGAAAATGGTCTGCTTCGCCTTGAAGATCATACCAGGCTCGAACTGCTCCGTCTTCTCGCCCTTCTTGTTCACGCCCATGTCATTGAGCTGCACGCCTTCGAGGACGCCCTTGTCGTTGACAACAATGTCCGCTGCGGCGAAGCCTGGATAGACCTCCACGCCCACCTCCTCCGCACGTTCGCCGAGCCACTTGCAGATGGAGCCGACGGAGGTGATATAGTTGCCATCATTGTGCAGCGTCGGGGGCAGGTACGGGGACTTGTACGCCTTGTGCTGGTTGGGTAGGAAATAAAAGTGGTCCTCGGTGACGGGGGTGAGGGTGGGGAGGTCGTCGCGCTTGAGCCAGTCGGGGAAGAGCTCATTCAGGGTGCGCGGCTCCAGGCAGGCACCGGAGAGGGTGTGGGCGCCGATCTCGCTGCCTTTTTCAATAACCCCGACGCGGAAGTCCTCGCGGTCCCCAGCGAGTTGCTTGAGGCGGATCGCAGCGCTCAGGCCCGCAGGACCACCGCCGACGATCATGACATCGAACTCCTCCACATCGCGCGTCACAGCGCCGGCGGCAGCACACAGGAAGCGAGTCGAAAAGCGGAGCATGGCTCAACCCGAGCGCGTGTCACTTGGGGAGTTTGTGTGTACGTGTGAGTTTTTCTTTTTCGTTTAAAACGCGAGAGAGAGAGAGAGAGATCAAGAGAGAAAGGGAGGTGTATGCGCTCAGCAAAAAAAAAAAAAAACGTTTTGCTTGTGGATGAAACCAATGTGTGTGAAACAATAATCTAAAAAAGGAATGCGGCTTTCCTTTTACGGGAACTGGAGCTTCAGCAATAGGAAAGAAGCAGATGGTGTAAAGCTAGCGGTTGCCGCGTGGTGATTTCCTCTGATCCACGATGCTTGTTCCGGACGTTTTCAATAAATGAGAACAAGAGCAATGAACAAGAGAGAGAGAGAGAGGGAAAAAAGATAAGTACACAGTAAGACAGTAACAATGAAGCGTGAGAACCCAATGCCGCGGACCACGAATCCTTAAGAGACAGAGAGGGAGGGTATTGACGAGAACAGATGATTATAGTAGTCTTGTGGCAAAAGCGACTTCTTTTCGGTCTGAAAGGCAGAAGAAAAGAAGCGCAAGGAAACGAAAGGAAAGGGTACTAAGGTTGTAAGCGAATTGCAGATGGAAGGAGAAAGAAAAGGAATAACAAACTGTATGATGATGCTACAGGGCGGTGATGGAGGGGAGGGTGATATATGTAGGCTTCGTTGCGACAGGGAAGAAGAGAAAAAAAAAACGAAGGAAGGGAAAGTAGAGCGTCGTGATTTGTGCGTGCGGTGAGTAGCCCATCGCTGAGTGCTTTTGTGTGTTTGGTTTACGTATGGCGCGGTCATGGTGCAACCACCTCCTTTCCCCCTTTGCGAGCCAAGTAACAGGACGGTCATTACGGCTGTCACGTGCGAGCGTGTCAGTCTCCGGTGTGTTGCATGTGGAACTCCTGACAAGGCAACGGAATGACGTTATCCGTGACTGTGTCTGTTGTGTTTTCTCTTCTTTGTGTACGCGTTGGAAGGATGCACGGAATGGTGCGCCTGTGTGAGAGATGAGGGAGAGAAAAATAGATTTTAAGCCCAATAAGTAATCGCAATCGAACAGGAAGGTGCACCGAGGCACAGTAGTTGGAAGCCCGATGACAGCTTCTGGTTGTGTATTGTGTGTATGTGTGTGTTCGATTTTTAGATTTCGTAAGCGAAGTAGCGACGGTGGTGGCGGTGGTGGTGGCGGTGGTGGTGGCGGTGGTGGTGGTAAACAGAGAAGAGCTGAAGAGGGTCAGCAGAGATGGAAAAAAAAAAATGCGTTCCCCCTCACTTTTTTTTTTTCTTCTCTCTCTCTCTCGTGGCGGTTTCACTGGACAAGGGCTACCTTGGCCACACATACAGCACAAAGAACGCAACCCCAGCCACGGCCGAGAAAAAGATGAGGCCGCCCGCCTCGAGCGCAAGATACGTCTGCCACGCCACCTTGAGGACAGGTGCAGACGCTGCCATGAAGTCATCCCAGCGGGAGGGGCCTACGCCGTCGCCCTCGACAGCGGTAGCGGTAGCTCCCGTGCCTCGCGGTGGCCGTGCTGCTGTGTGGGCATCTGCCTGGCCACTCGGCGCGGGTGCAGGGCGTTCGCGTGTGTGTCGCACGCCGTGCCAGATCTCCTGTGTGTCCTTCACAAGCTCGGCCACGGCCCCCTCGACGAGAGCGTTGGTCAGTCGTAGCAGGCGTCCCAGTGTCGAGGCGGGTGCTGACGAGGACGCCAACCCACCCCTCCATGCAAGCGCATCCGCGGCGTCCATCTCCGCAAGCCGCGCAGCGGCAAAGAGCACGACGCCACGCAGCGGCTCCGACAGAAAGTGCAGCAGCCACCACTGCAGATTCAACCCCATCATGGCAAGGCGCACCGGAACGCGGGACAAGCGGCGGCTGTTCACATTGCAGTCGTCGAAGGCGCGTTTTGCGAGGTTTAGGTCGTAGTAGTAGTACAGCTCCCGTGGGCTGTAGGAATCCCCTTCGAGCATGTCGCCCGTCTGCGTCCGTGACGAGCCGCCCTTGTTGTCTTCGCTTGCCTGTCCGATGTCGTTTCCACTAGAAAGACCACGCGCAGCGTGGTGACGGAGGCGGACGCGCTGGTGCGCTTCGTCCCAGATCAAAGTCCGTGCGGTGGTGGCGTCTGCCGCCGTTGCTGGTACGATGGTAGAGACAAAATCCACCGATGGAAAGAGCGGCGCCGTCGTCCCTCCATGGACCGCCCCAGACGAGGCAGAGGCAGATGCTGGACGGGCAGGGGTGCCGCCATCGCCTTCGTACCGCCAGACGCGTGTAATGGGTGCCTTGTTATGCGCCGTCGATTCGAGTAAGCGCAGGACCGCCTGCATGATGTAGTTCGGGGGCCGTGCGTTGGCCTCGTGCAGACGGATCAGGTCTCCGCTGGGGAACATGCCTGGTGCCCACACACGCATGAGCGAGTGCCGCAGGGTCTGTGCGACAGCCCTGCGGTGATGGCGCGCACGCTGAGCCTCTGCACGGGCGCCGCTCTCGCCATCCCTGTGCTCGTCCTCGTCCTCCATGTTCGGAAAGCGGAGTGGTGGCACGCCAACGCCGAGCTGGTGCATAAGCCCCACATTGAAGCTCGCCTGCGCGTGGTGGCTGCGCGCGGCCTTCTTGTAGTAGTGCAAAGCGACCCGGGCGTCGCTGCCCATGATGCGAGACTCGCCGTAATAGAAGAAGTCTCCAAGTCGCAAGCACGACTCTGACGACGCCTCTTCGTTCATGCGCAGCAAACGCAGCAGCAGCATGCGCTTTGCCTCGCGCTGCGAGAGGAGCCACGGCACGGTGAAGACGGCCGCCCGTGACCCCGCATCGGCCTCTCTATCGCTCCCAGCAGCACCAACGCTGCCTGCGTGTCGATGCTCCCCTTCACGGTTCAGCGCCACCGTGGCGGGCAGCCGCCAGTGTAGCACGACGTGGTCGCCTGTCACGCTCTCCGGCACGTGTGCAGGGATCGTGCCGCGATAGGTAAAGGATGGGTTGGCCGCTTCCACCACGCTATCGAGCAACAGCGTCTCCTCGGACTCCTCTTCGTCCACCGCGAGCATGTCCTCGTCCAGCACCGATACGGCGCGGCGGGCCGCCCAGGGGGTGCCCATCTCTGCCAGCGCGAGGTACTCGACGAGGCGCGCAATCAGTGGTTCTGCGCCAGCGGCCGGGAAGTTGACAGGCGGGGGTGGGGCGCCCGGAAAGCGAGCGGAGACCGCAGAGGCCGCACCACCACCACCACTACTACCACCACTACCGCCGCTTTCGCCCTCCATCTTCGCCTCCAGCGTGGATGAGTCTTGCTTGCTCGCCTGTGCGGTGCGGCGGTGCACCGAGACGCCGCTGTCATGCCAGGAGCCGTACTCGGTCACGCGCGTGTAGTAGTTGCTCGCCACGTGGCACTGGCCCTCCGCCTCCGCGAGCACGCCAAGCTGCCAGAGGGAGAGCATGCTGCCGAGGCGTGCGGCTTCGTCAAAGAAGAGGCGGGCCTGGTCCTTGTCCAGGGCGACGCCGCGGCCGTGCAGGTGCAGGACACCCAGATTGTACAACGCCTCCGGGTTCTTGCTGCTCGCCGCGTGACGGAAGTAGTTAACGGCTGTTGCAAAGTCAGGCGTGCGATCCGCTGATGTCGCGCCATGGTCGTCCGGGACGCTGCTGCCCGTGCGGACGCGACGTTCCTCTGGCGTCTCATCCTTCTGCATGAACCCAATCACGTGCAGGTAGCCCAATCCGTTGGCGGCGAGCGGGGAGCGCAGGTGGTGGCCCTTGCGGAACAGTCGTGCTGCCTTCTCCAGGTCAATAGGGATGGGCTCGGGCCGTGCGGCGGCGTCACCCATGGTGTACAGCTGGCCCAAGTACGCGTACGCATCGCCAAGGGGCTCCCGTGCGTTTGTCTGGGAGAGCCGAATCGCCAGCTGCAGATACCGCTCCGCCTTGCGAGCATCGCGTGGCAAACCATTTCCGCCGTGCATGTAGTCGACGCCCAACCGCAGTGCCGCGTCGGCACGGCCTTGCTCGATCTGGAACTGAAGTGCCTCTAGTGTTCGTGAGCGGGTGTGGCTCTCCCGCCGCGATTGCTCGCGGCCTTGGATGGAGAACGGGTCCGTCTCTGGTCCTTCCAAGGTGCGTGCGCGCTGCTCCACCGGGCGTGGGTTGACGCGGCCATCAAAGGTCATGGCGACGGCGTCCGCAGCCTCACGCAGGTGCATGGCTGCCGCCTTGCAGTCACGAGGGACGGCGCGGCCGTAGCGGTGGCGCTGACCCAGCACCACGTGAGCCTCTGGGACGCCTTGAATCGCGGCGAAGGTGAAATGCAAAATCGCCTTGGCCTCGCTCCGGGTGACGCCCAGGCCATTCACATACAACACCCCCAAGAGAAAGTGAAGACGGCTGTGGCCTGTCTCCCGCACCGCCCGCTCGATGCGCTGGGCGAACTCGCTAATATTGTGGTTCACATAAAGAGACTCAATCGCGTGGTAGTAGTGCGCGGAGAGCTCCGGTCGGCTCCTCGGTTTGTCAGCGTGCGCAACGAATCGCAATAGCATGCCGATTTGTTCGCTGTCGTCGTCAAGGCTCACCTGCGCCATGCTGGCCGCGAAGGAAGGTTCCGGTTTTCTCTCGTATGCATCCTCGACGTTATCCATGAGGAAATCTTCCGTGCCATCTGCGTAGTGCGTTGTGTCTTCATTCTCAGGCGAGGTTTCATCTGTGGGTGAAGCATCCTCCTCGTCCAGTGGTGCTACAATGTCTTCCGCGGCAGCGGCCTCCATCAACGTTTCCTGCTTCACACTTTGGTAAGGTGGTGAGTCCCCCTTGTCGTCCTCCACAGGGCTGCCCTCCGTTACCTCTGGGTCTGCGTGATGAGTGTCCTCCTCTTGGGGAAACGCCTCTTCCGCAGGCTGCTGCTGCTGCTGTTGCTGTTGCTGTTGCTGTTGCTGTTGCTGTTGCTGTTGCTGTTGCGCGTGTTCATCTTCGGGCGCAACACGCTCCTCGTCGATCTTCTCGATGGTGCGTTCACTCGAGACAAGGACAGGCTCTGCGCTCGCCGCGGGCTCCAGAGGCGGATTCGTGGCCTCCTCGCGATGTTCCGCCACAGCCGCCGGTGGGGCTGGCGGTGGAGGTGGTGGATTGACGCGCGAAGGCTCATCCTCATCGGTAGCCGTCACATCAGCAAGAGAATGTTCCTGCCGTGCCTCATGAACCAAGTTCGCGTCCTGCGCGTCCTGTGGTATGATGTCCGCTCCAGCTTCGGTAGCGTCAGACGACGACGAAGCCGTCAGGGATCCCGGCGGGTCAAAGACGCCAGCGTCCTCGTGCACGAGGTCCACCAACGACTCTTCTTCCTCCGTCACCTCTCGCCCATGGGTTGGCGGCGTGTTGAGCTCAACAGGCAGCTCCTGGTTGGAAAGCGACCCGCCTGCAGGGGACGGAGGGTTCTGTGTTTCCACCCCTGTGGTAACAAGTGGTTCTGGCTGCGGTGATGACGCCTCATGAGCGTCCGCTGCACTGTCATGGGACTCTCTTTCGCGGGTCTCTACTGCCTTTTCATTTGTCACCACCACAGGCTCAGCAGCCCTGTCTGGCATCGGTGGTGGGGCCTCCGCTGGTGGTGCGGACGCTGCAGGAAGGGCTGCATCGCCATTCTCATGCGGCACAGGGCTATCATTGCTCACCTCTGACGCCGACCCTTGCTCCGTTGATGGCGAAGGTGGTGGTGGTGGTGGTGGTGGTGGCGGTGGTGGTGCACGTTGCTGTCCCGCATCCGTTGGGTCGCTATTACTTCCGTCCTGTTGGGCGGCTGCGCGGGACCAAAGACTGCTACCAAGTACAAGTACAAACACAGCAATGACAACCCAGTGAGTGTGGCAAAGAGACTTCTTTGCGCGAGATTCTCTTCGCATTGTTTTTTTTTCTTTTTCTGATGTTGAAACAAGTACACACGTTTTTGTTTTTTTGTTGTTGCTGTTGCCGTTGCTGCTCCGGCTGCTTTTCTTCTCTGTGCGCAGTGAGGCAGGTTGTTCGTCAACCTCTTTGTTGGCGGCCGCTAAAGTACAGGAGGCGCTCCTCCTGTCAATCGCACAGAAGAAGGAGAGGAGAACGGATCAACGACGCACAGAACACAAGGATGTGTGTTGAAGTTCTAACTCAACAAACAATGGGAGTATCTGTGTACCAATCCAAATCGTAAAAACGTCTAGTCGACGATAGTGCTTCTTTTCAATTCGAAGAAGAACAAGAAAAAAAAGTTACGTGCTGTGCGAGAAAGCGTGCAATGACAACGAAAGAGAGTGGTGGACGAGGGGAAGGGGAAGGGAGTAAGTGAGACAGTGGAACAAGTTCCTTTGAAGATGATATGCTTCCCGGGGTGCAGAATGGAAAAGTGCTGGCGCCTCGACAGTCAGCATAGGCGCGTACGTGTGCGTGTGTGTTTGTGTCTTCCCTTTCAGCCACACATTGTCTGGTCCGTTTGACCCCTGTGCTTTTCTCACTCTCGGAGAGGAATCATGTGCGGCCTGGCAACCCCTGTGCTTCTAGAGCTTCATTGGACAACGTCTTTTTTTTTTTTTTTAAGTGTGTGCATGCACCTACGCAACTATGTGCGAGTGCGTTAATCGTAACCATGTTAGTTATACCCTTGACCCTTCGTCAAGCCTCATAAGTTTGTCCTTCCCCCATGCCTAGATGCTCTTGACAGTCCCCTTTTTTTCACCCAACGGTACGCGCTTGTGAGTGGTCACAGGTGGTGTCATGGATAACTCTCCATAAAGTGTGTGTCCTGCAGCATGTTGGGCGACACGGCAATGGAAATCTGCGGGCCCTTGCCTTCGTGCTCATCGCTGGCACTCGTGAGCGTCAGCAGCGCCGCCGCATCTTGTGGTCGCAGCGGGAGACGGATCGCGATGCCGCCGCCGCCGCCCTGCGATGCGAGCATCTCCCTCTCCGTAGACTCCACGTATCCAAAGCACGTCACTTCGAAGCCCGCGGTCAACCCATCCAGGCCAAGCACCCGTGGGGCACGTGTCCCTGCCGGTGACGATGGCATGGAAGGCGGTGGGGGTGCACCGTAGCGAACCTGCACGGCCACAACGCGGTGCTCCAGCGTTGCGGCGACCTCCTCCATCGACGGGGCTTCACGAGGAGCTCCCTGGTGCCCGTCACGGTTGACCCGCTCGTCTTCGTCGGCGAGGACGATGGCGGCGAGCTGGTGGAGCGGAGCCCTGAGCACCGCCGTCGTCGCCGTGGCCCCCATGGACGCGTCTTCTCTCATGGCCGCCACGGCGGCTGCGTCTTCGTACGACGCAATCAGCGGGCCAAGGTACGTCTGCCAGAGCTGCTGGCGGCCCGCGGACCCTTTATGCTTCCGCCGCTCCGCGCGCAGCCTTAGCTCGTCTCCCTCGCGGTGCACGCGAACAGCGTACACGATGCCATCCCACTTGCTGCGAGCGCCGTCCTTGGTGTCGGAGCGGGAGGTGCGAGAAAGGGGCAGCCTCGCCAGCAACGGCCATGACGGCTCTGTCGGCGCCTTCATTGCACCTTTTTTCGCCGTTATGGGCGCCGTCGCCGCCCCTGCCGCGCTGCTAGCAGAAAGGTCCCGGACAAGAAAGCGGCGGCCAACGACATCGGCATTGAGCCCAGCAGCAGGGTCCATCAGGCTCGCCGTGTCGCTCGCCCATGCCTCCTCTCTCTCCTTCACCAGGTGAATGACCGCCTTCGGCAGGAGTCGTTGAATCGCTTCTACCGTGACGCGACGGCCCGTGTGAAGAACCCAGCCGTGCGTGTTGACCACAACGGGGTGCCGCCGGCTCACATGCGTGGTGACGAAATCACAGATGGTGGCCAAGGCATTCGCCACCGCCTGTGGGCTGCTCGCCGTCGCGCTGCCCACGAACACGGACTTGACCAGTTCCGCGCCGCCCACGTCATGGGCCTTGAGCAGCGGGCGCCGAATGCAGTAGAGTCCAAATTGCCCTGGCACGCCGAACTCGGGCTGCCCGAGGTCCAGGTCCAGCCAGAAGCTTAGGCCGTGCTGGGAGAGCAAGGTGTTGGCGAGGAACCGGCAGAGTGTTGACTTGCCCACATCCTGCGAGCCCACCACCACCACCGACCCACCCGTCGGGCCGCTGCCCAGCAGCCGCGCCGTTGTTGGAATGATGTCTGGCACCAGCGCCAGGTCAATGTTCTGGGCGGACTGGCGTGAGATGAAGGAAGGGATCTCCACATAGGGCCCGCCGCCCGAAGGAGACGGGGCTGCCTCACCACCGCTTGCCTGACGCGTCTCTAGGCGCAGCACCTCCTCCTCCGTCGCGCGCTGCAGCCACTGGCGGCCATCGTCCTGCGGGTCCGCGGCGGCGTTGCCACGACGACCGCGGCCCTGCTGCTGCTGCTGCTGCTCGAGCATTCGGCGCTTGCGCATGCGCCGCTTAGCCTTGGCACTGTGCAAGTAATGCTTCCGCATCGGGTTGTGAAACAGCGGCGTGTCCAGCGCCGCAGGGGCGCCATTCCTGCCACCATGTGGTACTGTGGAGGCGGCCGCTGCGGTGGTGAAGGGCTGCACCACGAGGAGCATCGTGGGGAGACGATCCTTGAAGAGTTCTCGCCACGCCTTGATGGTGGTCTGCGTCCAGTCCCAATCCACCTCCCCAAAGACGGCCTCGACATCGTTCAATGCGTGGTCGTCTCTTTCCTCCTCCTCCTCTTCCGTGGCAGCGTTCAGGGAGCCTGCACCATTGACCGTTCGCGTGTTGCTCTCTGACGCCTTCTTCTTGCTTTTGCCAAGCGCGTTGGCCGCCTCGGTGGCAGGCGAGCTCGCCTCCTCCGCTAGCGCGGTCGAAAACAGTCCCAGCTCCGAGGCGGCGTGGTGGGGGTCGACAGCGGGCACATACGCGGAGCGCGCGCTCTGCGAGAGCACCCCGCGGCGAACCCGTGTCATGGCAGGTAACTCCATCTGCTCGGAGGACTTTGTCTTGAGCTTCTTCATGGGCATCAGCACCGCCTTTTCGCCTTTATTCCACAGCACCAGCTGTTTCTTGCCCAGCAGGAAGCCCCCCACCGAGGCCTCCCCGATCCCGAACCCAATCAGTCCGCAGGGACCCTGGATGGTGATGGGGCCGCGGAGGCAGAGGAGCGTGTGGTGGCACGGGTAGGCCACGTTGCGAGCCACGTGTGTCTCAAAGAAAATGGAACCGAAGCGCTGGCGGTGGGCCAAGGGGGAGGATTCGGGAAAGACACATGATGCGGCGTCGACGGTGGCGTCAGCGTCATGATTGGCAGGCATGGGATGGGGCTCCTGTTCGCGCTGGGCGCGGGCACGGGCACCGAATCCACCGCCGCTCTCGTTGCGCGCACGCACCGAAAGGGGCTCGTCCATCCCATCGTCCTCCTCTTCTTCGTCTTCTTCATCTTCTTCGTCTCCTTCGTCTCCTTCGTCTCCTTCGTCTTCATCTTCCGGATCCGAGGATTCAGGCTCAGAAGCAGATTGGAGGAGTGCCTGCTCCTGTGCATTGAGCGCGTCATCGTCATAGCCGGCCATGTGACGGTTAAACTGCCGTCGAAGCTTCGCCTCGCGCTCGCGCTCGCGCCGCTGGTGGGCCATCTGCCGCGCGCGCAGTTTCTTCTCCACCGCGGCGTCCAGCACAACCATTTTACGCTTGTCCGCCGGTAGATCTTCGACGTTGGTGAAGCCCAGCTCCGCGGCCAGCGCGGCGGCGGCGTCTTGCCCATGCTCCTCTTCATAGACTCCGCCGTCGGCATCGCTCGCGGAGGACGATGTAAAGGAGTCCGCGTCACTGTTGTCCGTGCTGGAGGCGGCAGCGGCCGCGCCGCCCATGCCAGCGCTCATGGCGAGTTCCCCAAAGCCGCCGTCGACGCCCCCACGGTGGGGTTTGCTGCCAAAGCGGATCATGCCAGATGCGCCGCTCGAAAACGGTACTGGCGCCTCCACGCCATCACCCTCCTCTACACCGTCAGCGTCGGAGTCCGTTCCCGAGGAGGAAGAGGAAGCAGAAGCAGATGTGGCGGTGTGGTCTGTCTCTGGCCCAACGAGGCCGACGCGTAGACGGCTCCAGCGATTCGACAGGATGAGTGGCTTCCCGTGGCCTGCCGTCGCAGGGGCACCCTCGCCCTCACGGTGGCGGCGCTCCGCAATCAGCCGCATCACATCCTCCTCCAGCGCACTCCCGGTTGGGCTGGCGGGCTCTTCCTGTCCGTGTGGTGGCTGCGCCTGTCGCGACGGCGGCGGCCCCGTCTCACGCTCCCGCTTCTTGTCTTCCTCCTGCACGGTGGATGAGGCCATCGCAGGAGATGCCTTCACTTCGTACAAGCGGCGAGACGCCTCCGGCATCCGCGCGAGTACGCTGGCCGGGAGCACCGGACGACGCGGTGGGGCGTCATGTGTCTTGGGCTCTTCCAGCACCGCCTCCCTTACCGCAGGGAACCCTTGCACGCCCAAGGAAGCGGGGAGGGAAGCGGTGGTGGGGACGGACGATGTAGGTGCGGCAGCGGTCGCCGTGGGTTGGTGCTCGTCCACAACGAGACGGCTCCGCTTCGGCGGCATCGCTGGTGCGCGTGCTTATAGATGGACGATGGACGCGAAGTCTCTATTGAAAGAAAAGGGGAGAATGCCTGCCCGCCCCACTCTTGCCCAGCGCACGAGTCTGGGTGAGTGCACAAGGTGTGGCTGCTGCGGCGAAGATCAGAAGATGTTGTTGCGGCGATTGTCTTTTTTTCTCTCCCTCCGGCTACACAACGTTGGATACGTTCCCACTTTGATGCTGTCAAGTGGCGAATTGTGAGCGCGTTTGCAAATGCCCAAGAAAAACACAAAAAAAAAACGTTGTGAATATGTTGCCAAGAAAGAAAGCGAGGGAGATGAAGATGGAGTGCATTGGTGTTGCCGCATGAAAGGAGAGAAGCAGACACTCTGTGTATGAGCGCGCGCGCGACGTGAGAAAGAAACACATCTGGCAATATCGCTGAAAATGCAGCAGTGCAAACCGAAAGCCTCTTCTCCGCTTCTATGATAGAATGAAGCCACCATTTGCGTAACGAGTGTGCTTGAAGCGTCGACGCAGAAACGATGCCAAAGCACCGAATGCTTCCCATGATTGACACCCTTTCACTCCAGACGTACGCCCATATACAGAATATACTTACAATGCAGGTGGTTAATGCATTTTTTTGCTTGTTGTTGTTGCTGTTATGTTATGCGCGGGTGTTATACGAAAGTGGTTACAGCACCAAAAGGAGTAGAAACCTTAGGTGCAAAGAGGAACGAGAAAAAGAAAGGGAAAGAAAGGTGGGGGGTGGAATGGGTCCATATTTTATTTTTTAAACGCAACAGAGTTAACATGACTAACTTCGTTAATCAACAAAGGCTACACAGCAGCAAGGAAGAAAAAGAAGAAGAAAAGGAGGAGGAAACATACCACCTTAGAACAAAAGAAACAACACAGAAGAGATGAACGCCTGGGTACGAGCAAAGCGGCGCAACCAAGGTTAGCCACCACCTCTTTTTTTTTTCTCGAAAGCCTCCCTTGCCATGAAAGAAAGCGCTGCTGCCTTTCTCAAGCGAAGGAAACAGACTTACCAGGGGAGCCGTTCTTCTTGGCGTTGGCGCGCTGCTTCTCCGCCTCCTCCACGGCGGCCGCGAGCTGTGCCTTGGCGGCGAGCTGCTGCTTCTGCTCCTCGAGCACGCGGTGGAACGACGCCTCCTTCTTCTCCTGCTTGCGCTCGCGGCGCTCGCTGCGTGTGCTGCTCCGCGCCTGGCGCTGCGCCTGCACCTGCTTCGCCAGCTTCACCCGCTCGCGAATCGACAGCTGGGCCTGGGCTGCTGCCGCCTTGGCCGCCTCCATCGCCTTGGCGTGGTCGGCGGCGAACACGTCTGCCTTGCCCTTGCCGCCGGCAGCTGCCCTGGCTTTCTTGGCAGGAGGAGCCTTGCTGGGCCCCTCCTCGCTGCTCTCGCTATCCTGGTCACTGCTGCCATCGGCTCCCTCCTCTTCCTCCTCCACGGGCTGACGCTGCTGCTTCTTCGACGCAGCTGCCGTCTTGGCGCTGGGCTTCTTTGCCTCTGCGGTCCTCTTCTTCGCCTGGATGGCGGCAATGGCAGCCTCCACCTTCGCCTCCTCCTCCGCCTGTTTTACCGCGTCGTCCTCGTCATCGCTGGCGTCGCGGCCCCGCTTCTTCTCCTTGCGCAGCTTCTCCTGCAAGGCCTTCTGGCTGGCCGCGTCCTTGGCCAGCAGCGCCTGCCGGGTGCGCACCGTCAGCTCACCGTCCTTGCTCACGCGGAAACGGAGAGCCTTCTGCGCCTGGACCTTCTCCATGATGCTGTCCCACTCCTTCTGCAACTCCTCCGGAATCTCCCCGCCCTCAATGGGAAGGACACACCTGAGAATGCCATTCTCGCTCTCGTACTCTGCCTCGTCAGCCACGACGCGGATGCCGCCGGGCATGGGCAGGACAAGGCGGTACTTCTTTGTGTGCTTGGTGGTGTCCACGACGAGCTGGGTGGGGGTCGTCTCGGACACGTCAATCTTGGTGTGCGGGATGTGATGCAGCACCACATCCACTAGCACCTGTTTTTTCTTGTAATGAATCTCCATGTGGTGGTTCGGCACAAGGAACGAGGAAGAGGAAGAGGAAGAAGGAGACGTGGAGGCGGCAGACGGTGTCGACACCGCACCCGCCGCAGCGGCTGCTGCAGAGGTTGCCGTCTTGGCCTTCTTTCCTTTCTTTGCCTTGCCCGCCGCCTCGGAGACAGCCGCCGCGGCGACGACGCCTTCATCCAGGTGGAGCCGCTGCTTGAGCTCGGTCACCTCATCGGGAAGGATGATGGCCGCTTGGCGCTTGCGAGGCGCTGATTTGCTGGAGGACGCAGCGCCCTGACCTGGGACGGCCACCTCCCCTGCCGCCCCTGCCTTCGCCTTGGCGCGCAGCTCCCGCTGCTTCTGCTTCCGCTCGCGCGCGTTGGCCTCCTTGCGTGCGAGCCGCGACTGCTTGGCGATCTGGCGAAGCTCCGCCTCCTCCTTGCGGATCTTAGAAACGACCATGTCTGCTGCGGTGGTGCTGGTAGTGTTGGCTAGCCCTCCAATCGAAAAGAAAAAGGAAGGGGGGGAAAGTGTGAGGTTTCCTTTGCTTGGGCACAGAAGAAATGCTGAATGGTTCAAGAGACCTTCCTTTAGGTGACTGCTTTCTGTTGTACGGGTGGACACGCAGATGAATGGTACCGCCCCGGTTGAGAACGCAAGGAAAGAGGATGGTGGGAGAAGGGAGTAAATAGAAGACGTGATCGCAGCGGTTCAGGTGGCCATCCATCAAGGGGGTGAGGGGAGGTGGTAAGGGGGTTGAGCTTGAGAATACCTTATCACGTATTCTCTTCTGTAAAGGCTTAAACGAGAGAGCGTCCGCATGCGAATGATTTGCCCTCATGTTGCTGTCAATACAGAATCGTTTTAAAAAAGGAGTAGATCGAACGGGCCCTTCTTATCGTGTTGGGTGGGTCACCTTTCCGACTTTGCACAAGATTTTGGTTGAGTTTTCCGCCACTATAGTTGTTCACACCAAAGTAAGGGTCCTTCAGTTTGGTTATAAAGACCTTTGAAGAGAAGAAGAAAGAAAGAGAAACGTAAAGTACGCCTCCGCGGAGAGAGGCAACACCGTTACAGCGTCCAGGGCATGGTCGCATGACCCAATCGCAGACCACGCTGCTGGGGCGATGGGCTTGCCCGGCGAGGGCTGACGCAAGGCACCGGGGACGTGGGCCGCACTACGCCGTGTGGCAGCGACGGAGACGCGCTCGCCGCTGCCTTTCCTTCGCCCGCCGATTCCTCCTCCCCCTCTTCCTCCACGGGGGAGTCGACACAGCCCACCAGGGCCACCAGTGGCGACACACTGTAGGTGTCGAAGGTGCCTGCCGGACGCAGCCGGAGCAGCTTCGCGCCGAGCCGCTCCGATGAATATGCAGGACGCCCACTGCCATACCACGGCACCGGTTCCCCTCCCTCCGCTGTGAGTGGTGCAGCGCCGCCGTTGCTCTGTGAGAAGGGTGTTGGGTTCGACGAAGGCGACAAGGCAGCCGCCGATCGTTTCTCCTTGGCACTTTGAACACGCAGCTGCAACGCCCTGTTCTCACGGCCTCCGTCGCTCGTTGCGGGTGCGTGCCGCTCCAGCAGCCTCTGCAACGACCAGTGCTTGTCCGAGAAGTCCCACGCGGAGTGGGCCTCCGCCAGGAGCGCGAAGAGGTAGTCTTCCTCGTGCCCTCTATTGATGCCGTGGCCCGCTGGTGAGGTGCTCGGGTTGTCGTTGCCATCGCCCGCATGGCGGCCTTCTGTTTGCCGTGGGGACTCATCTGCATTGTTGGTGCAGTCGTCTTCCGCCGTCTCTACGCGGTCAGAGGCTGCCGCGCGAGTGCCCGTCTCCCCTAACGAGAAGCGCTTGTACTTTTCCATGAGCAATCGCGTGCGTGTTTCCGCGGCGCGCTGACTGGCGAGGACGTTGATGGCCTCCTTGGCAGATACCGGCTGCAGGGCATCACGCGGGTCGTACTGACTGGTAGCACCTTGATGGCTGCCAATGCGATTCTTTTTGCCTTCTGTTGTATTTGCGGAAGCAACCGCCATGGGACACCAGCCGGTGGTCTGTTGATCCGTAATGGGCGTCGTTGGTGCGTTGCTCGGGACCACGCTGGCCCTGTAAGCGGCTGCCATGGCAGGGCTGGAACCCCTGCTACCGGCCAGCGGAACAGGGCTTGCTACATCACCGCTTGCGCTGATCGGTTGAGGTGTTGCGCTTCCATCGGGGGCACTGGCCGAGGACGGAATCCCAGAGGTGGCAACGAGAGAACCCATCGCACCGCCATGACGCTGCCACCGCGAGCAGCTGCCCTCGTACAGCTTGCCCGTGAGGAGGAGGTTCTGACGGTTGCTTGCCGCCCGCGCATCCTCCAGCTCCTGCAACTCGGCCAGCACCGCCGGCATCTTGAGGGTTGGTGGCACGGGGACAAGGTCGGGCCGGCCATTCGGAGAAGCGCCCATCGTAATCGACAGCTGTGGACGCCCACAAGTTTGTCCTGGCGCGGCTTGTGACGTTGTTGAAGTTCCCTCACTTTTTTCTCCCTCTGGGATGGTGGGGGTGTTGGCAAAGAGAGATGGGGGAACAGTGGTGGAGCGCCACGCGGATGTTGTCCAGCTCGCCGCCCCAACACCAGGAGTGCCACGGCCCACACGCTCCTCTGAGGGTAGGTCACCCGGCATCGATGGAGCCATGGACGAGGAGACGGCCAATAACGGAGCAAGTATGCAACGCGCGCGGGGTGCCTCACTGGTTGTTGTCGGTGCTGAATCGGTCACCGGTTCCTGAAATGCAGAGTTCCTGTCGCTGGCGGCGGTGGTCGTGACAGGGCTCCTTGAGGCTGTCGCCTGACTGCTGCCGTCACCGAGCTGTGTCTGACCGCCACGGCGGACATCTTCGCTTCCCACGCACGTCAGGTCCAACGGTGGTGGATTGCGGTGGCTGGTCGCCCGCCCGATCACCATAGGCATCAGTGTGGCGCTGTTCTCATGCAGTGGATGGGAGACGACGGTGGAAGCCTCTGGCGTTGGCTCTGCTGTGTGGTCGGACTCTGACCCGTCCTCGTGTGGTTGGTGGGGTAGCGTGAAGAAGACGCTCTGAACCGGTGTGCAGACAATGCCGTGCGACAGGCGGCGCGCCGCGCTGTCCACCGCGTCCGGTTGCGGCCCGCCGTGTGGCGTGGCGCATGAGGGCGTGTGAGCATGCCGTGGTGTGGATGGCTGCATCGCACGGCTTCCCACACGTCCTTCCCGGGGTGCCATCGTGGTAGCTGAAGAAAGCCCCCACAGGGACGACGCAGCCGTCGTCGCGCTCTCGCCACCACACGCAGAGGCAGAACCATGCGGGAACGCAGTCAAAGATGCCGGCTGCGACGCCCGCGCTGGAGAGCTTGCTCGTGCGGATGGGGTTGCTTCTGAGGAAAGGGAAGCGGTTCCCTTCACGTCTGAATGGCTTGGCTTTGGCTCTGTCCCGCTGTGGCGAGCGGCCTTGGTGGAAGCAGCAGTCGTAGCCGCAGTGCTACCGTGATTTACCGCCGTACTGCGTCGCTTCACCTCTTCCTGAATGGAAGGGTGCAAGACTGACTTTGGGGGTGGTGGTAGCCGCCGCCGCCGCACGATGCGTCCTTCCTTCAAGCGGAGTCGCTGCCGTGCCAGCACCCCTTCCTTCACCTCGCGCATGAGCTGGTAATGCATCACCAGTAGGTTGCGCCTTTGATCAATGCCGGTAAGAAGGTAATACAACTCTCCTTTCATGCGCACGAGGGCCTCGAGAACCGTACTCCGCGCCGCCGCCACCGCGCTCTGGGCGACGTGGCGATCCTGCTCACTGCACGGCACACTGGGCAGCACACGGGCTGGCAAATCCGACTCCACCAAGGCATCGAGCTGCTCCTCGGGGATGGTCAAGGTGCTCTCGTACACGGCCAGGGGCACACCAGCGAAGCAGTCCCCCACCAACTCCATCGCGTAGCCAATCGCCGCCTCGCAAATCACGACAAAGGACCAGGCAAGGAGCTTGTCGCGGTGTGTCTCGAAGAAGAAGGGCGGCAACGCCTCCTGCGCGCCTGCGTCGCCGGTCGTCGCACCATTGCCCGCCGCCTTGGCCCACGCTGCCGCGTCGTACTCGTACGGGTCGACGCCGTCGTCAGCATCATCGCCACCTTGGGTCTCCATTGCACAAGGCTCCACCCTGCCAGTGGAACGTTCCGTTGACGTGGGCACGGGGCGCCTGTGCGACCTTCGCGTGGCGTCCTTGGTGCGCCCTTTCCGTGCTTCCGTCGCCGCTGCGCCACGGCGCTGGGACTCGTGAAAAGAGAAGGCCAGTTCCGATGCCTTTTGCTGGAAATCCCGGAGCAGGAACATCTCCACCGGGCCGAGCACCCGTTCCGCGGTATCGTACGGTAGCGTTGCGTTGTGGGTGGTGGTGGCTCGAATCACCTTGTTGAGCGCGAGGAGCGGCAGGAGGGCGGGCTCTGGTCTGGCGCAGCGTCGCATGAGGAGGCTGTCCAGTGTGGTGAACCCGCCTCCAGAGCCACCGCCGTTAATGGTGGTTGCCGCAGACGCGGGTGCAGACCGCACTGCAGGCGCTGCCTTTGTCTCCGATGGGACGGGAGAGGACTCGGAGGGGGATGGCCTTGCCGTGCTCGCCAGAGGGTCCTCTGTCTCGCCGTGCGCGCCTCTCTTCTCCTCCGCGGCGCTGCCTTTCTTGTGTTCTGGGTGAGGGGGCGGACCGTGCAGGGTGGCGGAGAAGACAGAACTCGTGCTGTCCAGCTCGTGGCCCCAGAGGTTGTGGCGCGTGCGGGGGACCTCCAGAGGCGCCTCGGAGGCCGTGCAGTGGGGTGAGCGCTCACGTTTCCGTGGGGAAGTCTGCCGTGGCACACGAAACTGTGGAGCGGACGAAGAGCCTGTCAAGGCCAACACGCCATCCCGGCGTTCCTCTGCGGTGCGGCCAAACAAAAAAAAGCGGAAAAGATCGCCCGAAAATGGCGCGACGCCGTAGCCGCCGTGGGACTGGACGAGCAGAGGCGAGGGGCACTGCGGCCGGCCGGTGCGGTCCACCAAGGGAGGAAGGTCCCCACGATAGCTTCGCAGAATGGCGGTAAGGGTCGCCAGCCGTCTCTGCTCCCTGACCTTGTGAGCTAAGTCACTTTCGCCCGGACGGTTATGACCACCTCCGCCGCCGTTCTCAGTGGTAGTGCTCGGGAAGAGGACAGCACGGTACAGGGCAGGTGAGCGCAGAACCGCAGAGACGAGGCCGACCTCATCCGGCAGCGAGGGTGAGGCACCGCCTTCCGTCACACCGTTCGAGCTGCTTCCATATCCTTTCTCGCCCACGTGCGTGGCCCCTCGCTGAAGTCCGCTGCCAGGGCGTCGCATTCCCTCCGCCAAACCCATCCTGTCTGCGGCACTTTTGTGGTTGAGGATGCCGGTGTTTGCTGTGAGCACCGCCTGGGAGGACCCCGATCGTGGCGGGCTGCTTCCCTCGTCGCCCGCTGCGCCGCACTGCTCTCCCGTTCCTTCCCGCTGGTCACCTGGTGGCGCTTCGCTACCGCTGACCTTGTCAACCGAGGCACTCAAGAGAGCCGTCGCAGACTTGCTCCGCTTGACGCCTTTCCCAACTACCTGGGCCTGCAGGGCGGAGATGAAGCTCAGGCGTTGGTTACCAATGTTGCTCAAGGTGCGCATGAGGAGCACGTCGGTGTCGTCGAGGTCGGTGTCGGCAAAGGCGTGCAGAGGAATCCGTTTTTCTCTCGCGAATTCCATCGCCGCCTCTGAGAGGAGCTGACGTGCATGCCGCACCAACGCCTTTTCGGCGGACGCCGCACCGCTGCCTCCGCCCTCGGTCAACATGGAAGCATTCAAGAAGTTTGACGTGTCCTTGGCTGTAAAGCTATTCAGCGTGACCGTGGTGTCTGGCAGGAACGTGCTGGTGCTGCTGTCTCCATCCAGGTCGGTGTACGCGGTGCTCTGGTTCAGGGAGAGAGCGGCGGTGGCCGCCATAAACGCTCCAATGGCAGGGGAATCGTTGTGCGCGCCTTCCGGCTCGAGGACAAGCGTGCGTGGTGAGCTCGAGTGCGCCTGCCCTGAAGGAACAGAAAAGGCGGCCATTCCCGTCTCCGTTGTGGCAGAACCGCTGGTACTGCAGCCACGGCTGCCACTGCGCGGGCGGCGACAACGGTGCTGCCTTCTCATTGACGACGGTTGCCCCACACCACGACGTCCTCCCTCCTCCCTGTCGCTCTCGTCTGTCTGTTGTCTGCCGGTGGCGGTGCGATACCCACCGCTGCTATCACCACCACCATGCCTCAGATAGGCGTTAAAATCGACGGTGCTGCCGAAGCCGGCGCACTTGAGGTAGGGGGAGGTGATGCCAGCCGTCGTGGACAACGCCGCGGTGGACCCATCCCCGTCGAACCTCCCTCCCTCTTCCTCTTCCTCTTCCTCTTCCTCCTCTTCCTCCTTTTCCGCCGATTCATTCATGGCAGCGAGACCGCTCTGTCGGCGCGCATACGTCGCAAGCCGTTCCGTTTCCTCTGGTATGAGGGGAGTGCCACTCACATTCGTTGGCGGGACATGCGTTAGCCTGCGGTCGCGGCGGCGGTGGTGGTTGGGAGGGCGACTGAGGTGGCGCTGTGTGAGACCCTCCGTCGCCTCATCACACACAGACGATGCGGATGATGATGGAGATGATGTGAACAAGGGGATCTCTGAGTTGGTGCTTCTCGGCCTCTCTGTGGGCCGCGCAGCCTCTGTTTCAGGAAGAATGGTGGCCACGGCGCCGACACGCAACCCATCAGCCCCACGGCGGCTCGGCAGAGAAACGGTCGATTCTGCCGTGCGCCGGAAATGGCTGCCACCCGTCGCAGATGGGGTGAGTGGTGTCTGACACCTGCCGTTGTGCAGGGGAAGTGGTGGTGGTGGTGATGGTGGTGTGGCATGAAGGCCCTCCGCTGCACGACGCTGAGCAGAGTTCGGGCGTGAATTGCGCAACGCCTCTGTCGCGGCAGTCATGCTGGCAGCCTCATCCAATGCTGGGCCCAGAGCATCCAGGGCACGTTCCTTCTCCATGCGCGTGAGCCGTTCAAAAGCCTCCGGGTCACCTTCGTAGAGCTCCGCAGGGAGACTACGCATTAGCGTAAACACAACCAGTCGAGCCGCACTCAGCACACAGCGATGCAGCGGCCGGTGCTGGCGGAGGCCGCGAGCCATGCGGACGGGCAACGGCGGTAGCGTATGGTGGTGGTGGGGGTGACCGCCACTGTGTGTGGCTTCAGGATGTGAAGCCGCAGCCATCTTCGGCGCGAACGGCGGGGATGCTGGATCGTCTTGCGTGTGCGACGATGGGATGGCGACGGAGGCGAACGGCTGAGAGGTGCTGCTAACCAAGTGCTCCTTCGCTCGGCACGACCCTTCTTCCGCCTCGGCCGCGGGCGGTATGCTCCTTCCGGCCTTGCCATCAGCAGGTTTGCGGGCTTCGTGGCGGGGTTGCCTTGGAGACGCCACGCGATTCTTTGACGACGGTGGTGCTGGCGGCAGCAGGTCCATGTCATGTGTTGCGTTGAGTCCGGCCAGCGGTGAGCCACTCACCTCTGCGGACAAGCCCAGCGCGCTCGCTGAGAAGCTGGTCCCCACAGAACCGCCGTCGCTGTCTTCTTGGGTGGCATCGTCTCGCTCATCTTCTTTGTGACTGCCTTTCGGTCTCGGGCAATCCCGTCCGCGCGACTGTCTGGACGCTTCAGACGACGCAGTGGCCCCCTGCTGACTACGCGTGGGGTGGTGTCCGGCTTGTGAGACACCTCGGGCGGCTTGCTCCCGCTGATTCCGTGGAGGGACGGTCGACGCTCTCGTCCCAGCTGGCCGGTGGGTGCCGCCGCCACCCGATGAAAAGTTCAGATGCGCGCTCTGCAGCTTGTCGAGGGTCGCCTCCATGTGGGATCGAAGCAGGCGGATCTTGGCCACCTTCCTGCTCTCTGCGTCGCCAGGCACCTCCTTGCCCACGTGAAGCCCTTGTTTCTTTTCCCCACGAAGCACGCCCTCTGGCAGAGCCGGGGTGAGAATGGTGTAGCGCGGCCTGGCCCCACTGCCAGGCCGAGAAACTTGTGGTGAAGGAGAGCACCGCTCCCCCTCCCCGCCCCAGTCGTCAGCGACCGTTTCGTCGTGCTGGTCATAACAAATGACGCCAATGTTTTTGGTGCGTTCGAGGAGTTGCCTCTGGTGGGCCTCCCACCGCGCCTTCTCCTTGGCGATGGCGCCCTCCATCACATAGGCCTGCTCATCCGCCGCTGCGCTTAGCGTTGCCGTCGGTAGAGATGGAGACGTGCCCTGGCCGGACGCCGAAGTCACGGACACCGACCGCGCCGGCGTCCCTTGCCGCGTCACCGCAGGTGTGGGCAAGAGGGACGGCGTGCTCGGTGAGGCCCTGTGGCTCGCCGCTCGCGGCGTCGCGCGACCCCCTGACTGTGGAGGTGAGGGATGGAAGAAGGTTTCCTTCACCTCACGCATGACCTCATCGAGGCATGGTGTCTCTAAGCTGTACTGGCGATAGTACTTGCGACGAAACTGACGCGCGGCTCCCCGTGCTGCGCGCGTGATGTCCGCCCTGGGCAGCCGCTTGTGTGGCCTCATTGTCTCTGCCCGCGATGGAGCTGGGTTGGCTCGTGGTAGCATAGACTGCGACGGCACCGATGGGAAAGGTAGTTTCGCACTCGTGGGAGACAGAAGGGTTTGTTCTTGGGGACTGGAGGCGCCGGCTCGCGCGCTTGGGAGCAGTGCTGGTGAAGAAAAGGCCTGTGAGGTGTGGCTGATGGCAAGAGGCGCGGACAGCGGAGGAGAGGCAGGAACGCCTCTCTCGTCAGCGGTGGCCTTCTCGGCGCACGGGGTCGTGAGAGCCGCGGTTAGCCAGTGCTCCTTCTCACCAGGTTGGTCAACGTCCTCCGGCTCACGGGCCGCGGATGGGGAAGCCATGGACGGCGAAGAGACGCTGCCGCTTTGGCTTGCACAGCGGTGCTGCCCTTCCGCTTGAAAGGAGGTGGCGCGCGCATCCATGGCATGGGTGTAGTACTGACGCGCGGCGCGTCCTCTGGCAAAGCGCTCCGCCTCCCGCTTGAGGGGCATCGCAGAGAGAAACATGACGCCCGTTGTTGATGTCGGGGCGCCGTAGGACACCCCGTGCTCTCGCGGTGATAGCGGCTGCAGGCTGGCACGTTGGTGGCCCGCCGCGGACAGCGCTCGTGATGTCTTGCCTTCCGTACTACCCTTTGATAAGCTCGTTCCCTCAACGCAAGAGGGAGAGAGTGGACGCGTGGTGGCGGTGGCGGTGACGGGGGAAGTCCTAGCAGCAGCACCCGCGGCAGTTGAAGGAGCAGAGTGACGAAGGGAACGACGTCCGCTTGTGGAGGGCCGCTTGGACCCCAGTAGCAGCAGCGACGCTGGCGACTGTGAAAGGCGCTGAACGGCTACGTCGGTTGGGCGATCACGGCGCGTCCGCGTGGGGGCGACGTGCTGCTGTGCAGGGGACTTGGGAAAGTAGGTTGCGTTTCCCCTGGCGCCGCTGTCCGGTAGCTCGCTGTCCCCTGTCTGAGGGCGTGACAGAGCCTCCGCAGCGTCTGTCAAGCCACCCTCCGTATCCGCGACAGACACGGACACAGCGGAGTAGGGCCGCGACCCAATGGCCTTTGGGTAGCCGTTGGCGCCGCTGGAAGGACGCACGGACAGGCGGTCACTCGGGTAGGCCGCGGAGAGGGGGCGAGGGAGAGCCCCGGCAAGCGCGGACGAGGTGCGGCCCGCGACCACACGACCGCCACACCGCAGGGTGTTGGGAATATTCGATGTCTTTCGCCCCGCAGTTGTGGCCGAAGAGGAAGTGCGAGGCACGGTAGAAGTGGAGGTAGGTAGGGTTTGTGTCACCGCGGATGGGAGATAACCACAGGAAGACGTCGACGGCGCACCTGTGCCACTGGGCACCATTTGAGCGACGACTGGCGACCCAAGGTGCTTGTCTGGTAGGCTGGCGTGTCGTCGGCCTCTGCCTACACTGGCGTCCACGTCGCGGCGGGACTCCTTCTGCGTGAGCGCGCTGGCTGGCCGCGGTAGGAACGGCTCTCCGTCCGTGTGATGAGGAGTTGAATGCATGGTAGAGACACGACGCGCTGAAGGAATCAACCGCTCGCGTGCTTAGAACACGTGTATATCCTCACTCCTTATCTTTTTCCTTTCCTTCTGCCTGCCTCGGTTGTTGAAGAGGATCCGCTGATACAGTCGCTTCTTCTTTACTTTGCGTTTGCGACAATTTGTGTTGGTAAAAATATTTTGAAAAAAAAGGTGTGAAAGGATTGCGATCAAACGTTTGTTTACATATGTTTGTACAAGAGGGAGGTGGAGATGATGGCGTTGCAGAAGTGACGTGGTGGATGTTCAGCAAAAGGAAGGAATGAAAGGAAAGACAGAGAGAGACAGAGATGAATGCCAACGTTATTGTAGAAGTCAATTTTTAAAAAAGGAGAAAGAAAGAAAGAACGAATTAGCAAGAGAGAAAGAGAGTGAAGAAAGTGTTCCAAGCGATACAGGTGATGCAAGTGGCGATTCTCTGACAACAGACAGAAAAAAAGAAGAGGAAACAGAGTAGTTAAAGGATCAAGCACGCTTGGCTGTACATGCGTCAGCGTATGACAATAGCCTTTTTTTTCGACCAGTAAAGAGAAAAACAGATATCACCACCAAGCTTCAAAGACAAGGGTTCCAGCTGCGAAAAAGAAAAAGGATTTATTTTTTCCAAAAGAAAGAAAGTCAGTGTACTTGTGGTTTACAATGCAGAATACTACCTTTTCTTGTGCAAGTGTTTGCGCACCGATCCTAAGCCTTTCAGAATAAGATCTCTCCGGGCAGCAGAAGGAAAGAACAGACTGAATCAAAGGAAAGAAGTGGAAAGAAGTGGAAGTAACACAGACACGGAAGGCTAACAAGGACGGAGCTTTATTTCGTCCCTGGCACAATCGTTGTTGCTGCCTGCCTTCTTGGTGTGTGTGTGTGTGTGTGTGTAGGTGCGTTGAGCTTGTTCACGTCACGACGAGGACACTTTGAATAAGGATGTGAAAAAAAAAAAAATGACATCAGAAGACGGGAAAGGAAGAGCAGAAAGACGTGAAGGAATACCAATGACGGGCCTTTGCACGCGAGGAAACATTTACAAAGGGAGTCGCTGCCGCCACTCCGCGCTCACTTGTGAACAAGTGACCCCAACGTTGACAGAGCCTTTTTCTGTGATAACCCCCGTCAGGGTCGCCTTCTTCCTGGTTCCTTGCACGTTCGTCACGGAACTGCACCAGTTACCACCACGCAGATGTCCTCTTCTTTGCTGCGCGGCTTCAACGTGCTGGAGAGAATTATGCGAGAAGATCGAGTTTACCCTTCCCTTCTTTCCTGTGTCCCGTGACTGCTCCGGTCACCAACTTCTTTTCGCGTGTAAGTTTTTGTTGATGTCGCTGACGTGAGTGGGGTCCGTCGGTTCGGTGAGAAAGAAAGGGAGACGAGGGTGGTCTGGATTTAGCGGGGATAGGGGTGAAAGGGGGTGCGGGGAAGCGGGGGAGGAAAAATGAAAAGAGGACAGAGAGGAAGTCACCTGTGCTGTTGCCGATGCACACTGGTGCCCCCCCTCCGTCAGACGCTATTTCCAGTCGGTTTCATTCTCCGGCTCCTCTTCCTGCTGGTTTTACGGAGTAGCGACAGCCAGAAGTAGGGGGCGGGAGTGACAAGGGACACGCCCCGCTGAGCGGCGTGCGTGTTGGGATGTGAGCAATAACAAAGAGAAGAGTATATATTTTATTATTATTGAAAAACGATCTTTTCTGATCGAAAGTGAGAAGGGAAATAGAACGCAGAGCCATTCCGAGAGATTGGGAAGGAGAAGCAAAGAAAGGGGGAGGGCAGCACAGGTGAAGAGAAGATACAGGAAGGGTGGTGAGAAGTACAGGAAATACGCGATACGGGATAACTTCTCTCTTAGCACATGTGCTTTCTTCTACTTCTTTCGTTCTTTCTTTTTTGCGCTGAACAAAAGGCCACGAAAGAGAAGCAAGTTGGATGAGGTGATGGGATATCACAGCTCTGAAACTGTAAAGATTTGCTTAGAACAGTGAGATAGCAACCGGTCATGCAATGTGCCTGTGCGAGTGTGTGTGCGCGTTAGAGTTGCGGCTATTATTATTAGTAGTATCAATCGTGTTACCATCAGCGTTTGAGCTTCTCAGGCGGAAAGAAGCGACAGTAAATGATGAGAAGGGTAGAGAGAAAGAGAAAGCGAACGAAGAAGCGAAAGGGGACAACGGACAGAGCATAGCCTCACAACGTAACAAAGGAGGCGCGGGGAGGGAAACAGAAGAAAAGAAAGAAGAAAGAGAGACGCGGACGAACAGTTCCCTCAGCTGAGCGCGGAAAAGAGGCAAGAATGCAGAAAGAGGGATACCTGTAAAGGAAAGAAACACACGCATAAGGATTCGCGAGCGGAGGCAGGAAGATTGTTTACACAAATTAGAGGAAGAAGAGGGGGAAAAAAGAAGAAAGATGAGAGAGAGAGAGAGAGAAAAAAAAACGACAGTGACGGTAGTCATTAACGAGAGATAGAGAGAAGCACAGAGAAGAATCAAGAGAAGACGTTCTTTCGCTAGTTATATTCATTTTTATCTTTTTGTAGGACTAGATGTGCATCATCGACATGTACCACACTCATGTACATTCACGAAGGAAAAGAAAAATGCAGAGGAAACATCGAGAGAGGGAACGCATGAAAAACATGAGAAAGAGAAGAAGATGGGAGGAAAATAAACAAAAATTATGGGGCATTGTACACGAAACAAGATCGAGAAGCTCTTTTTTTTTTCCTTGCACGATTCGCCCGAGGGGTTTCTTCCAGGCAATTAAGTGCGCAGGAGAAAAAAGAAAAGAAGGGGAGGAGGAGAGAGAGAGGAAAAAGAAAAAAAAGAGGGGGAAGGGTGGAGGGAAGGAAGACGGAAGACGGGAAGAGAAGAAGAACGAAGAAGAAAACGAGGAGCAGCGAGGTACGGATCGCTTTGCTTTTGAGCAGCCTGCTCTACCAAGTGGCTATGACTATACACGGAACGCAACGCCGAAAGCGTTGCTAAAAGAAAAAAGAAAAGAGAGAGAGGTGTAGACACGCAGATAGGAAGATAGGAAGATGGAAATTATGAAGGACTTGGCGTCTACATTCAATGCGCGGTGAAGGGTGAGATGTATTTTATGGATACACCTCCTTCTTATTTGTTTAGTGGTTGAGAGAAGAAAGAAAAAAAAAGGGAAGAAAGAAGAAGTGGAAGGGTAGAGGGGGGGCTCACCATCCTTCAGACTCTAATCCGAGGAGGTGTAAGAAAAGGAGCCCAAAAGGCGATAGGAAGGCTGAAGATGGCGCAGCACAAAAAAAAAAAAAAAAGCGGGGGAATGGAGATGCAGAGCAAGAGGAGAAGGGTGGAGAAGACGAGAAGAGAGATGAGAAAAAAAATGTGTGAACACCAATGGCACGTGCAACTTGGCGCATTGGCGGGTGTACCGTTACTTGACGACAGAATACTATGTCAGACACGTGCGCGTGTGTGTGTCTGTGTGTTTGTTTGTTTGTTGTCTGCGTGTGGGCAATGAAAGCAAAAAAAAGAACGTTGGAGCTCCCCAGGAAACGCGGAAGAAAGAGAAAGAAAAAAAACAGTATAGGGCCAATAAACCAGAGCCCGCCCAGTAGCAGAAAGGTAAACTGAAATACGAACAACAAACCCCGACGCTGCCTGAACAGCTTACACAAACACAATTTGCTGAATGAGGGTGAGGGAAACAATGAGGGAAGAAGAGGGGGAAGAAGGAGGGTGATGCAGGCATGAGACGCTCGAGTGCATGTGCAGTAACGATGGATGGGGCACGACGTGCACGGAGAACGAGGAGCCCTCACGCGGAAGAGTTCGCACGGAGAGAGAAAAAGAGGAGGGAATACCCGCACGCTCTCCTTCGCGAGTTCCTCGCCTGCTCCTTGTCGACAAGAGCAAAAAAAAAAAATAAGAGAAGGCCGTTCACGAGAGAGCGTCACCTCGAACACGCACACGCACAAACGCGCAAACGCACTACGTTCACAGGTTGCCTGGTCGGAAGCTGTCTCTGTGATTCGTCTGGCCGTGCTGCGACCCCATGGCCAACAAAGCGCCCGCCACAGCGAGCACCCCCACCAACACGGTGAGGAGCCGCGTGGCGGTGGTGCTGGTGCCGTGGCCAGCCACCCGACCCTCCGCGGTGGCGCCACCGTCTGCCTCTTCGTCTGCCCCGTCCGCACCTTTCGAGAGCCTCTTCTTTGCAGCCGCTCGCCCCTTCTGTTGATATGCCATGGGCAGCCTCCGGCCCTGTCTGGCAGCCTTGACGGGCGGTGCTTCCTTGGCCTCTGGTGGTGCGGCCGCCGGGGCTTGCGTCGGCGTTGCCTTCTTTCCTTTCTTTTCCTTTGGTCTCTTCTGCGGGTCCACAGCACAAGTGTCGCCTTCCTCGCTGGTCGTCGGTGCAGGGGCGTCAACAGTCGGGTGCGGGGCGGCCATGGAAGGCGCTAACCCTGCGCCAGCGTCCGAGTGCAACTCCTTTGCCGTGCCGACTTCTTCCGTTGAGTTCGCGCTCGACTCGTCTTGTGCGTGCTCCGCCTCCACCGGTGCCGCTTCCTGTGGCGACGGCGATGGCGGTGATGGTGGCACCGCTAACAGGGATGCCAGCGCTGCAGCCGCCTCGCGGTGGAGCCGCGCCGTGTCCTCTGCCGCCTGTGCAAGGAGAGCCCAGTGGGCCTCGAGGGTAGGTAAGAAGACGCCCTCCCACACGTCGGCGATGTGTGACTGCAGGGCACGATTGGCCGCCTCTGTTCGTGCTACGACGGTGTGCAGTGCATCGGCGGCTGTTGACACAGCGGACTCCAAGACACCTGCTGCCTCAGCATGAGAAAGAAAGAGTGTCACGGTGCTTTCGGTAAGTGTGGTGTCTGACGTTGTCGTCGCCAATGTAAGACGCTGGAAGACAGGCAAGAGCTCCTCTGAGGGTGCGGCCGCCACGATAGCTTCACACGGCAGCATCGCACTACTCCTCTTTGGGTGCTTGCCCTTCCCCTTTGCATTCGACGTCTGCGCGTTCACCAGCCGCTGATCGCTTGGGAGGCCAGAAACGTCAACAGCGTTGTCGCGAAACGCGTCCGCGACGCCCTCGAGCAATTGCCAGGCGCGGTCCTCCTCCGGCACACTGTCATCGTCGGCGTCTTCCTTCATGCTCGACTGGGGCCTTCCCTCTGACTCCCCTTCAGGACTCGCCATGGCGTCCACGAGATGCGAGACACAGGTCTGGGAAAGCTCTCTCATGAGCGCGTACGCAGACGCGACGGACACGGCCGCTGCCTCCTCGAGAACAGACTTGCAGTCCATTTCATGGCAACCTTCCTTGGGCCGCTGCGGCGGCTTCCCTCTGCCCTTCTTGTGGCTGTTGTTGCTGTCGCCACATGCCAACGGGGTCGGCGATGAATACCCGACGGCCGCAAGCGCAGTCACCACACGACTTGCCGAGAGCATCTCGACATGGGCGGGGGCGGCCTCGTCGCCGGCGTGCCGCTTGCTTTTTTTCTTCCCACCCCGATCCGCGCTACTCCCTTTCGTGGTGGGCAGTGCGGCCACTGTGCGACTCGATGTGACGCCCCATTCGGCGGCCAAGCCATCGAGCAAGGCCCGCTGCCTGATGCGAGCAGTCACCAGCCGATCCACCGCCGCCTCCAATGCCCCTGTGTGTTCCTTCACATGCCACGGCACTTGATGCAGTGGCGCCTCCGCTGCCTTCGTGTCCTGTTGGGCGTCGTTGGTCGCGCCGCCGCCATCGGTGCTGCGCTCGGCTTCAGGGGTAGAGGTCTGAGAGGGAAGTGGTGGCTGCTGGAGAGGCGCTTCGGCCATTGGTGCTGGCTCCTCTGTCCGGCCAAGGGCCGCCGCGGTCACCTTTGCTGGCGTCACTGCCGTGGGGCTGCTGGGGTCCTCAGACGACGCCACCGTCAGGGACGACGCAGCGCTATCACTGTGAGTATCGAGTGAGGTCACAGTGATCGTTGGGCTGGTTGTCGGAGAGAGCACAAACTCTGCTGGGAGGACCGCCAGCGCAAGGTCCCGGGCCACCGCCTCTGGGATGGCCTCCTTCCCACTCGCCTCCGTGCGTGCGTTCGAAAGTGCGCTTGTCGCGGGATAACTGGCGGCAGCGGCGGCTTCAGACACCACCGGAGTGCTACCGCCACGCACTCGCACAAGCAGTGTGACTGCGAGGTCTACCACGCGTACAGGTGGGGAGGTCGCGTCTCCAGCCGCTTCGCTGCTCTCGTCCTCTTGCGCGGCCGACACGTCAGCATCCACGGTGAATCCGAGCAGCTCGTACAACGCCTCTGTCACTGCAGACCCCTCTGGTGGGATGCCGTCCTTCGAAGGACTTTGCGACGGGACTGATGACTCCGACGCCAACACATGCCTCGCCATGTAGCGAGCCGGTGTGGTGTCCCCCCACACAGAAGGGCCCTCTCCCGCTTCAACAGAAGCGCCGAAGGCGTCGCCGTCGAGGGGTCCGCTCACTTCGGACGTGCTGGTGTGCGCCTCGCCGCGACGGCTCCCAGCGCTTTCTTCCTCCTGCTGCCGCTGCCGAATCGCCTCCTCCACTTGCGTGAGAAGCTGGTCAAAGGTCGGGCATGGCGGCGCGTGGGTAAGGGCGACCAGCAGGGAGTCGTTCAGCATCCCGCGCAGGGCGGGCGCTGGCAGCTGCCCCTCCTCCACGAGCTGCACGAGACCCTCACGGCGTCTGTTGAGGCGCTCCGCGATGCTCGGCGCGGGCGTCTCTGCCCCCTCCTCCGCTGCTGCGTTACCAACGACCTTGAGGCCTCGGTGGGTGACGCATACACGGACGTAGCACGGGGGTGGCGCACCCGTCGTGGACGAGAGTGCCGGCGATGGTGCGTCGTCGCTTTCCGCCTGTGCTGCCGCAGATGCGCTGTCCTTTGCCTCGGCGTTCTGCGTCAACGCGGTGCCTTGCCGTCCCTGCTGCTCGTCCGCGAGGAGTGCCTCGACGTCTTCGAGGGCCAGCGTGATGGGAAGGCCAGCCGGAAACGCCTCCATCACACGGCGGCTCGTGATGCGTGGTGACGACACCTCGGAACCAGGATCAGTGCCACTACTCGCCGCTGCACAGGCAGGCTCGGGCTTCCCCGCAGAGGGGGACGTGGCGGTGTCGCGCTTCAAGTTCTTGACAAGGGCAGACTTGAAATCCATCTTGGGCGGCGTCACGTCGGTTGCGGCCGAAGGCGGAGCAGCAGACGACACGTCCGCTCCCTTCTTCTCGCTATCCAGCCGGTGCGGTGGCAAGACCGGCGGCGGAGCGTCAAAAACAGTGGCCGTCAAGTGGGACGTGAGATAGTTCCAGGCGGACAGGAGCTCGTAAAGGCGGTCTGTCGTCAGGGTGTGCCCTTGTGGTGTCCCTTCCGCTGGGAGGCTTCCCTGGTGCCACACCGACGTGCGCAGAGTCCACGGCTGGCTCAGACGCATCATCGGTAACAGCTGGCGTGGCTCGGCGGTAGCAGGGTCGTGCGCCTCCTCCCGCGGGGCCGTCGGTTGGTAAGGCAGTGGTGGTGGACCCACATGCTGGGTGGGATACGACGGGGGCGGGGGCAGCGTTGCGGCCGCCTGCGACGTCGGGCCCGCGCTGAGACTGACACTGGCGCTGGCGATCGAGGTGTGGGCACCCGTGGAGGCCACCCGCGGGATCGATGTGAAGATACCGTGCGGGAGCCCGCGAGAGCGCGAGGTGCCAGAAGACGTAGCGGAATGCAAGCTCGACGACCGAGACACCTTCGTGACACCCGCCATAGTCGCCGTGGCACCAACCGGGTCTGTGACCACCTGCCCAAAGAAGGGCTGGCTGCCTCCGGCTTCCAGGATCTGCTGCACAGACCCTCCTATGCTGTTCCCCGGCGACGGAGAGGGACGGCCCACCGCATCACTGCCGTGCTTCACGACCTCGCGGAAGTTCACATAATCCCTCCAGCAGTGCTGCGCCTGTGCCTCGCGCTGGTACTCTTCCCGAAGGCTACGCAGGGCCATCAGCACTGTACTTGTGCTTGAGGAGGCAGACGCCAAGGGTTCCTCCTCACCACTCCAGGGGTGATCCTTCCTCGCAGTGTCCTCTCGTGCCACAGGCGCTGCGGTGGCGCTCGTCGAAGTGAATGCACCGGTTTTTGACTTCACAGAGGTTTGTGCCTTCTTCGCCTTGCTAGGCGGTCGAGCGCATTTCTGCATCTTGTGCCGCGGGATGTGAAGAGGCGACGGCGATGGTGGTGACGAGACACGGTTGACATCGCCGCCCGCCACGAGACTGTCCTTAGCAGCCGCATTTAAGCCCGCCTCGTCGATCGCCTGGCCCACCGATGGAGCGCGCAAAGCCTGATTCACGCTCAACTCGGTTGACTGTGAGACGTCACGTTGAAGTTCGTTACGAAGGCGGAGAAGCTCGGCTAACGTGCTACGCCGCCTCTCACTCACGCGGAGGAGGCTACCGCTCGCGAAGTCGTCGTCCTTGTGAAGCAGAGACGCAGACATGTTTTGCTGTAACCTGTTGGGGACGGTAGGATGGCGACAAGACGCACCAGCCCGCCGTTGTTGTTATGATTATTATTATTACTGTTTGCTCTTTATTTGACAACGCCGGTTGGGAAAATGGCCTGAGGAACCCACAAGAGCTTCCCGCCTTACTTGTCAACGAAATCAATTGAGTCTGTGAGTGCCCGTGCCTGGCTCGCAGTGGGCAGCAAGAAAAGAGAATTTAGAAAAAAAAAACGAAAGAAAAGACAGCCACGCGATAAACTTGTCGGCTAAGCAGGAGATGAAATGGTGGAAAGCGAACGCGGTAAGGACAGGTGAGAAGTGAGAAATAACGTCAAATTGGCCTTCCAACAACTGCGACAAGAAGAAAAAATGTCAATAGTGGCAATACGGAAGGACAAGGCCGCGCTGTGGAGCGTTTGCGGTGGTTTAAAAGACACTTTGCACTAGAATGATGATGTCAAGCGAGGGAGAAAAAGAAAAGTTACTGTTGCTGTCCGCAAATAGCTTTCTTTGAGCGGTGAATGAAGCTGTACGAGTGAAGTTAGGTACGAGGGGATGGAGAAGCCCTGCGCCGGGGGGAGGGAGGGAGGGAGGGAGGGAGGGAGGGAGGGGGGAAAGAGGAGGGGGAATTAAGTCAGAGAGCAAAAATTTTTAAAGAGAACTATTTAGTTTACAATACAGGCGAAAGAGGACAAAAAAAAAAATCGAACGCAATTAGGAGCTCCGACTGCGGCCGTCACTGCGCGACACACAAAGGAATCAAGTACGGACTGAAAAGCTGAAAGAAAGCGAGGAGATGAGAAGCAACAAGATCGAAGGAGCGGAGGAGAAAGGACTACGAGTAGACAAAGACCCGTGGAAAGCCCAAGATCGAGAGTGAGATTGAGAGAGAAGGGAAAGAAGGGAGAGAAGAGCCGAAAAGAGTGAAGAAGGCGACCAACACCGGGGAAGAAGCAACGGAAAAGGCGATAAAAATGCAGAGTCTGGGAAGGAGAAAAAAAAAGGAAAGAAAACGGAGGGGAAAAACACAGTTCAGGATTAGGTAACACAGCTGTTTCGAAAGCAAGATTTTTTTTAAAAAAAAAAGGTAATAGTAATGACAGCAATGATAACGATGATAATAATAATAGTAGTGGGCGTCACAAGAAGAGATGGCTGGGGGAAAGAAGAAAACAAATGTAATCGAAAAAGAAACGGTAGAAGGGAAGGGAACGAGGAGAGGGGGGGTGGGTTCAGAGAACAAATTTTCAAAAAGAGAACACAGTCAAACCATAGAATACCAGCTTAGACGTGTTGAACGAAGCGAGTAAACCGAGCGAAAGATCGAGAGAGACACAGAAACTCCAGCTCAGCAAACGCAGAAGAAACAAGAAGGAAAAATGGGAAGGGAGAAGATGGAAAATAAAGTAAAAAAGGATTTCGTTTTTACAACGATTTTGTTGTTGCTGTTGTTTATCTATACCAGATGCACGAGAGTAAAAATTTTGATACACGTATACAGAGGAGAAACAAGCAGAAATCCAAAACCGGTGTGGCTTGCTAAAAGAAAAGAAAAAGCTTTTGCGAACTTAGTGAGCTCCCTGTATAACCAAGACCTCACCACCAGTAGACAGACAACAACGATAAACTAGTCAAACACTTGTAGAGTGCGCGCGGAGGCGCATAGAAGAAGCAACAACAATCAGCAACACGGTGTCGCAGGGGAGAAAAAAAAAAAAAAGATGGACAGAGCGTCTGTGTGAAATACTAATCTGTGAAGGAATATGGCGAAGATGAGAAAGGAAGGGGGAAGAAAAAGTGAAAGAGGGAGTGAAATGGACTCCTCGCTGGAAAGAGACAAGATTGCCAGAGAAATCACAAGTGAGAGGGCTAGAAAGTGAGCGACGAAGAGCAGGCAGGCACACTCGCACGTAATGCTATGCCGGTTCGTGCCGCTGGGGATAAGACCTCACCCTGCTGTGACCCTTCTGTGCGGAAGGGAGGAAAGAAAAGAAAAGCAATTCAATACCAGTGGAGAGTTTGGTGCACTGTGCGGCAACGTAAAAAGGGGAGGCGAAGTCAATAAATAAACAAATAAATAAATAAATAAATAAATAAATAAATAAATAAATAAATAAATAAATAAATAAATAAATAAATAAATAAATAAATAAAAGTGGGGGGTGGCCACAGACAGCTACGGGAGACTGGCAGAAGGCGGGTAAAAGATGCGCTACGATTTACCTTTCGTTGCTTTTTGCTTTGCTTTACCTTCCTCGTCTAGTATCGTGTTCTGTGCGCTTATTATTATTCGCGCTGGCTTCAGCGCTTCGCTACCCGTGATGAATCCGATCAGTGAATGGCCCGCTTCGCTCTTACGGAGGAAGTGTCTACTATTGGCAAGGGCAACGTTGATGGAAGTGTCTGATAAGCAAGGAAGACGGGAGGAGAGGAGAGGAGAGGAGAGAGAGAAGGGGGAAAAAGAAAAACGGTGGAAAAGAGCTAATGCGACGCGCCGCGATAGGGTGAGTTCACACGCGCGTATGGGAGTATTTGACTTGGGGAAATGACGGAGCACACCTTGTGCTGTGGAAGAGAAGGGTAAGAAAGGGTAAGAAAGGGAAAGAAAAGAAAGAAGAAAACAAGAGTCCTTCGTCAACGCATACATGGAACCTGAAGTGCAGTGATGCAAGTCACGCATACGCACACAGGGGCACGGAGGAAGACCTACCGTACACAGAGAAGCCTCACGGGGCACTGCGGATGTCTTTCATGGGGGTTACACTCCAACCGATATTCCTGTGGACCCGTCGAAGTCACCCAGCGCGCTCTCCTTCGGTTGTTGTTTTTTTTTTTTTTTTTGGCAACGAGACAGTCGCGCCTGAAATTCCCTGTGATCATCGCGTTGCGCTTCCTTTCCCCGGAACGAGCTAGACTCCTTGTTTCGTTTTTTGTTTTCTTCCATCCCCTTCAACAAGCGTTTTACTGGGTTTCATTGTTTTTGTCTTTGTTTTTTACTTTGCTTCTTCTTCCCGCAACATAATGGTCGTTATGGTCTGACACGACTTCTATCTATTTGCAAAGCCCATCGTCAAAGCATTCACTCTTTGTGCAAGTGAGCGACAGAAAAAGAAAAAGGAAAGCAGTTCGCTAGGCAACGCAAGACGAATGGATAAGATGTGGTGAAGAAGAATCGTAAATGCAGAGCTGCAAAACAGAAGGGGAAAAAAGGATGAAACGTGAGAAAGAACAGCTCAAGTAGAAATGCAGTGGTACAAAGGTTGGAATATGTTGGTTTTCTGGAGAGCCCTTCTCCCAGAAGACACGCCTATTCAGGGAGAACGACAAAGGAGGCAGCACATCCTTTTTTTTTTTTATTATCGTTCTTCTTCACTTTCAACACAAACCACCAGGCCATGCGCTCATCACACATTCAGTGTTTTGTTCCGCTCCACCACACCCATGAACGCACCGAGCCAAATCTGTCGCTCCTCCTCAGTGAGAAAGCCCAAGCCAAGCATGCGCGTCTTGAAGACCAGCACCGCGCACATGTTCTCGCCCAGCGGGTTGCCCTCGTGGTCCAGCACGGGCGGCTCTGCTGGCGTCAGGGTGTGTGTGCTGGCAAACCCATCCTCCACGTTGCTGTACGAAAACGGCTTCTTCTTTGGTTTCCCTCGGCGGAACAGCTGTGGTGCGCTGCTCGTGCCGACATGGACGCCTTGCAGGTCCACCAAGTTCAACGCCGCCTCGAACTCGCCCAAAAAAGAGGGGCGACGACGTCCAGCGGTGTCTGGGAACTCTGCGGTGGTTGCTGATGAAGAGACGTTCGCCATGGTCACTCGTACCCGCATCTCCTCCGCTGACGTATCGGAAGGGATGGCACGCCAGGTGAGGTGTGGCATGAGCACCTCACGTCCTTTGAACGTGTCGAGACAGTCTTGCACGACAAAGAAGCGTAGGTGTGGGCGGCGCTTGCTTGATATGAACTTGACGAGCCCAGCACCATGGCGTAGCAGGGGCATCAGGTTTTTCAGGGGGCGCTTCAGGATGCCGCTGTGGCCAGCCGCACCACCACCACCACGGGAAGGCGACCGCTGCTGTGGTGGTGCCGGTGACGCTCCACGCCGCGTCATCGCAGCGGCGGGCGGGGAAGCGGATGGTGATAGCTGCCCAGTGACCGGTAGTCGGTGTGAATGGGTGGAGGCGGCAGCAGCGTTGCCACGCGGCGAACGTCCTGGTGGCGGTGTGACTCTCGCCCTTCTGCCCGGTGACGGTGTTTGTGCCGTTGTGCCTTTTCGCAAGGAGCGGGCTCCGCTTCCCTGCAGCTGTGCTTGGGGCCTGCGCCGCTCTGGGGTGCGGGAGGGGGTGCCCTGTAAGAAGGCCAAGGTACTCTCATCCAGTCCGCCGCCACCACCGCCGCCACCGGTGGTTGCCCCATGGATCCCCTCGTCTGTGTAGGCACCGCTGTTCGGATCAACCCCTGCCAGAATCTTCCGTGTGCCGTAGGGTGAGTTCGGCACCCCAGCGAGCAGCCTTGCGACAGCCGCCGACTGCTGTTGCTGTTGCTGCTGTTGCCGCATGGGACTGCTTCGTTGGCGAGCACCGCCGACGGTGCTGTGGTGCCCGCTGCTGTCCTGGTACACCTGCGTCTCCATGGTGGCCGGTAAATGAGAAAGCGCACTGGCCTGTGGGTGCGGCACCGACGTGGTATAGTTGCCGTGCATGGGCTGCACAAACACTGGCACACGTGCCTCGACTCGCTGCACGTGTGGGGCCACCGGCGGGTCAGCCGCAGAGGGCCCGAGATGGGTGACATGGGCAAGGGGCTGCTGCACGGTTGACCAGGGCTGGCTAGGGAGGCTCGCCTCGTAATCTTCCGTCGAGTTCGCGGCGGGGATGTCGCTGTCGTCACTCGCATCGCTGCCTGTCTTGTCGTCGCGCCTGGGGGACTGCAAGGCGCGCTGGTGTGGGTGTGAGTGGTGCCGTGAGCCCTGTGCGGCCTGGGCACGCTCAGGGGGCGAGGAGGCGAGGGATTTAATAATTTCCTTCGCCACTGCCTGAATCACTTTCTTTTCTCCAGCTCGCAGGGAGACACCTTCCTCTTCCTCTTCTTCCTCTAGCCTTGCTGCCGACCCATCCCTGCCTCCACTGCGCGACCGATGGCGCCAGCGCTCTCCAGCACGCCCCCTCCCCCTGTCACTCGTCTCCTCATCGGCCTCCTCGTCGTTCCCACGGTACGTCACCGTCGCAGCAGCCGAGAGCTCCCGATCCCGCTGCTGCTGCTGCCATCGCCGCCTCTCAGAGGACCCTGCTCCCACCACGGGTGTCGCTTTCCCGCTGCTGCGGCTGCTGCCCCGCTGCGGGGTGGTGTTGGTCGCCGTAGGCGCTGGGGACGGCGCCGTGCCAGCGGAGCGCGCATCCGGGGACTCCCCCACCGCGCCCACCTGGGGATCGCCTGCGCTGAACATCTTCACGCTGAGGCCAGCCTGCCGTCGCTCCTCGCGCACGAGGCGGTAGAGGTCCACGTAGAAGCACTGCGCCAGTCCGAGAATGTCCTCTGGCAGGAGCGTCTCCAAGCCCCGACGGTCCTCCTCGACCTCACGGGCGTAGTAGTGCTTCAGGTAGAGGCTGAGCGCTCGCAGGTTTTCCGGGTGATTTTCGGTTGATGGGGGGAACGTAGTGTTCAGGTAGCTCTGGTCCCTCGTCTCTCCATGAGCGGTGCCGCGCATGCCACCTTCATGCACGGGCGGGTCCGCCGCCCCAGTATGGGGAGGAAAGGCAGGGACGCTGCGGGGCTCTTGCAAAGGAATCTGTGGAGGCGGAGGTGGTGGTAGTGGTGGCTGTGGGGCGGACCGACGTGGAGGAGAGAGAATCGGTTGCCGGCCACGTTCCTCCGCGCTTGTCTCGCGTGGTGTGGTGGGGTGCGTGTCTGTGGGGAGGCCAACCGGCACCGGTTCATAGTCCGCAGGATCCCGCGGCCGCCGTTCTGGGCTGGGTCGTCGCCACGATGCCGAGTACGCCGACGGGGCGCGCAAAGGGGAGTCTACCGCACGGATGCCACCACCACCGCCACCACCACCGCCACCACCACTGGTGCCACGATGCGGTCGCTGGTACTGGTCGTCGTGAAAGCTCGTGTTGCGGAAGCGAGAGGCCGCGTGGACAAATGGGGAAGGAATGATTTTGGGCACCAAGCTGCCCTCCCGTCGGTTGGACAGTCTGTCCGGGTAGGCCGAAGGCACCGAGGACCCTGCCGCCGCTGGCTCCTGTCCACTGTACGAGTGTCCACGCTGCTGCCGCCGCTGCCATGGAGGTGTTGACGTGGGCGACGGACGCCCCAGCCCTTCGCTTAAAGAGCTGGCTCGTCTACATGGTGGTGAAGCCGAGGAGACGGGAGCAGCCCCACTAGGCAACCGCGAGCGCCAGTCCGCACGGGGCTGCCACGATGCTGTCGAGCCGGCGGAGGCGGAGCGAGTGACGGGCAGGCTGCTGTTGCTGCCGGCGCTGAGAGGGCGGTACGTTGGGTGCCGCAGAGCCGTGTCGGCATACACAGGGCCACCAGCCGTGGATGCGTTCATTGAGCGCACAAACGGTGACGCGGTGTCTCTTCTTCCTTCACGGGGACCGCCACTGCCCATCATGCGATGCAAAGGCAAGCCATGTTCCTCTTTGGCCTCGCGCCGCGCCACCATTGGCTCTGTCGGGCCATGGGTGGAGTTAAGGTATTGCTGCAGGAAAGATATGGAGTCAGAGATGCTGCTTTCATTCGGGGTGGCCATCGCGGTGCCCCCGCCTGTCGATCCTCCACGGCGCTGCATGAGGAAAGAGTTGATGGGGTTCACACTAGTTGCTGTTGCTTTATTATTATTTTTAAGTCTGTACCTGTGTGTGGATAGAGCTACCAACGTTTGAATTCGTGTTTTGCTGCGTGAGCTGTCCTCTCTTCTACGTCTAATCTAGCCGGGAAAGGGGGGGAAAAAAAAAGCAACGTCTAACAGAGTATGTATGCTCTCTAGAGCACAAAACAAAAGAAACGAAAAGCGTAGCAGCAGTCACCAAATTATATGTTGTCTAAGTCCCAAGAGAAGACGTCACGAACGTGCGAGGCAACAGGGGGAAAAAAAAATGTGTAACTCTTCGTGTGTGATATAATTTTTTTGTAGATCTAACGCATGAAGATACAATGCGTCTGTGTAGATGTACTCGGCCTGCCGTGATGCGTGCTTTACCTTTGCTCCCTCGACGGAAGGCAAGGCAGCAGCAGCAACGAAACAGAGACGAGAGCGTGTTCTTGCCTATCATGAAACCAGGTGGGTTGTCGTGTGATTCAGCGAGTAAAGTGACGTGAAGGACATGAATGGCAGTGCTCTGTGTGTTGAGGGTCGCGGCATCGCTGTTCTTCCTGATCAGTGTCCTTGTCTCCCTCCTATGAGGGGTCCCTACGTGACAGCCAATTGTCTAGATAACATTTGCAGATTCTTGCGGATCTATGAGCATGTCGCTGCGGTGACCAAGAAAAGATAACGATCGTCAGCCAACACGGTACTCGAGTAGGCGCAAAGCGTTCTCAGTAATGTCTCGTATTTGTATATTATTATTATTATTGCTTTGCAAAATGTGAGGAACAACACAGAGACGACACGTGAATGTCTTGGTTACGTGTTGTTTTCTTTTTAAACCAAAAAAAAATAAGCTACTTGCTCGCTGGTATACTCGCGTTCTCCCTCGCATGGTGGCTTTTCCAGTGCAGCCTCGGAGAACGGGGACATCCATGAGAGAGAAAACAGACGCATAAACGACAGCTGGAGGGCCGCGTAACAAGCTTTGCATGTCCGGCGGCGGTACCCATGTCTTCTGTGTCAATTGCCTCTCGTCTTGCCCCCTCACGTCCTACTCAGAAGAGGAATCAAGCCATGAGCAGGGACGCGTGGAAAACAAAGAAAACAGCAAAATGGCAAGGAAGGAGACGAGGCACTTCACAGCTTCGACGTTTTCACAGCAACGGCATCGGTGTTGCCACCCGAGGCTTCCTTCTGCTTCCGCTCTGCCGCCTCCTTGCGTGCCGCCACGACCTTGTCCATGTATTGCTGCTCCCACGGCATGAAGATCTCCTTGAGCGGCCTCGTCAGGTCGAGGTGCCAGATGGTGGCGGGGACGAAATGGTGTGGGTGCTCCTTCTCCCCTTTCCCCAGCGCCACCGGGTGGCGACCCGCGCCAGGGATCTCCCCCACCTTGGTGAACGCCAGTCGCTCCCACAACCGAAGGGAGGCTGGATTATCGTGAAACACCAAATTGAAGATGGAGCCGCGGTAGCCCAGGCGCTGCGCCACGAAACGAAAGCGCTCGCCCAGCAGGTAGCCCGCGCCTTGCAGACGGAAGTAAGGCGAAACGAGAAAGCCGCCGTTGCAGATGTGCGAGCTACGACCAGGGTAGTTGGGCTTCACGTAGAAACAGCCGACAAACTGGGGGTCGGGTAAGTGCAGCGTGGCCGCGATGGCTGCGTTCCCGGGTCGATCGCGACGGGTGTGCGGAGGACATGTGTCCACCGTCCGTAGAACAAACGCATCGTAGCCAAAGAAGTATTCGTCGAACTTGTCCTCCGTGAGGGCTTCTTCAAAGGGATAGCTGTTCCCTTGCTTGATTTCGTAGTTGAGCAGGTTGTGGATGCTCGTGAAGGTGCGCTTGTCCGTGCACACAGCTCCGCGAGGACCAGTCCCGTCGTGGCGGATGTTCTGCTTCACCTTAGCCTCCGCACCGAGGGACAGCATGTTCACGACACGCTGAAGCTCCACAAGGGTGCCGTCTTTCAGCACCGTGTAGTAGGGCAGCATATCATCGAAGTAAACGTCCAGCTTCGGACCTGGAGGCTTGGAGGAGCCGTACGCCATGTTAAAAGAGGAGAAAGATTCAACTGCGTATGCGTGCGTGCGTTCGTACGTGTATCAGTACTGGTCAAGATGTGATGGTGGCTGAAGTAGACTTGAGGTTTGTGTACAGTTCGTGATGTTGCTGGGCTTTTCTCAAGAGCAAACAACGCGGTGGGGAGATTCCGAAGCAAACGAAACGCTAAAGTGGGCGAACAGTAAAGTGGCTTCTGGGAAGCCACAGAAAAAAAGAGCGGAAAAGAATCCGCTGGGTTGTGCACGCGCCAGATGGGCTGCGCAGAGGCGAAGGAAGGAAAAGAAGATGGGAAAGTACTTGACAGCGTTGTGTTCGAAGCAACGCGTCGTACTACTAACGATCGAAGATTAGGTGAAGAAAAAAGGGAGGAGTGAGGGGTGGGGGGGAACTCGTGCGATTGTTTTCGCTGCAGCAGATACGAACATTTTGGCGCAGGAAAAAAAGGTGTCGGTTCACGCCACAGGCAAAGATATGAAGACCACGTGAAATCAGGAGGTACAGAAAGGAAGGAATGAAGGTGGTGAACTGTAATGTTTTTGTCTGAAACCACTTCAACTGTCAGGAGTACATGTATCAGTGGTATACGCTTCACAAGGAGCAGATCACCACCATAGTGGTCTCGCAGATAAGAACGGCCTAGCCGCAGACCAGACGTCTTTGCTCTGCAAATCCAAACCATGACGCCGATTGGAATTGCAACGGAGCGATAAACGGTGGAAGCCGCCATGCATGCGATGCAACAACAGCGACTTGTGGTCACTGTGATGAAATCGCTTTACCATCGTAGTGGTGTGATCACTTCCATGAGTGAATGCTCACAGGCAAGTGCACGCGTTAGTAAACGGTTGCGCAGCCGCGCTTTTTTCATTCGTCGGTCTCTCCGTTGACGTTGCTGTTTGTTTTCACAATATTTTCTTCTTTTTTTTTCTTTTTTGAGGTATATAAGTTTTGTGTGAGAGAGAAAAGGAAGGAAGGATAGGTGTTGAAATCCGTCCTGATATGCAACCAAAGAGAGAAAAGAAAAGGAACTCAAATGTGACGATATCCTCGCGCTGTGTTAGTGTGTGGATGGGTGCCTGTGCACGTATCCTTTACTTTCTGCGTGGATAATACGGGTATGTGAATCAACCATGAGACCAGCCTCATCAAAGACAGTGACAACAACAACAATAGCAGCAGCAGCAGCAGCAGCTACAACAATGGAACGACACCACCGGAGTGAAAAGAAGAGAGAAAAGGGGGAAAAAGACAGTGACGCCCTGCACATGCAAGAAAAAAAAAAGGAACAGTGCCAGCCAGCCACGCGTCGTCTTCCTTTTGTTCCACACTTTCTGCAGATGTGTGTGTGTATGTGGGTGACAACATAAAAGGAAATCCCCCATACGTAATGGCAAGCCTCTTCGCAAACGTGCATGCTAATGAGAGCGACAATACACGGCTCTGCGAGCCTGGCTGTGCGCCAGGGAAAGGGGGGGAGAGGGGGTGGAATAGCTCACCCCGCCGTGGGCTGACCGTCTTCGATCTTCTCATGCACGAGCACGTCTGCGTACAACCCCACACTCCCTCTTTTCCTTTTCCTCTTCTTCATATTTCTTTATTTTTTGGAACACCTCCTTTTTTCGTTCCCGGCTATGCTCTAGTACGGCAAGCCCACAAGCAGCAGTCCGGTCGCTGCCACCATCCGAACCAGCGTGATGCTCGCACCGCGGTAGAACCCCCGCACACCTTCCCGCTGCGCAATGCGCATGACGCAGTCCATCGCATTCTTATACCGAAGTTTATCGTCGGTGACCGCAATCATCATGCGGTGGCGGACAAGGTCGACTGGGTGCAGGCACATGGTTGCCGTCGCGGAGATGGTCATGCCACACATCGTCTGAATAATGGCCGGGGTCCAGCCGCTGTCCTCGTACTCGGCCGGGACGAACGGGGCAACCACGTTGAGAAGAACATTGTGCACTGCCTGGTACACGAGGCTACCCACAATGTACAAGCACAAGCCCTTGTACAAGTAGTGCGGGCACTCATTCATGGCCTGCTGGGAGAAGAAGCCGAGGCTATGGCGAAATTCATACGGGGCGCCCTTGTACGCCTTCACGTCCACGGCTAGCCGAAACCGGGCGAATTCTAGCGGGTAGCTCACCATCGCAGCGGCCACAGCCCCGCCCAGCAGCGCGGCGTAGCTAGCGCAGGTGTACCCCACCGCCGTCCGTGCCGGCCAGCTCTCAAAAATAAACGACTGCGTCGGCACAGCAATGAAAATCTGCGCCAAGGCAATGGGCAGTAAGGAGACCACCTGAATCATGTTGCCCCGCCAGAAGCTGCGGTTCCCCTCGAGCGCGCGCAGGTGGCGGACGCAGGCCCATGTGTTGCGGAACTCCCCACGCAGCGTGCCTCTGCGTTCCAACTCCTTCTGGCACTGCATGACGAACTTCACGCGATCGAGCGGGGCGAGCATGGTGCGGCCTATGCTGCGCAGCATCCACATCTTTTGAATTTCCAGGACGGAGATGAAGGAATCAGGCTGCGGGCTGTCAGCGATCGTTTCCACCGCCGAAACGGCGGCCGAGCTGGTCACAGTGGACATGGCTAATTATCGGAATAGTGAGAGGGGTGAAGGATATCAGGAAACAAGGAGAAGAAGAAGCGACAACGACAACGACAACGACAAAGTGTGGAGGAGGTGAGACAAGTGCTCGACAAGAACAGAGAAGAAATGTAACGACACCTTGTCTGCCCACCAGGAGCAATAAGGCGAGGGCAACTAGGAGTACCAGGGGCAAATCGGATCAAGTCAACACAAGCTGAAGCGAACAACAAGGTAAACGAAAAGGTAAAGAAAGGTGAACAGCCCTTTCTTTCGGAAAGGGGTATGGCCAAATTTACAACCAGAAGGAAAACGAGATTTAATTTTTTAAAAAAATGTGATTGATGGCGAACTCTGACACAGTGAGTCACAATCAATGTCGAGCAGAAACCAAGAAGGGTGAAAGGAGCTGGGGAAAGAGAATGATAAAAAGAGGGTTCTCGAGGGCTAATGAACCGACCGCTGCCGATAACTGAGGGCGTACCTGCGTCTCTTCTGTACGCAAGAAGAGCGACGGTGCAGCACCTGTAAGCAGGCAAGTCAGTCAGGTTAGGGAAACGAGTCTTCGCCTGTGGAACTCGAAAAGGCACTCCCGGAAATCTACCTCACAAAAGTTCTCCTCGTCTGAATGCCTTCTTTTGGGCGAAGTTCTCTCCAAACGCTTTGTTGCTCCTTCGCTTGCACCTTCGCGAAGGTCTTCCTTCTTCTTTCCTCTTCTTCTTAACTTTAGCCTTGGTAGCTTTTCTCTTTGCTCTGCTTGCTTCCCGTTGGCCTTCGTTTTCTGTGGAGCACACTGCTTGGTGTAGGATGGGTGCAGCAAACGTCAGACAACGAAACGTGAGCAGAAGAAAACTATGCGAGGACGCCAACGGCCCAACGCTGTGATCAGTTGGGAGGAAAGCAGAGAAATATGAGAGAAAGAAGATAACCAAGGTCCTGCTTGTGTGAGAAGCAAGAAGGAGGGAAGAGAAAAGGAAAAGGAAAAGGAAAAAAGACACTTGCCGTGTTCCTTCAAACGAAACAAAACCTGATGCAAGGGTTAAACGAGCACAACGAAGTCATGTGCAGGAGAAGAAAATGGGGTGAGGCAGTGTGTATGTGCTTGCGTCCCGCAAAGTATCGTGATAGGGCCACACATGGCGCAAACGAGGAACTGACTGCGGAGCGGAATGGACACCCCATCAATGCGGCGAATCCTTCATGATCACCAGTTCCAACGGGCCAACACATATCTAGTCCACCTCCAGGCCAGAGGCTGTGATGTTCCCCCGTTTTGTGGCACGCATCCACGACTTCTTCGCATTTACTTTTGTAACCCATGTTCTGAAACTCAACATACAAGCTCGCTGAATGACATTCTTGGTGGGGGTTGGGTTATGCCCGCGTGAGTGTGTGTGTGTGTGTGTGTGTGTGGATGTTCACGTTGTGTACAGGGTGTGCCCCAATCTCTCAGTGATCGTAGAGAGATGGAGCACGGTGGAGAGGGGAAAACAAAGTGTAGAGAAGCAACAAAGGGGAAAATGCACAAAAACAGGTAGGCTAGTGAGGTGGAAGACACGGATAGAGCAACAAAGATATCCTGTCACAGGAACTGACAGAGGTGGCGTGGTCGAAGAAACCAAAGGTGGTGGGGGCAGACGTGAAGCGGTGTACGTCGCGCGAGTCAGGTTTGCTAATAGCAAAGAGAGAGAAACGAAGTTGGGTTTGTACGCGGGCACCCCATGCCTACCAAAAATGCCGGCGCGCATTTATTCCCTCCTCCTTTCCTCTAGCACGGCTCATTCTTTCCGATGCGTCAAAGAGAAGAACCGCTGCTCACGCTATCAAGTGACTCACCACGACACACGCAACAGTGGCAAGGCATTGATAGAGACAGGCAATAGGCAGGGCGGCGAGGTCACCCTCCTCTTTTTTCTTCTTCTCTTCCGCTGCCTTCTTGCGCTTTGTGTAAATGGAAATGAACACTAATGCCACGAGGGCGAGCACAAAGAGCGCGAAAATCGTCAGGAAGCATTTGTCCCCAGCCATCTGCCGGTAGAACCACTTGACATCCCGCGAGGCGCGGTCCAGGTTACCTTGCAGATTCTCTAACTCTTCGTCAATGTGATACATCTGCTCCGTTTGCTTTTGCAGGGTCTGCAGTGTTGTCTTGCCAGACTCCTCCGCCGTGTTCTGCAGCTTCTCCGCGCGATTCAAGGACTGGATGGCGTCCATCTGTACATTGGTCGCGGCCGTCAGCACCTGTGTGGCGCTGGTGAAACCAGTCCCATCGGCACCGCCAGGGCCCATCAGCTCCTCTTCTCTCGCCTCTTGGAATGTTTTCGGTTTCGGCGGCGCGGCGGACCGCATGGGGTAAATCTGCTGCTTCATCTCAGACTCTAACAGACGAATCTTTTCATCACGCTCACGACAGGCGGCTTCGTACTGGGCACGTACAGTGGGATCAGCGGTACGGCGGGTTTCCGCACGTAAGGCAGACAGCTTACTGCGCGCCTCGCGAATAACAGGACGCGCAGCCATTTCCTCCTTCTTCTTTTCTGGGAGGGTTGCCGCAACAATGACCGCCTGCACCTTGTCTTGCAGTATCTTGAGCGTCGCATCTAGCTCGTTGCGTGTGGCCTCAAACGTATCCATGATGGTGTGCACTTCCTTTCCTTTGTGCTGACGTGCACAGCTGCTGCCCCTCTATTTCCTCCTCGCGTTTACCCCAGCCCTCTGAGACTAGCGGATTCGCTGCACCGGACAACGCAAGTATTCTGTCCACGTCTTTGGATCAGCGAGCGAAGGGCTAGCAGAAAGGGTTTCAATGTGAGCTAAGGTATCGCACTAGGTGCCGTTCGCGAAAAAGAGAGATGGGAGAGAAGAAACAAACGCAAAACAAGCAAGGAATGAAAAGAGGGAAAAAATGAGCAGCAATGCAGGCTGGACAAGCCTCGTGCAGGAGTGTGTGTGAACAGGGAACGCAGTAATGTCCTCTGATGAGAGCTTTCCTGGCGAGGCCAGCTGTATGGTCGTTTAAGCTTTCCAAAGGGAGAGAGAGGTGGTGGAGTCTACTCTTCAACGACAGTGGCACCCGTACAGCGGTGGACCACTCTGCTGTCACAGACGCTCGGCAAAGCGAATGGAGCGCTTGCAAAAAAAGCAAAGATCACCGCAACAAAAAAAGACTTCCAGAAAGGAACGGAATGGGAAACGGTATCCTGCGACTAGACGAAAAGAAATCGAGATAGAGGAGGTATGGAGAGAGATGCGCAGAGATTGAACACGTGAATAGTGGTCATTTGTGAAGGGTAAGGATGTGGTATTGCCGTCCCGCCAGCCCGCGTCTCACCATATGGGCGGCATCAGCGCCAGTGGCTCAGATCAGCAAGCTAGCAGTGACGAAGAAGGAGAGCGGATGGCGTATCAGAGGAAGAAGAGAAATAATCTTCTCCTTCCCTCCACTGAATTCTCTCAGCGTGCACGCCAATCTGGGAGGCAGCAGTCTGCCAGAGCCAAAGCAGGCATCGAGCAGCCGTCCCTTGGTGTTGTTGCACAGCCCGACTGAATCAAGGAAACCATGGCGGATGCCATGGCTGCGTTTCATTTCGTGGCATCAGTGGTAACCGCGACCTCTTTGATTCGTTTGTTTGTTTTCATGAAAATGAGAAAGAGAAGCGAACTATAAGAACTGAAAAACGGACAGTTTAGTGGCCAGTATCGTCAAGAATGACAGCGCAGAATCCCACGGCGTCCTAGTTGGCGACGGCGGCAGCAGCGTCGGCGCCGGCAGAGCGAGCGCGCTTCTTGCGCTGCTCGGCCTGGGAGCGGAGGGACAGCTGCAGACCACCCCACTGGCGACGGAGCACCTCAGAGCGGGACAGGAAGCGGGCGTTGACGGAGCGGATCAGGTTCTTCAGGGCA